>JAOVYX010000001.1:264659-377902 GCA_035668315.1 Drosera spatulata | reverse complement strand
TCTTATTCGGCGAATTGGAGTTCGACCCGTTAGATCCCGGACTGCTGGACCGATCCGGGCTCGACGATTCCTGCTTCTTGGACGAGAAAAACCTCCCCTTGAACACCATTTCGAGAATTTCTCAACCAAAATTGGAAATCCCAACTAGGGTTTCAGAAATTAAACACGACTTGCTGATATCGATGATGCTTCAAATCTTGCTAGAAAAGCTGCTTGTGCTACCTGGTGATGAAGCTGTGAAGTGAGGAGAATGGGGAAATCGAGGAGATGGGCAGTGGTGAAATGGCGAGGGGAAATAGGTAGATGAAAAAGAGCCGCCTTTGTTGAATCGAAGGGGATAGGTTGGATTGGGACAGTGAAAGAGATGATAATGATGAAGTGGAGGCGGAAACGGGGGAGGAAGATGAGGAAGAATTTGCTGTGTGTGTGATGCTTGATGACGAAGAGGTGAACGTGAGTATGAACGAAAAGAATTGGGAGGAGTACGCGTTTTGGTGTTGTCTTTTGGTTCTGACTTTCTTTGTTGGTTTTATTGATGGGGTCAAAGTTAAAGGAAATGGGACGTTGCTTTCTAGATGTCGTCTTTTTGTTTTCGACAAAAAGGGATAATGCAGTAGTTAAAAATTCAAAAAAATATCAATTTTTTAATTTCAAATTCAATAGATTTAACGATTAAAAACACTCGTTAATAAACTTCTGTATAAGTTTTCGTTTTGTTCTTTTATCATCATCATCATCATGAATTTATACACCTTATGTGAAATTATTTTAGATTAACATTTTAATTTATAAACAAAAAATTTTATTTCAAAAAGTTTTACAAAATATTTTATTACATTTAAAAACTAATAAACTCAACATTCAACCAACAACGACACCATATCAATGCAGATGCTGCTTTCTAATATTATTTTTTGATAATTAATCATCTTATATTTTCTTTGCTCTTATTTCTCTATTCATTCCTATCCTGGCTTGACTTACGATAACAAGGCTGCGCAACTCTGGAATATTAGTAATGCGAATAATGAAAGATTAGAACATCCAACACCGGACTCAAAATAGATAATTTGGTGTAATCACAGTAATGTACCTGGAACAGCTTGACAACATTGTTTTATATTCTACTAATTGCACCGGCATCCACAATACAATCAAAGCCTTGTTATCTAATCGTTTAAAAAACCGGGCTTGCGCCGGCCAGACCATGGGCCTTTCGGCCCGTCATGGTAGATGGGGACGGGCTGCCCTGACGCTTGGGTTTTCTAGGATCAGGCTTGAGAGGGTTTTTTTTTCCAAGGATCAAGGCTCAATCTTGATCCATGTTTTTATCCAAAAGGACCAAAGGGCTGGGTCGAGACCGGTCCGACCTGTTCATTATGAATATGAAAAATTAGACCGTCCGTCCTTATAATTCAAAAACTATAAATTCATAAAATCTTCAATACTCTATTTGTTTTTCTTACAATCAAACCAATGAATCGCCTAAAACTTTCTTGTTATTCTTATTCATAAATTATAATGGCTCATCCATCCCAAAATATATACAATGTCGAAAATGATGATATATTGTCTACACATGGTGACACCGACTTTCCATTCAACACTCCGAAAATTGTTTCCTAAGACCAAGGAACTCCACAATCTGAAAAGAGACAATCAAAGATTGCTTCAACAGCTTCTTCGTCGAGGAAAGACTCTTATTGTTGGTTGTATTTTGTCAAGGTGACCGGAGTAAATGGGAAGGTGACCGGAACATAGTGCAAAATGTGTGTAAGATTTTTTTCTACAGATAAGCAATATAAATAGTTGTCGAGTGAATTAAGGCAATGTCCCTAAGGAACAAATGCAATTGAATAATGCGGGCGTTTTGTGTACATATGATCAAGCCAAACAACGTGAAACGTTGGCCGAATTTATACGAATTATCTTGAAATTTTACGAATAATCCTAAATTTAATAGGTATGTTAAAAATGCATAACAACTTAGTTTTATCAAATAAATCATGAAACCATCATAAGATCGGATGCTTTAAACCTTTACCTTGATAAAAAGAAATAATTGATATAAATATTTTTCGTTTATGATGAAAAAGTTTGCTATCACTTGTTTGCATCACCACTTTTCAAGTTCTTTATTTATGTGTGACTGTTCATTGAGTTCACTGTTGATGCTTACAAAAACGTAAATTACTTTTAAATTATTTCTTTATCCTCATACTAGGGAGAAAATTTATCATGACCATTCTACTTGAATTTAAGTTATTTGACAAGATCTTGAAGGTATCTTTTGATGATGCTTCAAATTATGATGGTACGATTCAAATGTTTAAAACCGTTTTTGAATCCTGTGTATGATGATATGTTATTTCATGTTAGGTGTAATTGTCACGTAATAAACTTTATACTTAAAGATGACTTGATACATAAAACTATTGAGCATTATATGCATATATTCAAAATATTTTGGTATTGTATTTGCTAATAATAGTGACAAAAAATACAGGAATTAGGCTTTATATAAGGAAATGAAAATGAGATCTTTGAAACCGTTGTTGGAGATGAAAATGTTATCATACAAGAATAGTGACATTTGGTACGTAAGGAAGGTATACAGCACCGTCAAGGTACAACAGAACATGTTACAGGAATAAAGGTTACAAAAGTATATGTTCTGAGTCAAGAAATGAACAGCATAATATTAAGACATCAAAACTGTTGAAAACACCGTGACGTTCCAATCTTGCCACAGGGAAAGGGTGAAAGCCAAGGGAGCAATTTGTGAAGTTGTTGACCAAGCATCCATTCAGCTGCTAATTTATGGCTGCAAGATGATTTACTGTGGCGGAGTTGATGACGAAGCTTGCTATATCGACTTCAGAAGTACTACACTCTGAATTTTTCTTGTTTGCGCCATTGGATGGGGACGAGATCATCACCCTGATCAACCAAATTGGATAAAACGACCAAAAAAATAAAATAAAAAAATGATGAGAGATGCATCAGTCGCACAAACACCCAACTCCAGGAGAATCGCGAATATTAGCTAGCAAGGATAATGTCAAGTAAAACACCGCTATATCTAATCGAAATACTTGGGTCCATTCAATCGTTTATGGGATCTATGTGTCAAGCAAAACACAGCTATATTCTTTAACCGATGTTAGCAAGCAACACAAACTCGAATCTACATACCATTGGTGTAACAAAACATACTGAATAATTTCAAGTTCAAACTGCTTTCAAGCATAATACAGATAAAAGGGTACACTTTCAACTGTGATGTTCCATAATACAGGAGTGTTTATCTGCAAATTTAAGATCTTGATATTTGCACATTAGCTTAAGTGATCCCTAAATCATCATGCATTCCGCTGTGGCATTACTAAAACAGGGCGCAAACAGACGTGAATAGAGGATTTTGTTCAAAGCATAAGGAGGGAGCAGGAAGGCTATCGTCGAGAAATACCTAGTGACTTATCATCCTCAGAAGGAAACATATGACATGTCTAACGATGGAAGCAAGGATGCATAAATGTTTAATCTTCTCCATAATTATGGACAATTGCGCATGCAGACAAAGCAGCTTCTGGGGATCAGTGGCAATGAACTCAAAATGCTGACTGCCATGATGTCCTACCACAATCGCAAAATGAAGGATTCGAATAAGCTTAACAAAAAGATCCCCCTATAGGACCATAATTTGTTGGTGACTGTAACGCCCTCGGATTTTTCGTACCAAAAGACACGAAGGCGTTATATCGTCACGAACCCAGTCCGTGAGAAGTTCAAATAAACCATGAGTTTAGAGGTATAGAAGTCAAGGAAACTAGAAACAGCAGCCAAATATATAACTTACAGTTTCGAATACCTATTTAGTTATAACATTTGTGCAGAGGCATTTCAAATCGAATATTCCATTTAACCAGAATAGATCCTCTGATCTGTTATAATATCCGAAAGTACGTGATATCATCTATATGCATAAGAGCCTTCAGGTGCTGTTAGGGGCATACCTGCAATTGAAAAATATAACCATGAGCTAACAAAGCTCAGCAACCTCAGGTGTATGAATCCCAATTACAGGAAACTTTCGCTAACGGTTATGACGACCGTCGAAAGTCCCTAATATATATATATATATATATGAAAATATGGGCGCCATATCAAATAGCATCGCTTCTCATTGCTTTATATGGCTTCGTATTGCTTCTTTCCTTTGTATTTATTTAGGGTTCATGACTTAACTCAAAAGCGACAACTCTAAGGATATGACCGACTCGGAGTACAGAGATAAAATGCCAATCGTCAGTCGGGTTACCCAATTGATTTTGTATATTCGCACCGGTCTACTCTGTGCATCGCCTTACACCGTATTCAATGTGGTATCGTTTGTCAGCATTGAGATAATTTGGACCTCCCTACAGAGAGCAACCCGTGGCCCCGTCACTACGGCGTAGAAGCCGTTGCATGCATGCAAAGAGGATGGGAGATGTCCATCGCTCCCTAACTAGTTCTCATCCGTGACGTTGACTCAGAGAATTATACTGAAGTGCAATGACTCAAACAAAGCCACCAAGGCTATTCAAGGAATGCAACAGATGATCGTAATGGATCAAAGAAGGGACACCATGTTCGACCTTCTCAATAATTCCAAGAAAAACGACCAAGGATCCAACGGAACCACAATGGATGTCAATGCCGTCCTCATCAGTTTAAGGAGGCGATATTTCTTATTCGTTTGTTTTTTATTAGTTCACATGTATAGTGCAACTATGCTATACATCCCCGTTCCCATTTTTTAAATCTTTTAACGGTCGCTTTCATTTATTTTCCGTGAGGGCATATACATTATAAGGGTGTATTCTAGTTTATTTCGACCCTAAATACCTCACCACACGTTAAACGTGATCGTATATGCACGTTTGATGTTATATTTCCATATGTATGGGTTATATATCTCATATATGTATTTAGGTTTAAGGTTCGATGCACGAACAATTCCCTGGCTAGAAGGCCGTCGCGGCCGTGACTGGGTCCTGTCGCAGGCGCAACGTGCCTGTGCAGCCAAAATGCCAATTTTTTTCTCCCGTCGCGGTCGTTACCCATGATCGTCGTGGGCGCGACACCTCTGCTGCCCAGATCATGCAGGAAACTCACGTTCGATGTCCACGGTTCCCTCATTTATCATCAAAACACATACAAACCATTACATACACATCATTCACAGCATATACACATCCGAAACATGCACGGATGTGCTTGAATCGTGTGAACGAATTAAAGAGACGTCTCGGACGAGTGAGGTTACCTCGAACGCGTTTGTTTTCTCGAAGTGGTTCTCGTCCTTCGGCTTCCTGCTGCTGTTACCCCCCCGCCTCATTGTGATTGCTGTCAGAAGACGACGAGGACAGTGATGATGCGGATGATGGCATGAGGAAACGGTGACGAGACAACGAAGACGATGATAATAATGTTAAGTGGTGTGTGATCGTGATGATGAGATGATGACGACGTTGACAGCTGCTGGCTGGTGGAGGCGACTGGTAGAGATGATGGCAGGCAGGTGGGTGATGATGGTAGTAGTGGAATGGTGTGGAGAGGTGAGTGCGGGAGAAAGGTGAGGGAGAAAGCTGGAAAGTGGAGGTGGGTGGAAATATCTTGTTCCGTCCCACGATACGTCTCGTTCAATCCATTATTTATTCAAATTTCGTAATATTAATTCACCAATAATCTATTTACATCGATAGATTTATCCCATATACGAAAATATGACCTCCCGAGTCATAATCCACTATTTATGCGATTAAAATCATTAACCCTAACGCGCAACGTTTATAACGTTATAACATTGTAACGTTATACGTTTGTAATATTTATTGGCACGTTCAACTAATCATCCCAAATATTCCATCGTCATATTTGATTTAATAATCAAATATTTTCTTGGGTTAAATCTGTAACCCTTAAACACGAATTTTTTTAATTTATGACGTTATATTTAACATCTTTTATTCGCGTTTTATTTACATACGTACTGTACGTATGTTATATATTTATTTTTCAATACTCAAAATTTTTTGGGTATTACAGGTGACATAGAAAGCTTCTACATAAAAGAATTTGGTCCATCATTTATCTGAAAGCTAAAGAACTAATAGTATTGCTCACCTCTTCTTTCTTTTTTCTAGAAACCTTGTAAGAGACGCCTTTCGAGTCAGTGGTGCACCTAGATGGGAGACGTGCGGTCGTCTTAGTATGACAGAAGAACTTCAAAATGAGAAATCTTAAAGTTCACGAAGGCAAAAAAAACAAGAGAATATTCGTTTAAACAAGCATAGGACAATGGCACAAATTTTCAAAATTATGTTTCAGGGTAAAAGGTTTCAATCATCTCCATGTCAACTAATAAATTCTCCAATTTATGAGGTAAGATAATATGCAGTATTTCTATCTGAAACCCTACTCCAAATAGGAGATTTTGATACTAGGGGTAGCAAGTATATGAATGAGAATCACACGTCAGACACAACTATATCTTGTTGAATCGAAGAGTCAAGTACTGGAGGGCATTATGCTAAAGACTGGAGGTGCAGGTGTCTTCACAAGAACAAGCAAATACCTGATGATGGCGCAGAGCTTTTTCCACCAGCTATTCGAGGAACTACTGCTCTGCACACATCAGGATGATTATGTGCCAAAGCAGCCGAAGACTTGGCAGGTTTTACATGAATCGGAGGAGCGGATCTGTCTCCTGAGGAGGAAGGAGAGAAAATAGAGCTTGAGAAGAATGGAGCACCACCAGATACCAAGGATTTCAGTGCTGGTGCAGGGGACTCTGGTTTGAGGTTAGTTGAATTCTCATTTCCAGCTAATAGGATTATGGCTTGAGCCTGAGTAAGAGAGAGAAACCCTTGATTACACGAAAAAAAAGAGAACAGGATCCAAGTTTGAAAAAATCATCATAAGATGTTATAGGATGAAAGAACGAGACCTTCTCGAAAGATACATCATCATACACACAAACCAAGCCATTGTAGAATACCGTCAGCTGGGAAGGACTGTTCACAGGTTTTGACCCACTCCTAGAAAAACAAGTTCCAGTAAGAGCTAATCATGGTTACCAATCATTTATCATCATATCCATAGATTAGAAGCAATTGTTTCAAGACAAACAATTAGCGAGCTTCACGCTTGAGTAACTACTTTGCCAGATTCCACATACCCGAGGTCAGTGTAGCCAACAACTGAACCTGTGACTGGATGACAATGAAAAGTGGGAAATATTGGTGTGGCTCCAGAGGAAAGGGATATCAGCAAATCATTTTCAGTTGGCGGTACATGAGACTGCACATTAGACACGCTTGGACTGGAGAAGGAGATGATCCTTGTTTCTTGAGAACGGCAAACTGATGATGGTTCATCCATTGGCCATGGATATGCTGTATCCTGAGAATAACTACTCCCCACCTCATCAAGAGGCGCGCCTCGCTGAAAAATCACAATAACATGCAGTGTTAAGCCAGAAGCAAAACAAGAATTATGACCCGTTTGGTTTTTAATAGCTGGCAGAGTATAGAGTTTCGCTTTTCATCACATACAAGTACGGACAAAAATACCATACACAAAACCAGCAAACAAGGAAGCACGAACCTGCAAACTAATGCTGCTCCCTTTATCACAACCTTGTGCTGAGCTGAAGGAAAGGATTCGAGATCTCTTAGAAGGCTTGTTTGGAAAAGGCCACTCCTCAAAAGACCCTGCCATTGGCTGTGAATGAGTTTCACCAGCAAAAGGTTGATCGAGAACAAGTAAAAAGATCAACTCAGCACACTCAACTGATACGGCGGCAACCTGAGTTTTACTGACTGGAGTATATTGCTGGATCAACTCTGTACTGCAATATGCAAATATATAAGTTTCAGCAGTATTAATATAACAAGTCATGTGTTCTCCACCATTGAAAAGAAGTGATTCGAATAAATATATCCACCAATCTGATAGCCAGTCAAGGACATATAAAAAACTGCCGGGATTAGCTTCAAGAAACCAAACCAGAACCATTATAGATTAGAAAAATCAAACACAAATACTTGTCGTACATACAGCTTCTTTCAACCATGCAAGATGGATTAACTAAACATCAAAGCACACTTTTTGCTCAAGTTATAAAAATTTATCACGATGAGCATATCATAATATAATAAAAGAATTGTCAAAGAGAAGAAGTTCACGATTTGGTTTGTCCATTATAATACTGGATGCCTAGCATAAACTAACATACTCAGTTTCATAATCGAACAAGAGAGTGGAGTGGATTAGGACACACAATGCATAAACTTATTCCGTCACAGTCGTATATTCAAAATGAAACATGAAGAACCACTAGCAGAATCACTTTATTGCTGCTGGTGCGACAATTTGGTGCTAGAACTCATGGTTCTGATATGTCAACAGACGATTTTAATCATTTTGATATGTGAAATTTCATTATTATCTTATTAGAATTACTATCTACCCTACTAGAATCACAAATTAACATATAAGAACAACAAGCAGTACATCCAAGATGGGCGCCGCTGCATCACCACAGCATGGTATTACTGTATCTTGCCATAACCTTATAAAATTGAACTTCGGTGATGTGTTGGCTGGCTTCACAATTATTAAATAGAAGTGGGATTTTTTAATAGGGTGATGACCAACAAAGCACACTTACAAAATTTTTAAATGGAAATACATGCCATGTGCATACGTAAACTAGAGATGACCAACTAAAGAAATCTTTGAGGGAGCATAAAGATATGTATTGAACAATACCAATGACGGATTAAAGAAATAACACAGTGACTAGATTGAGAAGAACGCACTAAAATATTACCACCGAAGTTAAGCACCAAAACCTCCCATAGTTTAATATAGCAACTGACGTCCTTGGTGACAACCAATATTTCCTGCACCAAGAGGCTCTAATTAAATATTATGTCAAACGACATTAATTTATGTGCTCGTCAAAATGACCACTACATACAATGCATATGGAAACAGTGTGAATGAAGAAACCAAACTGGAATCTTAATTAAAGAAGCCCTTACCCAGCTAGAAGCTCGTCACACTTGATCATACGGTTGTCATGTTGATGATGTTTCTAAATCATCAGTCGATGAGTTTTTTGAACTAGGACCATCTTTTAGCTTCTTCGTAGCACATACTTGTTCGTAACATTGGTACTAGTGGCTAGTCCAGCTTACCGAGTATTAGCTTCTTCATGTTTGGTTGCAGTAGTTCAACCAAACAGTTCAGCTCCTGTCCAAAAAGAAAAATCAACTTGTTGGATTAGTGAGTTGTACTACTTCAGTTCATAGTTAACATAATTATTACTCTAGGAACTATGTTAGAAGGGTTTGGTACCAATGCACTTGGACCAATATGGACTATGGAGCCTGGACAAATCTTTTACTCAACTTCCCAATGGACAAGAGAAACTTGGAGTGAGTAAAAGGAATTCCGTTACTATATGCATACATGTTTCTCTAGTTTAATTTGAGTTGGATCTCAACTTGCAATTACTATAATCACACATAAACTCATTGAAGAATGAGAAAAGGAAATGGGGAAATCACACTACTCCCTCCATCACACAGAATAGTTTGACCATGCCCAATTGTGGAGGCATACTTTGATTCTCGTTAGGACAATGAAATGATACTAATACATAATTTATTATTACGTAACACTAATGATAATTTATATTACACAGAATAATCGTAGCTTCCTCGCAAAATTAGTTGAGTGTCAAGGACTCGAGGGTGCTTGAATATGTAGGAGTTGTTTGATAACGTTATTTGAAACTATGAAAACTAAAACTAGATACTCAAACCAAAAATCAACAACAAAAATCCGAAAATATTTTACAAAATAAAATGATTTTCAATAAAGAGTATCGTAGATTTTTTTTTCCTGTTTTCTCTTATCATTTCAGAAGATGATGTATATGACAGATTAGGATGACGTCTTCGTATTCATGTAGCCGACCTCACTTGATAGGATAAAGATTTAATTTGTTGTTGTTGTCGTTGAACAAATCCTTACCAAACATACACTTACCTATCAATGAGTAAATAGGGGATGAACCAGTCACGAATAATTACCAGGAGAATCGAACTCGTCATCGTCATCCCTTTGCGGCTTCGAAGAAACCCTAACGATCGGTAAAAGGGGAATCCGACACGGAATTCTATACCAATAGCCCATATAATACGTCTCCATTCGACCTCTAACCCAAATCCAGAAAAATAGACTCATCGTTGAAGATCGAAAACTTGCTTCACATCGATCGAGCACGCCACCACGAAAACGGCTCCGATCACGGAGTCGCGGCAATATGTTCGGATTCCGATCAAAGATGTTACGTACAGATCGATGTTCGGTGGTCGGAGCCGTGCAGGGTGGTCGCACCAATGTGTCCGTGATGCTTCGATGATAATGAACATTTCTTTGATAATGAACCCTAATCTTAACATCACATTGGAAATGTCGTAGTGGGGTGAATTTTTCAAGACAAGCAGTGGTAGGACAATCAAGCAAACGTTTTTATGCATGTACCTTGTCATTTATCATTAATCACCATATAAATTACAAAGTCGACTCTTATTCCATATTAAGAAAACAAAAGAAAAAAAAAAAACGCGAGATTATTTGACGTATTTTAGCATCTGTTCTGTTCTTTCCCATTTCAATAGCTTAGTGTTACTTGGTGTTCGATTTCTAGTTTTCAACTTCTTAACAGAAGCTAAGAGCTTGCCATTATATTGCTGCCCACTCCCACAAGACTTGAGACCTGGTGTATCAATGAACCTGATTTTAACACCATCAACAACTCCATTAATTTCTTGCACACAATCTGTCGCAGTTTCAAATTCATCGATGAGTATATAACTACGTACTGTTGAGTCATCTAATCGTGATAAGAAGCCACGTCAGCTTCAATGGTGCATGGTAGAGGAGGATCTAAAATTTTACTCAAATCCTTTCCAACTAGTGCTTTGTGAGGTGAGAGCCTACTAGAATTCGAAATGTACAAAAAAAAAAAAATGCTGCTACAACAATCATTCCTTACATTAGCTATCGACAAACCAGGAGCGGAACAATATCATGCTCTTGTAAGAATTTTTTTAATAAAGTAAAGACAAAATATTTAAGGATCTTATCTCTAGTCATAGTTGTTCAAGTATGTGTTTGTTTTCCTACGCATTAATGTCTAAGTTTATAGCTGTGATGATGGACACTGCTTAAACAATAATCTCTCATAAACAGATGATGTATTTTGATGAAGGAAAGAATTTGCTCGAGATCTGTTTCCATCAATTATAATATATAGAAACTATTTGTCATCATTAGGAGGTGTTATTACAAGACACACGGGGTGATTGATATATGGGCAATGAATGAGATAAACAGACGATAACGTAAGCAAAACGTAGGATCATATTAATCAAAGTATTAAATTAGTTAACAACTCTCCCTTCATCCCTTGAAAATTGCATGCAACCAAATGCCACGCAAATCAGCTTTTCTCACACCTTATAAATAATGTCGCTCATCTACAATGTGTGTGTACAACTATTTGAATGTTTACCTTAAAGAGCTCAAACCAAAATATTGCAATATTTTCCAAAAAAAATAGTGCAATATTTTTTCGGATGGAGAGACTAGTTAACTTTAAAGACTAGTTAACTTATTAACATTAATAAGCTCCTATACATACGGATGGAGATGAAGTATTGGATTCCCATTTCAGGAGACATGCACTGTTCATGTGGAATGTATTTGAATGGGGTGTATCCGATTGTGGGTGGTTTACGAGACTTCATTCATGTTTTATCAAGTTAAACTAAGATTTGATGCAAGGATTTTTCGGCTCCCAGTTTACATCTCATTTGTTTCTATATAAAGTAAGGATTTTTCAATAAATATAACCCTGTGTTGTATTATCAATTAATTTCGTACCAATCATCTGTCATGTTGAATGAAATTCATCGATTGAACTCTCAGAAACGAAAAAGAAAGAATGAAATAAAATAAACATTACCATGTTGTGATCTGTGATTGTTATATTTGATGGTGGCTAAAAAACTGCAAGCAAGAAAAAGCTCGTTTGTTTCTGTTGTTTCGATTGTTGCGCCACGGCTATGGCTCACTGTCGATGAAGGTGAGGGTCGTGATTTCTGTTGTTTTGATTATTTTTACCATGTTGCCCGTTGAAGTTAATTTAAATATCAGTTAATTTTATACCAATCATCTATCATGTTGAATGAAATTCATCGATTGAGCTCTCAAAAACGAAAAAGAAAGAATGAAATGAAATAAACATTACCATGTTGTGATCTGTGATTGTTATATTTGATGGTGGCTAAACAACTGCAAGTAAGAAAAAGTTCGTTTGTTTCTGTTGTTTCGATTGTTGCGCCATGGCTATGGCTCACTGCCGATGAAGGTGAGGGTCGTGATTTCTGTTGTCCTGATTATTTTTACCATGTTGCCCGTTGAAGTTTATTTAAATATCCGATTGTGAATTTGTGATCTAAGTGTTGTGGATTGTATTTAAGGTGTTGATAGGATAAGATAGAGAAGTGAATCGGTCGGGGAATCTGTCTTCGTAGTCTGACTTCTTTTTCTTTTCTTTTTTTTCTTTTTTTTTCAGAGAGTGATCTTACTTTGGGTGAGAACTGATTTTCACGGAATTGCTCCTTGCGTAGACTAATAATTTCACATGTGTTTCAATTTTCAAAATCTCACAGCGGTTTTTGTTTTGGACTCGGATTTGGTGCTTCTTGTGGAATCGTCGGTTACTTTAATGGCGAATTTCATAGATGATAGATCAAGTTATTCACATGAAAAGTACAGCCATATTGGAGATGTCACCAAAGAAAAGGTTCCAAAGGCGAATTTCAGCCATATAATGCATCTCTACCATGCAACAGGTTCTTACAACCTTTTGTATGCGTTGGTTGTCTATTGCCTAACTATAACTCCCTATGTCCCATTAAAATTAAAACGAGTTGATTTAACATAATAATTTATACATATGTTGAATTATATCGATGAAAAAGTTAGGTAAGAATATTATTCATAACCCTCCATCAAGTCTCCAAAATCATATTGTAAAATACTGGGAAATAACAATAAACAAATGCATAAACTAGTTCAATTATATCGAAAATGAAGTTGATTTAAAAAAATTGGTGTTAAATTCATGAGTAAAACCGATGGATTTGAATAATACAACAATAATAAATCCACCTATTTCCGTCTAGGAAAGATCTAGAAATGATTAAATATATCCAGTCTTATCCTTATTGTAAACAAAACGAACAATAAAAAGATTATTTTTTAATATTCTCAACAATAAATCCAACACCGGAAAAAAACATGAACAAATATACATACATACAAACAATAGTTATTACAAAAACATAGAATTAGAGAATGCAAATACGATGAAAAAAAAATACTACTAATAATATATACAGATGTGAAAAAATACGATCTAAATTAAAATAAAGTGTAAATAATGGAATAGCTATACGCATCTTAACACTCTCATAAATAGTCCTAAACTTATCCTATAACCTTAATCATCTGTCAAATTGACCTATTTAAGGCTATGTGACTTTTTACACCTTATCAACTCAACTGATTCTCAACGTCCCACCTATTCTCTCAGACCCCCTATGCATAACATTGGTCAAAGTATTATATTCTTTTTATTTTAATTTAATTATAATATTTTTTTATTAATTTTATTATAAATATAACTTTTTATAAATAGCATTTTTTATTGATTTCTATGTTTTTTTTTAAAAAATACCAAATCAAATAATCTCAACATTTTTTTCCTCCTTCGCTCTTATTATTTTTATAGATCCTAATTACACTTTTTTTTCATTAAATTTTAATTTTACTTATACATAAAATTTTGTGTCGGATCAAACCGTTCTACTCTTTCTGTCTCATATTATAGACAATATTTTTCTATTCGAACCGTCCCAAAATATAATAAACATATTATATTTAGTAATTTTTCACATAAAAAACACCAAAACAAATCACCAAATCATCATCTACTATAGTATTTCCATCACCTACTTTCTCTTTCTCTCTCATTCTTTTTTCATGAATTCCACTTACATCTTAATATCATTAAAAAATAATATTTTTTTTATCAAATCTTATAAAAATTTAACACACATATAAATTCTCGTATTATATCAAACCATTCGTTATATTCTAAAATAAAAATAATAATTAAATCCTAGCCAAGAAAATATATTTTTTTTATAAATATGTTCAGAACAAACACGCACATCCAGTAATACTCCGACAAAGAATCACTCAAAACTTCCAAATCATTCTAATCGGAAATCGAACACACATGATTGTTTGCTTGCCCCTCTTCCCACTTGTTCATGGAGGATTCGAAGATAGGCGAGTTGAAGCAGTTCATCCCCGCTGCAAATCGCACCCATCGATTCTCCACAATCCTTCACTGGGTTTCTTTAAATCATACCTTCAAAGGTACTCTCCTAACCCATTTCTCCATCCTCTTCCCTTTTTTAGTTTGCAGTTTTTGATGGGTCGAAGTGTTTCCACTGTTTCATTTTTTTTTCCTTTTTTTTTGTGGCTTTGGTTTATTTACAGCTTGGGTGCTCGGATTCCGCCGTCGTCCAATTCGGTGAGACCCGTTCTCCTTTATCGTGAAGTTTGTGCCCTATTCGTTGTATTGGTTTTATTGGAGATTCTTATGCTGTTTGGTTGAGTGGATTTTATTTTATCGCTGAATTAATCCCCTACTAGGGTTTTTGTCTTGTTGTTCTGTTGGCGTATGTATATATATTCCCCTATCGGAATATAATATTTTGGTGTTTTGGTGAGAATCGATACCATCCTACCCGGGTCATAGGATAGCTAACTGTCTCGAATTGAATGGTGGAAATTGTCGATCATATTATTAAGTTTATGGTATACTTAGGAAAGATGACGAAGACTCGATGGTGTAGTGGTGCCCAGGTGTTCCCCAATGGCCTAGGGAAAACTGTGTTAGGTTTTCTTTTAAGGTCTTGTAACTTCAGATGCTGTGTAGTCGTCTTTGGGAAGGGGCCCTGAAATGGTCTATGTGCAATCGGGTGATTATTACTATTTTTTTTTTTTCGTCTGTATTGGATTCATTTGAGGAGTAATGGACATGGAAATAATGCTTCGAACTCTGGTGGGGCTGCTAATGTGAAGAAACTTGATGATGACTACGAGGACGAGATCATGGAATCTGACGTTGAGTTGGACAATGCTGATATCGTAGAACCAGATGACGACCCACCTCAGAAGGTCAGTTTCGTGCCCAAGATAGCGTGACAAATTGGACTGTGGAAGGTTTCTTCTTCTTTATTTGAATTGTAACCAGTGCAAGGCTTCTTCTGTATGCAGATGGGGGATCCTACAGTTGAAGTTTCAGAGGCCGATCAAGATGCCGCACAAGCATCTAAATCAGAGGCGATGCTTGCCTTGAATGAGGGTCTGATAGTGTTTGTTGTTTAAATTGTTTCCTATCGTGTTAGACGAAACTCTCTCTTTCTTCCTGTTAACACAAGTTCGACATGCAGGTAACTAGATGAAGCCATAGATCATCTCACTTCACTCGAGCTATAACATTGAACCCACTTTCAGCAATCTTGTATGCAACTAGAGGTACTGTTATGCTTCTATATGGGCTATGTTTGTTATCTGGTATTGCTGTTGTCTTACATTGAGTATTCTTCTGGGGGAGGTTACCATCAACCCTTTATTTTTTGTGGATCTGTGCAATGAATATATTGCTATTTTGAAGACCATCATGCTTTAATTCCAGCTAATGTGTTTCTGAAGTTAAAGAAGCCCAATGCTGCCATCCGAGATGCTGATGCGGCTCTTCAGGTTAGAGTAAATATTCTGATCATGCTATAAATGAAATATTCTGATGCCATGAATCATGATATATTGAACATTGAAATGCAAGTCGGCAGATTAATTCTGACTCAGCAAAAGGCTATAAGGTTAGAGGAATTGCAAGGGCTATGCTGGGGCTGTGGGAGGAAGCAGCAAGTGACCTACTTATGGCTTCAAAACTTGATTATTATGAGGAAATTGGTACTGCACTGAAAAAGGTAGTCCAAGGTTTCTTCTGCTCGCCGGCATTTAGTTTTTTGGCTTCTATGAGGGAAATTGAGTGGTAAAGCCTGAGTTGAAATTTGGAATTGCAGGTTGAGCCAAATGCACATAAAATAGAAGAGCATCGTAGGAAATATGAACGGCTGTGGAAGGAAAGGGATCTCAAGAGAATAGAACGGGAGAGGCAAAGACAGCGATCAGCCCAGGTTAGTAAAGGAAATGCAAGTAGGAGGTTGTCCTATGCTGAAGAGTTTCAGGCCGGGATTAGAGTTTCTTTCAACTGTTTGGGCCTTTCACAGTTTCACTTATTAAATATTGCAGAGATGAGCCCGCCTGTGAGAAACCTGGTCTAGTTTGTGGAGTATCCTACCAAAAGAACATACTTATGAGTAAAGTTCAAAAATATCTTTTGTATTTTGAAGCATTTCTGAGGAAAATGTTATGGTATTATTTATTTTATTTTTTCAATTTTTGGACCCAAGTATGAATCAGGTTGGCTATATTACCAAATACCAAATAAATGGGTTATAAGATTCAAGCTCGTGAGTTTTATTACATCTGCTTGGATACCATATGGATGAACCGATGCCTACTACTAAAAGTTTAAGCTTTTATAGGTCTACAATTTTATTTGTTTCGACAATGCAATGAAAGAAGGGCGAGAATTCAGAACATGCAACTAATTTTGACAGGGCAATTGACCAGAGTTTAGTTGGTAGTTTATTTTTTTCCTTTTGTCTACTCTAGTTGAAACCTAAAATAGCATGAACTGCCTTACATCCAAGCATTTGGTAGATTTGTGAGCTTGTCTCTGGACTGTTACTTTCAATTTTAGATGGTCATTGCATTTCTGTTTTTTTTTTTCTTTTTTTCTTTTTTGTTTTTGGTAGGAGGAAGACTTGAAGTCTGCTTTAAATGACGGTATGTTTTATCGTCCTTTTATAATGCTTAAAAGGTTTAACAATATCTACTTTGTGTTTGGCGTGTTGAAAAACTCTCCTTGGCATTGCTAATGAACCAAAGCATGAGATTGTTGATGTTTTGTGCTACATATAACGAATGTAGCTCCTTTGTGCATCTGTGTGATTGACGAGAAATTAGTTTATTTCTGCCACAATGTTCACAATGCCACAGAGTAATGTGCCACATATTATGAGACTGGATGCTGATGTGAAAATTGTGCTTTTGGTTGTGAGACGTGTTGTCTTGGTGGAATTTCTGTTGATTCTAGGAACTATTGGCTACTGGGATAGTTAGATGGTGAATATCATGCTTACATGATGATTGTGAAATATTCTTTGGGGAAAATGGCAAAATCAACCTGATCAACTTTGGCCCGTGAATCGAATGGAGTGACTGTTCTGCCCTCTTTCGTTGACCTTTTTTTGTTGTTGTGATAACCGAGCTTTACTATCGTTCAGTTGGACGAACTGACGTTTACTATTTACTGACTAAACAGGACAAGTCATTGGAATCCACTCCAGGAGAGAGCTTGAGTCGAAGCTCAATGCCGCTTCAAAATTGTCCCGCCTTGCCATCCTCTACTTCACAGCGACATGGTGTGGGCCATGCTGTTTCATCTTGCCCGTGTACACAAGTTTAGCTGCGAAGTACCCCAATGCGGTCTTCTTGAAAGTCGATATAGATGAGGCTCGTGATGTGGCTTCAAGATGGAACATCAGCAGTGTCCCAGCTTTCTTCTTTCTTAAGAACGGCAAGGAGGTGGACAAAGTAGTCGGTGCCGACAAAGCCTCACTTGAGAGGAAGCTAACACAGCATGCTTAGTCAAATGCTCGTATGCTTTTTTACCTATGAGATCGTCAAGGAGTCATAAATCAAAATAAATACTATTAGTTACCATCAAGTTTGCTTAGTCATATTTACCTATGAGGTTTCTGCTTGAATCTCAGGGTGCTATCATGGTAACATTGCGGACGGACCTTTGTCCTCTGCAGCATGTGATACGTAATGAAGCATTGCTTCCTATATCGTGAATGTCTTGTGCTTGGATTCGATCAGAGTTCGGAAACTTGATAAGTGAAGCATTTGATCAAATGTGTAGGTTGAGTCGTTGATTCAAATCTATTACTCCCTCCGTCCCATGACTTTTGATATTAGTTCGTACGTATTTCGACTATTTCGTTTCATCATTACACGATATAAAAATAGAATTGTTTTTAACTTGGGTTATATTACATAATAAGAATTATCATTAGTGTTTAAAAAACATCATTTCATCGTCCTGTGAGGTGGGTCAAAGTTCATTTCGACACGCGTGCATAGTCAATTCGTTGTAATTTTCATGAGACGTACGGAGTATTATATAGGATATTAATAACACAAAATCACAAACAGTATGCCATGTCACTCTTATTATTTAAAAAAAATGTTATTTTTTTGGAATTGTAGGGCTACAGTAATTGTATCTTGCGGGCTGCCGTCTTCCCACCAGATTTGAAAAAACAGTTAAGATTTTTTTAAAGGATGGATTTTAAAATTTAAAAAATAATTATTCTGTAGATTTGAAAAAACAATTGAGATTTTTGAAAAGATGGATTTTAAAATTTTAAAAATAATTATTTT
Organism: Drosera spatulata; assembly: GCA_035668315.1. Taxonomy (NCBI): domain Eukaryota; kingdom Viridiplantae; phylum Streptophyta; class Magnoliopsida; order Caryophyllales; family Droseraceae; genus Drosera; species Drosera spatulata. Next base: position 359,116 of record JAOVYX010000001.1, on the reverse strand, counting down.
TTTAAATCGTGTGAGAGGGACTGCAACATGTAAGTGCCAATTACTGCAGTCTCTTTATTTTGTAGTATTTTTATTTATTCACAAATTTTAAACGATCAAATTTAAAAAGATGGCAATAAAGTAACTCTTACGTCCAGTAAAGTTAGATCTTAGTTTTAGGGATAAAACGACAATGTTTAAAGTGTTTGTATGGTATGATATTGGTGGTTTTGTCTCACTCTTGTGATGATGATGTGGAATCGACTAAATAATTTTTTTGGTGACAATTCCAAAGTTATATATAAGAGAATGGCATGAGAAACAACATTATTCGGATTAAAGATAGAAATAATTATTTATATCGATTAAAAATTATTATTTCATGACTCAATCAAATTAATAAAACATAATATGATCTTGAATCAACATTAATGTCCAATTTTTCTTAAAATACACGGTAAACCCTGTTACCACACATATAATCAATGCATCAAAACAGATGACTTACAAAACAACCAACACGGTTTAAAAAATAAAACAAATGAAGTAATACGGTTTAAAAAAATAAACCGTTTAAAAATAAAAGAGAAGAAAAGTAGGAGAGTGATGAGCACTGATTTTGTAGTATTAACACAATATCATGCACCAAAAATAGCAGGTGCAACAGATAATCTCCAGTTCCATAAATCCAGGAGATCATCTCGCTCACTCAATCACTCACACCTCCCCTCATATTGAAAGTAAATCAACCCAAAACAAACCATTCTCACCTTCATCATCATCTAAATCAAAATCCTTATTCTCTTCCAAATCCATTTTTAATGGCGACTATGCGATCCATTGCCATCTTGTTCTGTATCCTCACGATCCCTCTGAGCCTGGTAGATGCCCAAACCGCAGAACAGGCAGATTGTATCAAGGAAATGCTGCCGTGTAAACAGTACCTGCATTCTGATAAGCCGCCTAGCTCTTGCTGTTTCGCGATGAAGACGGTCCTCGCAGCACATGTGGACTGTATGTGTGCTGTGGTTAATAATGCTGCACTCTTGGCGACGTATCACATGACGAGAGATCAGGCTCTTAAATTCCCTTCGAAGTGTAATATCACGATTGATCCCAACGTGTGCAACGGTGAGTCTGTGTACATATTACATATTGTGCCGACATCATATGTAAAACCGTTCTTTTAAAGATGTCGGTATCAGATAGGTACAACACTCAGATATTTCTTGGTATATAGAACTCAAAATTTATACCATGGAGGAGTTAAACTTGCTGATGGCAATAAACAGCGTTTCAAGTTCTTCTTTCATCGTGATTATTTAAACAATATTGTAGTATTAATAATCTAAAATAAAAACATTAATATATTATTAATCATTAATATCGTGACATACCATGGCATGTCATGATATACTATGGTGAGAATTTTGAAATATTATATATTGTACTGTTTATACACGGTTTATATATTAATAATAGTGAAAAATACAATATTTATTATATACGGTTTATACAGATTGAGCTAACTTAGATGTTTTATCTAGTCATCATCAGTGTCTTGAACTCAAAATAATGGACCGGTCCAAAAGAATTTCCAATTTAGATCAAAAAATCAGTTATCTTACATGATTCAAAATCAGCGACCTTTTTCTGTTTTATATATTATATTCATTATATTATTGCATTTGATTAGTTATGGCATGCCATGAGTAGAATAGATTGTCATAGAACGTAAGCGTCAAGCATAATTTAGTTTGAGAAATGAGTCTTTTGTTTGTTATATTTGCAGGACCACCACCTGGATCAGAACCGCCGCCTAGTCCTTCACACGGTAATTAATCTCCTGTGTTCTTTTGTTCTAATCATGTTTATCATGGTTGAATTATCATCATGTGATGATGTCGGTTTGGTTCGATGAGCAGGATCTACACCGCCGCCGAAGAGCTCTGCAAGCAGAATATCGCAAGGGTCTGCTGGAACCATGGCTATCGTCGCCACTGTAGTGATTGCTGTGTTTTCGAGCATAATTAGTTCGAGCATGTAGTTTCCCTTATTAGTTTTCTTTCTTCTTCATTTTTACTAGTTCGTGGACACAACAAGCTTTTCTAATTGGTTTCCATCTGATGTAAGTTGGCCAGGAGCAGAGCCAGACATGTTAAGCCTATCCTGTAGTAGAATTACAGTTTCTCTTGTGTTCACTCAGTTCATGCTCTGTGTATGAGTCAAAGAATCCATGTTTAATATGGCGAAACAAATCTTATCATATCATAATAAAAATGGAACGACACAATCACAACATGCGACCATGAGTTAAAAGCTTAAAATCGTTTTTTTAAAGGCAATCTGGCATTCATCAAAATAACCTGCAATGACACAATGAAAGAACTGAGACCAGCAATGGCAACCCTGAAAAAGGCAACATAAGGAGAGACTAGTCTGCTATATCCACATTCCAAAAGATCAAAAAGTGAATAACGTTACATCCCATGCCTATCTGAAGTCTAAACAGCTATCGAAAATCCACCTAATTAGACTCACAAACAAGGCACAACAGAACACTTTTCTTTTCACCCAACCACGATCGAGTCAACATGTTGTTGCATTCTTTTACAGCCAACAAAAAAGAGTTTCAATCTCTGGAAAACTTCATCCAATTTCTGCTGCATACATGAGATCAGCACCAGGTTGGCAAATTTGTTCGTCCAACCAAGTTTCTGTCGAGAACTTCTTACCACCACAGCGAGATGCCAACCTACTTGATAGTTCATGCTTGCGAGAACAAATTGTACATACAATTGGATTCAACATTTCATCGCTTTCTCCACATGCTGAAGAAGTTATCTGCAAAAGACTTCAGATTTCCCCAAAGAGATGGTTTCTTCTGTGGTTCAGTATCATGCGAAACATGGATGGGTGAATCCCTGGAAGACAATGCACCAGATATAATGAGCATGGTGAACACGGTGTCCAGCTATATAAAAACGTCAACAACGGGTTTTATGTTTTATTTTAAGTTGTCATAATCCTAAATTCATGACTAGCTAATCTAGCATCCTTTGGAAAACTTAGGAGGAAATAGGATCAGATTTTGCTTCAGCACAGCCAAATCTGAAGCAAATATGAATCCAAGAAAAGGTCACAAATGCCTATTGCCTGAAGCACTGGGCGCGCTATAAAATCAAAACCTTTTCTAGAGATTTCTATAAAAAGCACCATATTTCCATGCTTAAAGCATGTTTTTCGCGTATTGACAAATCTTTCAACAAGAATCTAGATTCATCAAGCATGACCGCAACAAGTTTTATCAGAATTCTAATACACCAGGCAGCTTAGAGATTTATTTCCTGGTAGAAACTCAAGCGGCACCACATACCAGTCGAACTGTGGAAACTAATAACAATGATAAACAATAGATCAAGCTTTTGGAATTGACTTACCTCAATAACCCATCATCAAGAGAGGAACTCTGATTATGGATTGATGTCTCGGAAGTCTTAGGTTTCACCATCCTTGGATCATCCGCAAGATCTTTAGCTGCAACTTCATTAGAAGAACTTTCAGCATATTTAAGTTTAGTGTCAGAAACTTCCGGTTCCTCTGTCTCCCAGCCGAAAGTGTGATCTGTAGTTCCAACTTGATGGGAGGATATCTGATCATGACTTGATTTGATACTAGATACTTCAGCCTTATCCACATGCCCATCTCTGTCAACGTTCAGATGTAGAACATCAGCATGCTCTGACGACACTTTGCAAGCTGAATGTTCTTGAATGCTAGTAGAAACATGATTGTCCTCAGCTGTTCCTCCCAGCAATTTTTTCTTATAATGCTCTTCAGAATTCAGCTTTGAATTATGCTGCAGCTCCTGTATGATTTTTCTTATAGTGTAGTGACTACCACCCACTTCTTTCCTAGCATCAGAAATGGTTGGGAACTTTCCTGCATTTGTTAACCTGTACCTGCGAAAAAAATAAAAAAAGGAGATGAACATCTGACATTGCTCCAGTACGTAAGTTAATCATCGCATTCCACCACGAAACCCTAGCTCACGCTTTATACAAAACAATTAACTTGCTCTGTCAGGAAAGGATTTACCCATATCCATAACCATAAATCAAAAACACGTCAGAATTAGCACAATTAGCATGGATAGGGACATGTAGCATGCAAGCCACAAGTGAAGCATCCTAATTATCTTTATTAGCACATACATAATTAATGTATCAAAGACATCTCTCTTTGATATGCTGCAGGGAAGCCCTCGTGTTTGATGCCATATAACACAGTGAATCCCGTAATAGCCCCACTATTTGAACTTGGTAGACATTTTATTTTTATGTACAATGGTTGCATCATATAGAACAGCATATTGCAAAAGCAAAAGATGTGATTAAAGCTACTGAATGCCCCGACATGGGCTATATCTTGCCAACACGTCTATTCATCACAGAAGAGACCATCGTGCCACAGCTTAGATCATTCATTGCATAGATGTGTCGGATATCCTATAAATTCATAAACAAGTTGGCATGTGAAAGACGTTAACAGGTACACATTTTCTTGCTCAAACTTCTATTCCATGACGAAGACAAAACAAAAACACAAGTGCATGAATACACTGCATGAATTTTCCATTTCACTGAAATTTTCATTGTAAACATCATAGCAGCAAAACTAGCAGAAAAAACACCAATACAAAAGCCTGAACTTACTTGTTAACATACGATTCCACCATAGATTTCCTGTCATCTTTGGTAACTTTTCTTCGAATCCTGTCACCTTTGGCAGCATCAGAGGTAGCAACGGCACCAAACAACCTTTGACGACACTGATTACTGGATCCGCACACTTTACAGACTTGATCAACCACTACAAAAGTAGAAAGCTCATACAATTCATTCTGCATTTCCATTACATCCATCAAAATGCAATTCCACTCTATTATACAGAAAATGAACATCAGTTAAACATCAGTTATTCAAGGTAAACTATAATTATTACCCATGGTTTTCTTTCCCCATTGTCTATTTTCATTTTCTCATACAAGAAAAAGCTAGTATTTTAGTTTACCATTCTCGGTTTACTCTTGTCATGGCAGCCAATACCCCATTTCCACCAATCATTACTCTTTGTATTGTATTTTTAGTTTAACGGCCCATTGGTTGTGCTCACATAAAGCGCATATTGGTGCTTATGGCTGATAGTCATAAGCTATAACTGATTGTATTTCATAACAAGTAGTTTAGCATTTGGTAAAAAATAATCTAAAATAAAGTTGATTTGTTCAGTCAAAGAGCGCTTTAATACCTCCATTAGAAAGAAAAACCATTCAAATGATTTATGTCAATTAGCAGAAAAAACTGCTTAAAGCTATAGCAAAATGATGTGTCAAACACTATCCCCAAAATCCGGGAACATTGTTTCTTAATAGTTCTCAAGAAGGATAGGACTGCGTACATTTATCACTCCCCGATTACATATACTCCAGTTATTGTTGCCAATACTGTTATGTGCATATTTTCAAGAAGAAGATACCAAACAGTTCCGCACAATAACATCAGTGAATCATAAACCGAAGCACCAGTTATTCTCACAAGAAATCTGCGACAACACAATCATCACCACAAGCATCAATAACTTTCTCGTCTCCAACAAAATCAACCGCAAATCAAAGCCCTAACTGCGATTGAGAAAGGCGGAAGGGGGAAATTGCTTACCAGGTCGAAGAAAGGCTTTCATCAGAAGAAATCGGGTCGATATCGAGCTGAGTCGACGAGAGAGAGAAAGGCATGAGAGATAAGAGATCGATGAGCCGAGCAGCGCAGTGTAGCAGCAAGCGGCGACGGTGCTTGTCTGTGATGTGTGCGGAGAAATTTCAAACAAGAGTAGACGATTGGGGTTTATGACAGGAATCGAGACTAGGTTTTTCTTTCTTTTAACATTGGCCCATCAAAACGTGCTTAAATCTAACGACAAATTGAAATAAAATATCTATAGAAAGTTTCATTTATAATCTAATATGTAATTAGTTTCAACATATATTTTGATACTCAAACAAAATAATGTTTACATTTTAATATCTAAAACTTGATAAAAGATTTTAATATCCCTTATCAATCATTGAGACTATTACTTTTCAATTTGTTTTTCTCCCTTCCTCTCGCGCTCGTCACTATCAACACAACCACTATAGTCACCGACCACCAACCACCATCGTCTCACTTTCACCATTACATTTCACTACGACGATATCATTTTTATCACTAATTTTATTGGTCATGCTTACATTCCATCAACTTCGCATGTATTTCACCCGACTATCATATCGATCACCAGGAAATCATCAAACCATCTCACCCTTCGCAGTCTTCACTGAACCAATACAGGTAATGCTTTTTTTTTTTTCAAGTCATTATTTTTGTAATTGATGTTCAAAATTGATCGATTCTTTCACAAAATCGATTCCTTCGATTTCAATCCCATAGAAAACAGTGGAGTACCACTCGACCAAGGTAGCCTGCAAAATGACATACAATCAGATCAAAGCATCTCAACTATTTTAAAAGACAATAGAAGACAATCAAATCAAAATCATATTACCGCGTTAATTGTTAGTAATTCATTATCTGAAATCCACAATAGAAGATAATTTGTTCTAATGGTCGGTATGCTCAATCAAGGTCTTCAAATAACGAGGGACTCTCCTCAACTTCTCCAAAAAAAAATCCTTAGTCTAAGGATCGTTCTTACTAACTTCATTCATGCACATTCCACAAGCGTATAGTCAGTGCATATAAACTTAACAAGCAGTTTATAGTAATCTTAATTTCAATGCATATGATATTAAAGTTCGTATGAACTTAACAAGCAATTCATATACATATCATGATCTCCGACCTCCAAAAGGTACAATCTATGTCCTCACAAATGATATTGAAATACTAGTTTGCACCTTCCTTTGCTTGACATCGTTGTTGGATTCAAATGTCTCTTCACTCGGTCACTTCGTACGAGCCATTGAATTGAAACCAAGCTTCGCATTTGAAACGATTTGAAGAAAACATGGTCAAATCGAATGAATTGAGAAGTAAAATTTTTTAAAATCGAGATCAAATTGTATGAATTGGGTGGTGGATTGGTTGAAATTGTGGTTTGATTTCGTTGAATTAAATGAGCTGAGCAAATGGTTGTTTTTTTTTTTTTTTTTTGAAATGATGAAATGATTGAGTGGAAATGAAAGAATGAGTTAGGTTATAGATTGGGTTAGGTTATGTTAATCATGGTTGGGCTACAAAAAGGAGGGGTAAAGTTGTCCTTTTAGGTGAAAAAGAACCAAAACAAAAAATAAAATTCAAATGGGTAAAAATTTTGGGTATCAAAATGTGAAATGAAAATCCATTAGGAATTTTTAATTAATTCTCCCTTAATCTAATTTGTAACTAGTGTCTAACCTGTGCTTTATTTTTTCTCCTTATATTACAACATGTTATTACCTTCGTCCCATTAATTTTACAAAGACACGTATCTCAAGATCTAATTTATTACGATCAAACATTATTTTTTATAAAATTATTGTCAGATATTAATGATAGATTAAGTTATGAACTTTAATCCTAAATCAATTTAAGGTTTTTCTTATATTGTTAAGAATAAGAACGAAATACTCCGAAATACGTGTCGTTATAAAAATCATGGGACGAAAGGAGTATGATATTATCATATTTATTATGTCAAAAAAATAACTCTATCTACAATCCAAACTAACACAAAAATAACAAAGTAACAACTTGTTCTAATATCTAACAATAATGATTAAAACAATTAGTCTTAAAGTTTGTTCACTTTGTCTCTCACTTTATGAATGGTGTTCTACCACCAGCATAAACATAACTTGCTTGATGCGCTTTTATTTGGTAGAAGCTTATACGTTAAGACCACAAATCCACACAAAGGTGATGGAAGAATTTAAACACATGATAGTGTTGATCAAGCCCTTATCTCCATTGCCTTCCTATAAATTCACCTCCTCTCATATTCCCAGTTTCTATTGGATAATCACAATCACATACTTTGCTTTTAAAAATTTCACTTTGATAATTTGATCAGCGTCATCCTCATCCATGTCTCTTAAAACTTCCCTGTTAGTTCTCATCTTCGTGGCATTACTACTAGAACAGAATTCATCATCTGATGCAGCGATTGCCATTTCCACATCAACCGAGGAGGGAAGATACGATGATCACGACCTGAAACTGCCTCCTTCATTTCCAGGGCATTTTAAAGACGATCGTGTTCTCGATATTCAGCTCGCGGGTTGGCATTGGAATACAAAAATATGCTGCTATGACAATCAGACAAAGAAGTTCAAAATATGCAAGGGCTGGAGGTGCTGTGTAAGGGGCGACCGCCTTTTTTGCTGCAAGGAAAGCCAGACGTGCTGCAAAAACGGCTTTCGTGAGTCTTGGAAAGAAGTTTATGTCGTCCATGAAAAGTTGTAAGGTCGATAAATTCAATAAACGACCAGAAGTCATGGCACTTAAGATCTCAGGTACACCAAGCGCGTTGTACATGGTCTCATGATTCTGGTAACCTTTGAATTTGACAAGAGCATCATGAGTAGATGATTATTTCTGAATCTTTGAGTCACCACCACGACATGGTTGTTGTTCACCTGTTACTCGTTCTGTAAGTTAGTAGTATTTTATATTTTTGAGTCTCCCTCGTCACATGTCTTGGATCCGCCACTGATGTTACATACTAATATCTTGAGTTCTCATTGAATAAAGTTTCCTCACTAATCAACCCTCAATTGATAACAGTTTATCAATTCCTTTCGTCTCAGATAAATTACGACACATTACTAAAAATGAACGTCTTACATAAATTATAACATTTTTATATAAAGAAACTTTAGGAGGTTGAAATTTTTATAATATCCATACTTTATATCACATCATTTTCTCTGTTATTATTTTTTCATCTCTTCATCCCACTCACATTTTTTTCTCACACTCACAAGGACATTAAGGTAAAATTATATAAAGTCAATGAATTTCTTAATATTCGTGTCAAGTCAACACATCATAGTTTATCTGGGACGGAGGGAGTACGTATTTAAGGAGCTTCGTTTTTCAAATTAACGACATAAGAAAATTAAGTCACCCATCCAAGATTGAAATAAATAACTTAAATTATCACTAATATTTCACGATAATTTTACGAAAAATGATGTTTGATCGTCTCGCGACGCAAATCAAAGTTTATCTCGATAAATCCCTGATCAAACTATTATAATTATTTTGGGATGGAGTATTTAGGAAGTGTGGACCTCTCGAAAACGCCATGACTAAACAGCTTACGGAGTATTTAGAATTGAAGTAAATAACTTAAATTATCAATATTATTTAATGATAATTTTACGAAAAATGATATTTGATCATCTCACGACGCAAATCAAAATTTATCTCGATAAATTTCTAATCAAACTGTTATAATTATTTTGGGACGGAATAGTTAGGAAGTGTGGACCTCTCGAAAACGCCATGACCAAACAGCTCATGGACCAATAATTCAAACCATGTGCGAAAATATAATACTGGGTATAAAACTTACTATATAGTATTAAAAACTCTTGTACTCCTCTTAGCACTAGCGATAAATGAACAATGGAATAGTGCTTTAGATATTATCCTAACGTCATGACCAAACAATTTTTTCCTCAACAACAACAGTTGAAATAATTCGGTTGATTGAAAAATTACTTACGATGCCCTATCCTATGATAAAATTATTTACAGCTGAACCAAACACTTCTCATCACTACTCCTAAAAATCTACGATTCCACAGGTATATACAATCAACAATTCGTTAAATGGAAAAGGTGCACATCGACACGAATAGATATTCTGCACCTGCTGCTTCCAACTTGCACTTGTTCATCTTTTTCATCACTGTCATCATCAATTCATCTTCATCTTCATCTTCATCTTCAATTCAATACAATTCGTATCGTGATTGAATTCTCTCATCCCCATTATAAAAATTCCCCACAATTTTTCACGTTTCCATCTCCATTTCCACTCCCACACAAACCCTTTAACGATCTCAATTCACTTTGGGTCAACTCAGACCTTTCCATCCATGGCTTGTTCAATGAAGTTTTCGACTACCCAGTTGAATCCCAGTCACGGATTCGTGTCTCTGGGTCCGATCAGACCGGATTTGGTGAAGCTGAATCGGGTCGGGTTCAGGGTTTCGGCGTCTGGGGAGCCGGATCTGAGCGTTGAAGTAAATGGGTTGAAACTGCCTAACCCGTTTGTGATCGGGTCGGGTCCTCCTGGGACGAATTATACTGTGATGAAGAGGGCGTTTGATGAGGGGTGGGGTGCAGTCATTGCCAAAACTGTGAGTTCTCTGATTTTGTTTGGCCTTTTTGTTTTCTGGATTTCTAAAAATTCTTTGTTTGTCCCCTTTTTTTTACTATTGGATTAGTTGAATTCTGAGTAGATTCTCTTTGTCATTGTTGGTTTTGATTATCTTGATTGTTAAATCTTAAGCTCAAACGCTGCATGTTGATGTTTGTAATACTAGCAAGAGTGGAGAGAGCAGATGAGGTAGATTGATCTCTTTCATGAACATTTTAATTTGCACATGATAATGTAGGATGCTGGAAGATAGAAATAAATTGATGAATGTTTGGTACCTTGTGCGGTTGACTTTGTAATGTTCAGCTTTTAGTCCCTATGATCATTTTGTCTTCGTAGATATGCGAAATGTGTTGAACGATGGCCGTATTTGTATGGTTCTGATTTACTTGCTTTATATGATCAAGTGATTAATTATGGACTGCAATCTCATCTAGGTATCCTTGGATGCTTCAAAAGTTATAAATGTGACACCACGTTATGCCCGACTAAAAGTTGGAGGAGCAAATGGCTCTGCCAAAGGCCAGATAATTGGTTGGCAAAATATCGAGCTTATCAGTGACCGGCCTCTTGAGACCATGTTGAAGGAATTCAAGCAATTGAAACAAGAGTACCCGGATAGGATATTGATCGCTTCGATCATGGAGGAGTATAACAAAGTTGCCTGGGAGGAACTTATCGATCGTGTCGAGCAAACAGGAATTGTAATTCTCCTTTTATTTTCCCTCATTTCTTTCTTATCCGCTTGTTGCATTAGCAACTAGTGACATACTGACATGTACTTTGTCTTGTAGGATGCCTTTGAGATCAACTTCTCTTGTCCTCATGGTATGCCCGAGAGGAGGATGGGTGCTGCTGTAGGACAAGATTGTGCACTGTTGGAAGAGGTTTGTGGTTGGATAAATGCGAAAGCCACGGTCCCTGTATGGGCAAAGATGACTCCAAACATAACTGATATCACTCAGGTCAGTTATGCTCTCTCGGTGCTGTAAATAATTCACTTCATTTTCATCCTCTTGGCTGCCAGGCTTAAAAGTTAAAACTTAAAACTTAGTCTGGATTTTATTGATCTGAAGCAATGTATCATAATATGTAGCCTGCTAAAGTGGCACTCAACTCTGGTTGCGAAGGGATAGCTGCCATCAATACAATCATGAGTGTCATGGGTATCAACCTCACAACATTACGGCCGGAGCCTTGTGTTGAGGGGTAAGCTTTTTCATTCGGCTGCCTTCAAGCTGTTATTTCCGGAGTATTGTGTTTTTTGTTTTTATGAGTGTAATTCGTTATTCAATTTTAACTTCAGATACTCTACTCCTGGAGGATACTCTGCTAAGGCAGTTCACCCAATTGCACTTGCTAAAGTCATAAGCATTGCAAAGATGATGAAATCTGAATTCAGTGAGGATCGTTCTCTTTCTGCTATTGGAGGCGTTGAGAGTGGTGCTGATGCTGCTGAATTCATTCTTCTTGGAGCGAACACGGTGCAGGTTAGCTCTCTTAAATAAAAACCTGTCATGCTTACTCTGATATCTCCCATTGTGTAGTCGACCACATAATTCCTTTTTATTTTGTGTCATGGAGAGCATTCATCCCAGTGTATGGAAACTTGTCGATGTCCTTATAAAATCAGCAAAATATATGACATGATACATAGGAAAATAATGTTGTGTCTGTTTTGTTTTTATCCCCTTTATTGTGCAAATTGTTCCCTAAACATATGCAATGACTTCTATATCCGACTTCAGGTTTGCACTGGTGTGATGATGCATGGATACCCTCTAGTGAAGAAACTTTGCTCCGAGCTCCAGGACTTCATGAAAATGCACAATTTCTCTACAATCGAAGATTTCAGAGGGTACATGAAGCCAACTGGACCTTCTAAGCTAATGAAAATTTTGAAGAATTTGAGTTTCATTTCTAATCTGACTGGCTGCTAATGATCGCAGTGCGTCTCTCGATTACTTCACGACACACACGGATTTGGTAAAAAGGCAGAAGGAAGCTATCCAGCAAAGAAAAGCTATCCGGAAAGGCTTGCAGTCTGATAAGGACTGGACTGGTGATGGCTTCGTCAAGGAAACTGAGAGCATGGTTTCTAATTGATGTGAATTCCCCGGGTAAGCATTCTGATTTCACATTGTAGTGCGAAACTAATAACTGCAACTTAGTTGTCTTTTGTCGCCAACTCAGCTTTAATTTGTCCCTTAGAGAAGTTGCCGCCTGCCGATTAAAACCGGCGGTAAAGGAAGAAGCTAGTGAGTAGTGAGCTGGGCAACAAAGGTGTTTTATAGCTTCTGAGACCATGAATTAGTAGTTTTGGTTCACTCTTTCCAGAAATTATTGTTTCCTACACTTATGGATGACCGGTATTGATGTCTACTTCTTGTTGTTCTGCAGACGGAAGACCAACTTTCGTAACATACATGGTGTAGTGTCACATGAACCACAGTTCTTATGACCTTTGTTTCTTTTTCTTCTGATATATATGAGAGGGTACCGCCTTCCTTCAACTCTATTGATGGAATGCAAGATCACACTGAGCGTGAAGCAGCTATGAAGTTCATCTTGCAATGGGGGCAGCTATGTGATAGCTATGTTGAATAAGGATAGTGTTGCGAGTACAATCTATAGGTTCTTGTTTATGAAAAGGGAGAAAAAACAGGTTTCCTTCACCAGGTGAAAGTATTATTGTTGTAAACGTCGTCAATCATAATGACTACTTTTGTGAACTGCTGTGTTTGTTAATCAATGGCTTATACAAACGGTAATTGCAAGCGTACTGCTATTCTTCTTCTTCTTCTCTTTCCCTTCCTCGCCTTGGCCCTGACATCATGGTTATGACAACATACTGTCTACGACAACATATGATGAGCCCCCGCCACTGTCTCCTACTCTAGCACTCCACCGGAAATAAGACAGTATCACCTTGGGCATATTGGAAATAAGATACCTAGAAGAATGACTTTCAAGAAAAACCAGCGTACAACATGACTACAATTCTCAAGCTTCGTCAGCATTTGACAAATATTTGATGATCATCTACAAAATACCACCATCAAGTTTGAGAATACATCGAACACAAGATGTAAGCTCTACCCTGGTACAAATTCTGAGCTACGATATTCTTCTTTCCTCTTCCATCTTCTATCATGCATTACGCATGCTGCTGCAAGGCCATGCCTTCCGTTAGGCACTAGCTCACCAGGAGAGGATGAACGGTGCAAGAACACAAGAGCACCCTTTTCGTCCAACTTCCAATAGGATGAATAATGATACACGAACTTGAAATGGTGCCATTGATAAGAAATCCATAACCATCTCATTCAGTTTATCTACTCCTGAGTCAATCATTTTTTTACCCAAGGAAAAAAAACCAAGATTGTAACATCTTAGAACATAGCAAAGCGGATCTTGGTTAGATAGGCGATACACATGTCAGAGATTAGCTAGACGAGACGAGCTCCTGCCAGTCAGTTATGGTAAATCTCCATTAAGATCACAATTTTATGGAAAGAGAGTCTACCATGAGTACTCCTAAATACAATTGTGCGCCTTTTTTATTAACAAAACCGAAATGACGTAACTTAGTCTGATGAATGGCTATAACGTTGCTCATTCATTTTATGTTATATTATTGGCATTGATGCAAGTACCATTTCACGCAGCAAATTATTATGTCATCCAGAAGAAGAGATCATAACAAGATCCCTCCTCTTTGAGTACGCCCTCAATACTCGAACGCTTTCACAAGATCAAACCTAGCATTATACACAGAATACCCCTTTTCTTTTTTTGGCAGAAGGTTTCAGACATGTACAATCAGGAATATATTAGCATCATCACTTCGAACAGAGAAAAACGAAACATCTCATATACCTTCAGTAGAAAGAAACACTGTACAAGAGCTTGCGGTGGTGTCGTTTTTCAAAAGCAGAGACAATCTCGTCGATGTTATCTGCCCAAGATTCAGTTGCTTCCAGCTATAAATAGAGGAACAACAAATTTAAATCTAGTCAGCGGGTTACTAAATCAAATTCGTATCATACATCAAGCACAAACAAGTCAGCTAAAGATACAATGCATATGTACCTCTTCACACAAGTCTAGTGTAAGGCCAGCTCCTGTTGCTGCTTCTTCATGGTTATCTTTCACCTCTAGGTTAATGATCAAAACAGGCATCAAAAGTGCTTGTTCTCGATTATGCAGATCTGCAAGACTAGTAACAGCTACTTATAATCCCCAGTTCAAGCAGAGAGGAACCAAGCAATAGTGACAATGGAACACAACTACTAAACAATGTTGTGAGAATAATGTTGCAAACCATGAGATTAAGGTTCGACACTCAAGGGCATCAGGAAACAACTTTTAGGGATAAAATTTGCGTACATCACCCTGGTTTACAGGACTATCCTCTCCACACCCTGCCCTTGGCGGGATTATGTTGGTATGTTCCTTTCCTTTTATAGATACTAAAAGCATAAATCCTCGACAAATACCATATCTGCATTTCTACCAATGGAACGAGGCATCATAATTCACGAATGCCACTTAAATCACATCTTTACCTTCAACGACAACATCGAAGACCTTCTCTTCGAAAGTAAGCACAACATCGAACACACCATCAGCAGCATTATCCTGCCACCGCTGAGGCGCAAGCTTCACCCCTGAATTCCTCTTCAACATATTCAATATTCCATTCCTCTTATATCTAACCACCAATCAAGGCCACAAACAACATCAATCCAAATCACACACCAAACACAAACACACAATCATATCAAAACACAAGCAATCCAATTAGGATACAAGTTCGGATCCTTTCGATGAAGCTCATCGAACATCTGCTTATACGGAGTCCCAAACTCGTATATGTTCGGTTCCCGAATCGAAGGCCCGGGGAGCTTGACGTGAGTCCCCGTGCCGTACGAGGACACGTTGAAGCCTTGCTTTTTGAGAAGGCTGTGCGCCTCCATGCTCCTGTTCTGGTTCGACGAACACACCATTGCGTATCGCAGCTTCATTTTCTATTCTCTCAATCGACGCCGGCGGATGGATAGATGGATGGATCTTCTAGGGTTTTGGTGTGGAGAGGATGTGAATTGCTTGGACAGGTGGCGGAGGTGGTGGCGATGGAGGCGGCTGCGGGTGAGGGTTTACCGGTGGGTGACGGCAAGGGCAAGATTGGGGGAGGAGTGGAGAGTTGAGGCGTCACCTCCGAGTCGCCGACGCTGACCGGTAACCGGTGAAGGTTGGTTTGTGAGTTTTAATGGGAGAGAGGGGAAGTGAGGTAAGCGAGAGTGAAGTAAAATTAGGAAGTGAACCACGTATATAATTTTATATGTGTTTGTTTTTGAGTTTTATGAAGAAAAAAAAAAAAAAAAAGAGAGAATATTTTATATTTTTTTTTGTTTGTGAAATTGTGAGTTGGAAAACAAAAGGAATATTGTGACAATTTATTCTTTTATCTTTATTTTAGTGGCATACAAATTTTTGATGATTGTGGAGAGATTACCTTCTCTTTTTTTTTTTTTTTTACATCTTATATTATGTTTTTTCCTAAAACCCTAATTTTGAGAAGTTAAATAAAGGGAGTTAAGTTGGTCTCATTTAATTCTCTAACACTTTGCTTTTCCTACTCCAAAAACTTAGAAACACCACATTATAAGATAATCCTACATCAAACCCTTCTCATTCCTTCCCTTTTCTAAATTAAACTCACGAACAAGCCCTAAAGCTATGTTTAGTATGGATGAATGAGGCATGGAATGGAATGGTGTATTTCGTCGAAATGGATAAAATCATGCTTGGTTGCTCCATTTCGACGGAATGCATCTTTGTGTGAGGAATCGAATTCCATTCTTTAGGTCTATTTTGATTCCGACATTCGGAGAATGGATTCGTCCATTTCGATCGGAATGTAATATTATTTTTCAAATTTTTTTATTTTTAATTTAGGTGGTTAATAATTAAATGGTGATTTACCCAAAACTATAAAAAATTGAAAATAATTCCAAAAAAGTACAAAAGGGATAATAATTCCAAATACATACAAATTAAAAATATAAAACTCTATACTTCCTCCATCTCGTATCCATCACCAATATCATCGTCAGAATCCGACGACGTCGTTGTAATCTTCGTAGGAATCTTGTTGTCAGAAGATGGTTCTCCTTCTACTCAACACAACAACAACGCAAAACAATACAAATACTTAACTGACGCTCTATTTGGGTCATGATTCTTCTTCCGCTTTGTTTCTTATATAAGACGTTCTGTTTCAGAAATAGAACATCTGAACAAAAATACATAACGTCTTAAGGAAAACAAAGCACCCATATAAAAACATAGAGCGTCTGAAGAAAAACAGAACGCCTGTATAAAAACCCAAAGCGCTTGAAGCAAAAATAGAGTGGCTCGAATTGAACATTGCTCAATTCAATCCCGTCGAAATTTGATCTCTCGTTTCCATATTTAGGAGTTAGATTTGTTCGTTTTATCGCTTAATTCGACGTCGACCATGATTGCGAGTTTCTCAACAACAAGGATGACGGCGGAGTGATTCCGATGGCTTGTGATGATGGTCGTCATATTCCTTTGCGCAGGCGCATCCTGCTCCATCACCAACGCATTCGTCAACGGCAGCAACATTATCACCACAAACTCATTATTATCATTGTCGTCCTTGCCGAAGTTTGTCTCGCCCACTTGACAATCCTCTCCGCCTCCTTGTTAATCATCCCATCCTCTTTCAACGCCATCTTCATCACATCCCTCTGTAACATCACTTTAGTTCTCTTCCATTTTGTTCAATTCACGAGAAATCGACCTCGAGTGATCCCTTGCAGCATCCTTCGCTTCCCACTCAATTGTAAACTCAAACACATCGAACCTTAACCTCTTGTCCCCATCATCGCCTCCATTAGACTCTCCCTCCTTTGATGCCTGAAGTTTCGACACAGTGGTGGTTGCGCAAGGGGTTAGGCCGGAGGAGGGGAATGGGACAGCGGCATTGGCCATGGATTCGATGGAGTTGGAGGCAGAGGAGGAAGGAGAGAGAGGCAGTGAGAAAATTAAAATTGTAATTTTGGGGAAAACTTTATCCGTGTGTATGTTTTTATAATATTTGTTGAAAAGTTTTAGTTTTTGATAATTTGTTCATAATTAAATAAATTAGTCAAAAATCATTTAAAAATTAGTTGAATTGAATTATAGCTTATTTAAATAAAAGATATATTATTTTTAAATAATATTTTTGTAATTATTTAAATATTATTATATTAATAATTGTTTTGAATTAAGTGCACTTTATTTTTTTTAAATTGTGTTCAAAAATAAAGCCTTTCATTCAGACTGTGCTAACCAAACAGTTTAATAGGAATGAAACAACCCATTTCATTTCGACTTTCATTCCTGCAAATACAACATTTCATTCCATCCCAAATCATTCATACATACCAATCATTCATACACCTTGTATGGTGAAATGTGAAATATGGTTGTTTCATATGTTGAAGTTGATTGTTTTTATGTGAAAAAGGATAGATTGGTTAAAGTGTTTTTTACCAAAAGGTCATCTGTTTTAAAATTATACATCAAGAGATCACTCCTAAAATTTTAATAAGCAATTGGTTTTTTTTTTTCTTTTTTTAAAACACAATCAATCTCATTTAATAGCCTTTTGTATCGATAGACATAATATTCTCCTTCCATTTTGATTTTGATCACTCGATCACAATCAAAATTATCTTTTATTAATCAATCCTTAAATAAATCTAACCCTAATAAATCTCTATATGACATCCATCTCTCTCATCTTCCTCCTCTTCCATGCCATATCTCCTTCCACCACTATCAACTTCTCCTCCAATGACAAGTATCTCGTTCTCGTGCACGATTTCGACATCGATAATCCGTCTAGCAAAGGATGCTACCTTACTTTACACCTTATTACAAGGTCATCTTATTCGACCTCGTCTGCGTCGACAGCGTCAACTCGGACTACATCGATTTTGGACGATATATGAGTCTTGATGCTTATGTTGATGATCTCTTGTATATTCTTGAGGCTCTCAGGGTGTCAACGTATATTTATGTGTGTCACTCTATTTCGGCGAGGAAAGACGCGTCAAGTTTCTGGGAAAGGTTTAGTGCTTACACCGACTTGAAACTTGATGCCTATGTCTGTACGATCAATCTTTATTTATAGTATTTCATCGTATTGTTAGATTATTGTGAGATGATGGCGGTGATATCGGGACGCACTGTTTGGTATATATTCCGCACTGTCTCGAGTACAAGGAGATTATAATCGAGTGTGGATGATTGAGGGCAGGTAGGAGGGTGGAAGCGTGGGTGCATTATTCGGACACACTGTTTTATAGATGTCAGTTTTTGGATGTATTATTCGGGATGTACTGTTCGGACGTTCTGTCTTGTAGATGTCAATTTTGGAACGCATTATTCGGGATGCACTGTTCGAACGCTCTGTCTTATAGATGTCAATTTTGGGATGCATTATTCGGGATGCACTGTTCAGACATACTGTCTTTAAAGATATCTTGTTTTGTCTGCCATTGGTTGGAACGTAATGTTCGGACGTACTGTTAACGATAGGGACGACGTTTGCAAAGTGAATATATTAGGGTTAGATTTATGAGAAATTTTAATTGTATTTTGATTTGAGATAAATATCTTACCTTATATTAGTATATATGAATGAATATTATGTTTTGTTAATTATGATGATAATTTGTATATGAACTATGATGGTGACTGATTGGTAAAAGAAATCTTTTGAATGATTTATTAATAAAAGAAGTTTCAGAAAAATGACATATTGATAATTCTCTTTTGTCTAAAAGATATAGGATTGTTCTTATATTCGGATTTGGAAACAACATTATAGTATGGGGAACTCATGAAAACAATAATGTGTCAAGGGTTTATCATTTGGTAATCATCATTTTAAATCTAATTCACGTTTTTCATATACATATATAATCTTGTTTTATCTCTATTCGTAAAAAAAAATTGGCTAAGTGATAAATCACTATGTATGTCACGTATTTGACGAGATTATATGAATATATTGCTTTTTTGTTTTTGTTTTAGCTCTATCATATAGGTTGCAACTTTACACACATCTATTACAATCTTGGAAGAAAGATGAAAGACAAAAATTTGTAGTGCATATTTTAAACTTGAAATACTACTACCATTTAGTGTGATTATGCTTACGGAAATAAGGGATTGATAAGGGATTACAATGAATGCAATCAACGTCTGCAATAAACTCTATTTAACTAGTGGTGCATTGCATGTTTTTATGAAGTTTTGAGACGCAATGCATATGATGAAAGATGTAATAAGCAAGCAATAATCTGTTACAACTATGTTGATTGCATCAAATACAATCCCGTAACTTTTAATTTTTAAACTTCAAGTAGTTCAATTTATTTCATAAAATTAACAAATGCATAAGACATAGTCGAGGTCGAAGGCGAACCTATCGAAAATAGATGAGAAAGCTCAGGCTAGTTAATGAAATTAGAAGGTATGAGTCAGTCACTCTTTGACGAACCTTTACGTATTATAACCTTATTTTGAAGGGGCAAGCCAGCTTCGGCAGTGGTAGTAGCTTCAAAGGATTGTAACAATCCGAACGATCCCACTACATCAGGACACTTTCGACGTTGCACAAAAGCCATTACTTTACGT
The DNA here is from genome assembly GCA_035668315.1 of Drosera spatulata. NCBI lineage: Eukaryota > Viridiplantae > Streptophyta > Magnoliopsida > Caryophyllales > Droseraceae > Drosera > Drosera spatulata. The sequence continues at coordinate 338,986 of JAOVYX010000001.1, read as the reverse complement.
TCAGCTAGCACTAAAAAGGCTACTCCTAATAAAAACGGTAGAATTATTCCAAGTATTTCGACTGGAACAACTATATACGTTTTCGATTTTCTATTCACTCATGATCTGGCCTTTAGACCGATCATTCCCCTGTTGCTTCTACATGAAAACATACTTCCTTTTGCTTTATTTTTTGAGTCACTAGAGTGTTTGAAACAAGAATAGAAACAAGATAACGAATCTAAGCCAAGATTTTCAAACATTTGGAGAAGGATCCCTTGAAATCAGCTGCATCTCAAACTCCATTGATTGATCCATTAAACAAAGCTAATGTTTAGTTCAATAATCTCCTTGTTAGATCCATGTAATCCAATCCAGCCATTTCCTTCATCCACATATGTTCCAAACAAAAAAATTTCAAAGATTTGAAGAAGTAAAAATTCCCCAAATATGGGTCCCCCGAAACCGCCTGCATAACAAACTCTCAGAGAAGGAGAGTCAGTTGCTCACTTCACTCCTCCCCATAGCCGCTCTTTCATCTCCCCCCAAACCAAAAATCCCCAAATCTTTCTCCGAGCTTCACATCGCATGGGGAATCGCGCCACCATTCACTGATCATCAACGGCGCCGACGACAACAATGCAAGAGCAACCAACACCGTCGATGGCGACGAAGAAGAAGACGACACTGGAATCGCTTCTCAACCGAAGGCTCCCCTCCGGCGCGCCGGTCGTCCCGGACGAGGACCTCGTCGACCACTCTTTCTGCTCCGATTGGCGTGGACCGCCACCGCCGCCTCCTCCTCACCTTCCTCGGCCGAAGCTCGATTCCTCGGCGGCGGGGATCGACTCTATTCGTGGATCGTTGCCTAGGAGGTCGACGATGCCATTGCAAGGGGAAGGTAAGACGGTGGCGACCAGTGGTGGTGGTTGTGGTGAGGAGATCAGGGTGGAACGGCCTCCTCGGTGGCCGATTGAGGATTCAGTGAGGGAGAGGCGGAGTTCGCCGTTGAGTGATGTGTATAATAGTATGAGGTTTGGATTCGTGTCACCGATGGATGTTGTTGAGAGGAGGGATTTCGTGGAGGAGTTTTCGGATACGGATTCGAGCGATCTGTTTAGTCTGAGATCTATGTCGGTTAGGGGAATCGGAGGAGTGGATTTGGATTCGGTCGTTGATTCAGAGTGCGGTCGGAGTAGGAGGTTTGAGGGAGTCGGAGGAGTTTCGTCGGTTGAGAGTCGTCGAGGTGGCCGCGGCGAGGTTGATGTGAGTGGGAAGTGTGGAGGTGAGGTGAAGGCGGTGAAGTTCGTGGAGGAGGAAGAGAGGATGGTTTGTCATGGAAATGCTGGGAGTTCTTCTGATACTGATTCGAGTGATCTGTTTACTCTGAGGTCGCTTTTGATTAGTAATGAAGGATTGCAGTTCGGATCTCTGACAGATTCCTCTAAGGAGTATCGTGGTGACGATAGACGAGAGCAGTGTACTAGTAGTTCAGTTTCGGACACCAAAGTAACTCATGAAGTTAAGAGGAAGCCAGTTAAGGTTGTGAAATTCAAGCTCGACAACGAGATAGAGATGAATGAGGACAAGGGGCAAGTAAGGGCTCAGCTGGGGAATACTAGTTCTGTGATCAATCCTGTGGATGAAATGCAAGAGATGAGTGATGGTGTGAGATGCATGGGATTGCCTATATGTGAATTGAGCAATGCTGCAAGTTTATGGAAGATCTTGTCGAGTATGTGCAATCCGGTAGAGGCGAAAAGGATAGAGGAGATGGAGAGGGGAAGCTCGGAGAATAGACTCCGAGCGGATCAAATTTTTGTGAATGGGAAGCAGTTAACAGAGGGTGAATTGAGTGAGCTTTTGGGTTGTTCCATGGCACCAAAGAACTTGAAGCCAGGAAGGTATTGGTATGATAAGGACACTGGGTTCTGGGGAAAAGTGAGAATGTGATCTTTGTTGTCCATATTCATAATAAGCGTACTTGTTAACATTATGGTGATACAATATATACTGAAGAATTTCTTGTCGTTCATTTCCGTGATCCTTTTTAGGAGGGAGTGAAGCCACATAAGATCATCATGTCTAAGCTGAATGTTGGAGGTAGACTTCAAGCGGATGCCAGTAATGGTAATACAAATGTCTACATCAATGGCCGTGAAATCACAAAGGATGAGCATAGAGTGCTGAAGGTTAGACAATGGATCTCTACCATGAATCTTGATTAACAGATCCTGGTGTGGTTTAGTCCTGTTACCACATTGTAGCAGCTTGAAGGATAAATGTTTGATCTGAAGAAGTTAGATTCTCTTATGCATTAACATGCTTTCACCCTCTAGAGATTCCCCCTGTATAGGCTTCTTCTTTACTTTTGTGTTTACTGAATTTCTATCACCATTATGGTTGGTCTCTTTTGTTTTCTATTTCAGCTGGCGAAGGTGTCGTGTCATGCAGGTACTCATTTTTGGGTCTATGATGATGGATCGTATGGAGAGGAAGGCCAAAACAACAGACAAGGAAACATATGGGGAAAGGTTCAATGTAGTCTTCTCTTTTAGATATAATTGCTGGTTGATAATTATCTGCAACTACTATATTGCACATACATTTCTTGGAGATTGTTCTGCTCCTGTGGAGCTTACCCTTTCTTGTTTATACTTGTGTTAGCCAGGCTACTACTCGTTTCATGTGCTCGTTACTTTCTTTACCTGCACCTCCTAGAAGTCCTCACTTACAACAAGGAAATCGAACTGTGTGTCCGATCGAGCCAGTTAGTGAGCATTTGGAGCAGGGAAATGTTCGTAAGCTTCTTATTGTAGGATTGAGAGGATCAGGAACTAGTACAATGTTTAAGCAGGTAGCATGACTGACCGTTAATTCTTTCTTTTCTGTCATTGTTAGTTTATTTTTATGAGCTTCTTATATACTGAATGCACCAGGCTAGATTCTTATATGGAAATGCTTATACACGAGAAGAGATACAGAGCATCAAGCTGGTGATTCTAAGCAATTTGTACAAGTACCTAGTCGTCCTGCTTGGTGCGAGGGAAGCATTTGAAGAAGATGCTCTCCAGGAAAAGCAACAAACTAGTCAAGGTCAGGTCTCAAATATCACCAGTGTTCTCTTTAGCTGATTTCCTTGTCCACCATTCAGCTTCCCATTCCGGTGGTTTCTGGAATGGGACATGATCTATAGTATTAGTAGCCACCTAGCTTGACGTTCATATCTAAGTTGAATCAATACATGACTTTATTTATGGTCTGGGTAATCTTTCATCTAGGAAGGCTCGTAACTGATTAATGACTGATAGACTGATAGTTGAGATCTGGTTAGCGTGGAGATTAGGCAGTGTAAAATAGAGGATAGAAGGCAGCAAATGGATTGTCAAATAGGATTGAATGAGGAGCTCTAGGAATTGAAGGTCTCATGTACGGCTCATGCTAAGAGCAACTCTACCGAAGAATTGTCATTTGGGTTGCCATTTATAGTTTTTGACAACCCAAATGACAACCTTTTAGTAACTATAACCTTCTACATCAATGGATTGTCATTTAATTTGTCATGTATTTCTCATATAATATTTTAACAACTTGATCAATTTTTATCTATCATTCAATAACCCATTTGGACTTGATACAGACATATGACAATGTCATTTTGGTTGTAAATGACATTGTCATTTTTTGACAACCTAAATAGCAATGGGATGTAGATGCATTGCATTTGGATTGCCAAATATGAAAATGACAACCCAAATGCATCATGGGTGGAGTTGCTCTAACATTTAGGAAGACACCATATTTTGTAGCCAATGATGCTCGTGTATGTGTTAGTAGCATATAGTAAAATCTTTAGGCATGTCATTATGCTCCTTTTCTACTCACTTGAGTGAACTCCTGTTTTTCTAGATGCTGATTTTTGTGACGGTTACCTCTTTGAGTTTGCTAATGGGCCTGAAGTAACTGATTCCAGTCCTCAATCAATTTCAGGTGATTCAGAGCTTGGTGAGGGTAAGCTATGCAAATATTCCATCAATGCAAGACTTAAGAAACGTGCAGACAGGTTATTGGCGACTAAGGCAGGGGGAGGAGTGGAAGCATTCATCCGTGCTGTTGCGCAAGACTTGTGGAAGGATCCTGCCATCCAGGAGACCTACAAGAGAAAACAAGAGATTCCATCTCTTCCATGGGTTGCCAAGTACTTCCTAGATCGGGTATGCCTCGAATTAAACTCCTTAAAATGGAATCCTACCCAAGTAAAAAGACCAAGCAAGTTGTCATTCTTTCAAAATTTGTCTATAGAAGCAATGGTCAAGCTGCGTTTGTAGAACAGATTTAAGTTGTCAATAGAGAAATCTAGTATCAGGAAAATTTCATAGAAGCAATGGTCAAGCTGTGTGTGTATAAGCAATTCGTCAAGAGAATTCTGGGGTATTCTTAGCGTTCTTCTATTTTCACTCTTTTGGCATCGGGAGAACAAAATGTTTTTGTTTTCTGCGTTGCCTTTATTCTCCAAGTTTTTGAACTGTTTAATATCATGGCATGCTACCCTTTCCCAAATTGAGCCTGTGGTTACGGAGAAAGATGGCGATTTTAGGTGGTAACTGGAGATTTTGGTGATTTTTACTCGTGTAATTTTCTTTAATTTGCACGTGCTTGTGACCCTCATTTGCCAGCAAAAGGTTGTTCTGAATGCTGATGCTTTTACGTTGGACTTGCCAGGCTAGTGTAATTTCGAGCAAATTCTACGAGCCATCAGAGAAGGATATACTATATGCAGAAGGCGTAACTCGTATCAGTGGCCATGCATTCTCTGAGTTCTTGTTCGAGCCTAAGATGCAAATTCGTCATAACAATGTTCAACACCTGCAGCCCTCTAAGTATGTGAATTTCCTTATCCTGTGATCCATCCTTGAAATCTGTTTAACATATTCGCCTTATGTTTCAATGGGCAACAGCTTCTACTCTTCCTCACATACTGCCTCTGCAGGCACCAGCTAATTCAACTACATTCAAGCATGCAAGATGGGTCTAAATGGCCTGAACAGTTCAATGAAATCACAGGTTTAATCTTCAGTGTCGGGCTGAGTGACTACGATGAAACATGGTGCCATGGCCCAAGCCCACCTCGTAACAAGATGTTGGTCTCCAGGGATGCATTCGAGAGCTTAGCAAGGCGTCCTTCATTCAAGGGCACACAGTTCTTTCTTGTGCTGAACAAACTTGACATATTCGAAGAAAAGATAGACCGGGTGCCTCTGACTGTTTGCGAGTGGTTTGAAGATTTCGACTCAGCAAAACTTCGTCGCTACAGCAGTGGGACCCTGGCTCTAGCCGCATATCAACATGTTGCTGCGAAATTCAAGGAGATATACTTCGCCATCACAGGGAGGAAACTGTTTGTTTGCAAAACCAGAGGCCTGGAGAGAAGTTCAGTAGATGAGGCTTTCAAGCACATTTTGGAAGAGCTTAGGTAGGTTGTACTGATAACAAGAAGCCACATATTGTTTCACCGCATTGTTGCGCTCTTACGCTGATAGGTGCATAACTCTTTTGATTTTGTTCACTTAGTATTTGACGATTTAAGAAATTCAATTCATTTGTTTCGTAGTTCTAAATGATCGCTTGATTCGGTGATCTAAATGATGTGAGGTGTTCAAGATGTAGGAAACGGTCATTTTGCACTACTAAAGAAAATTCAATCCCTTAATCTCTATGTCCAGAGCTGAAATACTACTTGGAAACATCGTCTCTCACTGTATCCTAAACTCTTTGCTCTAACCGTAGACTAGATTTTCATACTCAACAACAAAAGCCTTTGGAGAAAGCTTTTGTAGGCCTCCACTCTTTTTGCTTCTTTCGAAATACTCTTTCGGTGGTTTATGTCATTATGATGATCATAACATCTATCAATAATATCATATCATATAAAAAATTCAAATCATTTCAATATGTGAATTATCGTCTGTGACATGACATTATTATCAATATATTACTCCCTCCGTCCTATAATACTTATGATCATTTGATCCGACGTGGAATTTTATATTTATATTAAATTTTTATAAAATTTAATGTAGAAAAAATATCTTTTAGAGATAGTGAAGTTATTTTCAGAAAATAATGGATGTATTGTAATAATATGATTTTTTTAAAATTAAATATTGACTAAAAAATAAAAATAAATTAAAAAAATTATATATATATTATAACAATAATAATTCTTTATTATTATTTTTATCTCTTCATAGACGGTTAATGAAAGAAAACTGATAGAGATCATTTCTAATCTTGAATTCTTGATAAACACCGAACTCTTGAACGAAGGGCAATACTCATCCATCGTTACTCGCGAACTTTCGTCTCCCGTTCATCGCCCAAATCTCACCGCTACTTCACCTCGCCGCCGTCGAATCCCGTGCAATGTCGTCGGAGAGTCCGTACGAGAGGGTGAAGGGCGGCCGGCTAACATTCAAGGGCGGAACCCTAGCAAACCGAAGCAAAACCATCACCAAAAAATCCAAAAAATCCAAACCCAAATCATCAGACCCCGATCAACACCAAAACCCTAATAATCTCAACTACGAGACCAACAACACCGGCACGAATTCGAATCCTGGAGTTGATTCGGGTGGAGCAGGAGGAGGGGAAGTGATTTACACGATCGATGCCGCGAAGAAGATGAAGTATGATGATCTGTTTCCTGTTGAGGCGAAGAGGTTTGGATACGATCCGTTGGCGAAGACGAAGTCGGTGGAAGAGGCGCTTGATGATCGGGTTAAGAAGAAGGCTGATCGGTATTGTAAATGAATTGGGGACAAGCGAGAGAGATTCGAGGTGTGGCTCATCTCTCTGGTGTGGATTTTGATGTTAATTTTTCTGTTTTAGGGTTTGAATTTGGTGTAGAGGAATCGTTTCTATCAGTGCTCGAGTTCATGAAGTTATGTTTATTGCGTTGAATGCTCGGTTTGGGCTTGAAGCGTGGACAATATACTACCCCTTGGCTCCAAGATTGTGCTAAACCATCCAATGTGACCAATCGTATGGTATTATGGTGATGAACCATCCATCAGAAGTTTAGGTTATGATAGAAACCCACTATGTACTTTGTATCTTAATCTTAAACCACTGTGACATGTTTTGATGTTTGAGTGAGATGATGTAGTTGAATTTGCTGAGGACTTGTAAGCATAGACAGTTGTTCATACTTCATCTTGAAGGGTGGATGACGGGATTCTCAGTATCAGGTTATGGAGAAGTAGTATTAGAATGTCATGGGTCGATGGAGGTCTCTTCACCCTGAATAGTTTCTTAGGGTCTTTCGCTTATGTTAATGTTTGTGTAACTTTGCAGAGTTCTAGTCCAATGAGTTCTAAACTGCCCTATTGGATTATCTTACTTGAACATATCATCTGAGAATCAAGAATTAGTGTATGTTGGATATTGACTTATGCACAAGGGAAGAGGCTCATGAGTCATGAGTATCCTTGATATTATCATTGCGAATACTTAAGCTCTCTCAATTGCCTTGGAAGCCCCAGTAGGTATTTATGCCTAGGCAAACAAGAAATAGAGTTAAACCAAAGCAAACTTCTTTATAAATAAAAGACCTCTGCTACATAGCATTCCTGCAGCAAATACTCAAATTATTCCATAGCTTCAATCATCGAATTTGGACCTGCTCTTTTTCCTGTTCCCTTTATTCTGCTCATTTTGCCCCTTTCAAATGCTTCAATACTAGAGTGTTTGCTGCCCGCAAGTGGTATATGTAGCGGATAATACACCATATTACTGTGTCAGCCCTTATCATTTATGGTCTTGACTTTGGAAAGATTCAGTTCAGAGGTTATGAATCTAGTGAGGGCAAGCTGAACTGTGCTCTGAACCTGAAAGGATTTCCTAGGTCTTCGGAACTCAACATGGATATGTGAGACACCGTGTATTCCCGATCATGTCTTGGCATGTTTTTTCTTGGCCGGAATATGTGATATTTTACTAGGGTGATTAACTCAAAATTTCAGGAACTACATAATAAGCTTTCATGAGCTGCACTTCTTGTCTTTGCAAGGTTTGGGCGATTCACCTTGTGAATCCTTCTATTCCTGTATGCTAGTATTCTTTTGTTCTTTTCCTCTCTGATTTGGCTTAATGTATCCTGATTATATTTTGTAATTTTCTCAAATACAGGGATTTCGCTTTGTCTATGGTGGAAGTCAAGCCTGCAATGTCTGATAGTCGACTCCTTAGAAAGGGTTTCCCTGTCAGCTCCCCAAGTTGGACTTCTTGAAGCTCAGATGTTTATACTGGCATGGGAGACACTAGAATTGACTTGATGATGTTTGTTTTATGGTTAGAGCTTTTGCATATCCTGTGGGATGCTGAAATTATTGTATTGTGTGGATGGATGGATATATGGACAAAGAAGACTTCAGCATGATGAGATGTTCATCATTGCCCTGTTATTTGTTGTTCGTTAGAATGGACAAAGAGATTTAAACCTTGTTACAAGAATTACAACTTGTCTTGAGAATCAGTTCGTAATCATAAGCAAATGGAAAATAACGCTGGTTTCTGTCCAAATGTGCAGTTATCAGCTTGGGCAATCGCATTTTCGTGCACAGGCTGCAATAAAATGCACCGAGAGGGTCAGAATGTAGGCACCGTGCCTCAGCAAGAAGAATATGTAACAGAGAAACGATGAACTACGAGATTGATCTAAAAGAATTGAGGATTTGAGCTCCTCTTGCTCATCAATCGAGGACTAAGAGTGAATCAAATGAATTTAACTTTTAATGTCAAAGAGTATATACAACATGAACATGTAATGCTAAAGAATAAACAGTTTCTCTATGTACAAATATGAATGATCGCTATAGTTTGCATGCTATTGCAAACGTCATGGTTTACATCGATAAACCTTCCCAATGAAATGTGAAGCCACTCTCAGAAACATACATACATACCGAGAGTGTTATATATAATGATCATATGGATATCTCTTGCGTAAATGTCAACTGCCATAACTTGAATGATGAAAAGTAGTTTCAGCAACCACTGCTGTCTGCTGAATGCAATCTTTAGAACAGCCAATGCTTCTTCTTGGATATCCTCGTTGGAACATCTGTTGCAGCACATTAAAGAAAGAAATGACCTCCAACGAAGACATACACGAGACAAGTATGGCTATGGTAGAAGGAAAAGATTTTTGAAAGCAGCGAGACGCAAGAGACAAGTATAGGATAAAACTTAAAAACTGGATCACCTCCAACGGTGTACAACGAATTGTAGTGCACTTCGCTCCAGAAGCTTAGCCACAATTCTACAAAACAAAAACAGCTCCAGGTGAGCAATTACATGATGATTGAGTGGAGACAACAGTAAAGAAACTGAGGTATGTATCCAGAAGGAAAAAGGAAAATCTACTTAATGACGATAGTACCATAACTTTGGCGGAAACAGCAACAATTAATCCTTTGCGTAAGGTATGAAATTATCTCTAATGAGAACACAAAGGAAGCTCCCAGAATGCAGAGCGGGGGTAAGTGGAACTATCAACTTGAGTTACCTCTATAATAGTTCTTGTCTGAGGGCAAAATCTCAATGTAGCATGTCTCTCGAAACGAGGTAACCAGACAAATTTTCACTTTGAACTGCACATAACATAGAAGCGCTAGTCAAGAGAAAACTGCAATGCTAAGCCAGCAAGACACTAATCAAGTGGCACCTTTCCAGACAAATCGAAATGATTTCAATGACAATGTTGTTAGAAGGTGATCATGGGTTAAACGTACACCAGCTATTATGTAATTATCGACTAAACCAATCTACCCTACAAAATACCTGATCATGCGACAACTAGATGTGGCACAACCAGCAAAAAGAAAACCGCATAGAACAATCAGAAATCAAATAAACCATCAATTGTATTGCAAACTCAAGAACTTATTATGTGTAACACTTGATTCTGCAACCATCATATATACTCTTTTACGAGAAAAGGACCCGCTTATTCATAACTACACAAAGCAAAGCATTAACTATGATAATCCAGGAAATTGAACTTACTTGGTCAGCAGCTGCTTGTAGAGTAACATGATCTCCCCATTCCCCTGCTCTAGATACACAATGTTCAAAAAAAGATCAACAATCAAGCGCATTAAGGATCATGATTCACTTATCAATACATGAATGAAGTTTTCCACTGGAAACACGCTTATCTAACCTGGACATTTTCTTCAGGTAGGTCTTATACGGCATAGGCACATAACCTTCATATAGCTTTCTGAAATGTTTTAGCTGAAAACAAGTTCCCAAAGTCATGACATATGAACTATCATGCCGACAATGTAAAAGAGAACTGCAATAAGAGCTGTGAAGGCACACCTGCTTGACAATCCCCTTTCTTACAAGCTTGTGGTAATCTGGATGTTGGAACAGCTGATCCGCCAATGCTCGAAACTACAAATAACGCAAACCAAAGGTGATATAAGTTGTGTGCATAGTTAGTAGAGAGAAAAGCTCTCCACGGAGAGTCTTGGAGACTGAGAAAACGTGTTTGCTTGTACTTGCCCATCAGTAAATATCATCTAGCTTTGGACAACAGACCATGAAGGAAGAGGTTACTAACAAACAAATTGAGAGAAGGCTTGCTTCCAACAGGTAAGTAGGACTGAGGAATCCTTATCTCATCCTCCACGAGGCTCAAGTAGTAGCAATGAAAGGGGCAGTAGCAGCCATCATTTACAGACGAGAAATTAAATAGTACATCTATTCAATCAATCATATGAGTTCCATCAGCCACGATTCTTCAGATTAAAAAGCAGATTAATATTTTGAGTGAAAATAAAAATATGCAACAAAAAAAAATTTAAAAAAAATCACTTCAACGAGATACATGGGTAACACTCAGAAATGGAAATGAATCTGGATACATGTGACTAAATTAGTCAGACTTCACACAAGCTAACCTGACAGTTGCCATCTCCCTCGATGTGGAGTTCAGCCAAACCATATGTGGCCAATCTGAAACAAAAATGAAATCATTTTTATTAAAATCACTTTGCTATTGAGGGCAACCCAAGTCCCTTTCCCTCCCGTCATGCAGAAACTCAGGGTCCGAAAACTAAATGACGGAAATAGAATAAGGAACCATAGGCATTTGTGAGAATGGAATGACATAGGATTGAAAATACGGTCAAGAGTGAATGGTTTTATAACCTTTCTAGAAGCCCTTGATGGTCTAAGTTTGCATCATTTGCACTAGGTATATCGCCAATAACTCGGGGTGTATGCTGCAAGAAAATGGCCACACCATAACCATGTGACGAAAGGCAGATGCATGTACACACACAATATGCAGGATCGCCACACACGAATGTAGAACCATACAAATAGATAGTCCATGTTTTTCTGAAGGGAAATGCAACTGAGGTTTATGAAAGTGTGGCCCTTGGGTGATGTTAGTCCGTTGAAAACTTAAAAAGATCTAAAACTTACAAATGATCAAAGGTCATTCAATTCGAATACCCAGATGGATTAAACTTAGGATGATCCTCAACCTTCCAGCTCGAGTCATTTCTTAGTTAGTCATGTAACAAAAAGCACAACATTCCACATTAGAAGAGAGCCCTAAGCCCTCAACTTCATCTCATTTTTGTCCGGACTGAAACTATAGAAACTATGCTGAAAGAGCAATCAGCATCGAAGCCCATTCCCATTTTTTCGTACTTGATTTTACCATGGTAGTTTGAGGACAATGCCTCGTTTTCCCCCATAGGATAGCTATCATAAGATTCCTCTATTCAAAAAGCCGTCAATTATGCAAAATCTTCCCCGTTTAGAATCATGTAGCACAATCGATCTATACAAATTTCCACCACATTAACAATTCAGGTTAAAAGGCCATTGCCAACCAAATAAGAGCAAATCAACAAGCATCAACACCAAGAATCACATAACTCAAAAAAGAATCACATCATCACCAAAATAGGCGAACTAACCGGGATGGAATCCAAATGCGAAAGCCTTTTCCCGAGCTTAGCATTGCTGTTAAAGTTGTCCTGTTCATCCTGGGCCAATATCTCAGCTATTCTTTGATCATCCTCAATATCTTGAGAACTAGTATTCACACTTGAACTAGAACTCGCACTTGCATTCCTATAGCTTTCAGACATTTCACACGGCTTCAAAACCCAGCCAACACCACCTCAACCTAAACCAAATCAAATAAAATCATATGAAGCAAACAAACCACAAATCAAAACAACCCACAACAAATCACACAAATCTACAAAATCCCCATTTCCCAAAATCAGAAATTTCCACCAGATACCAAAATCATCAAACAAAGTTCATAACTTGAAAGAAACCCTCACCTCCAAGGTTGATCCACAAAAGGGTGTGAAAGATGGATAGAAAGGGAGAGGAAAAGGGTTAGCAAATAGGACTACGAGGACGATTTGAATGAGTATTATATGGGAAGCAGTGAACGAAAAGTCTCGATTTTGGGGAGATTGGAATAATTTTTTTTTATATATGATACGGATATTCGGGTCAGTTGTTTCCATCTCGATTAATCTTTGACAGTGAGATTAGTGAGATTTGAATTCAAAATCTTAAAAAAAAAAATTAAAAAAAATCGTTAACGTTTATGATTCGTTGTTGAAGAAAATTTCATCGTCGTTATCCATTTCTGAGTTTCTATTCTTTGGGCACAAGTTTGCCTCCTCTTGTACATCTCCGCAACCAAGTTGGACAAATAGCAAGTTTGTTCATGCCTGATTAGTTTTATCACTGTCCATTGTTTTACTCATAGTAAGTTTTAAATGCTGAGATAAGATTAAGTTATAATGGCTTCATCAGCAGAAAAAAAAACACAGTTCTATTTACTCCTATCGTTATATGATACAAACAATATTTTATTTATTTAAATCGTTTTAAAATATAAACATCACATTATGTTTAATAATCTTTTTAAATAAAAAAATATCAAAATAATAATTTGTTATAATATATCCACTATCTCTTGTCACAATTATTACAGTACATCTATTATCTCCTCTCATAACTACTACAGTAAATCTCACTAGCACCAAAAAAATATTCTTGTTTTACTAAGTTCCACACAAATTCAACATATATATAAATCCGTATGTTGGGTCAAACCGTTATCTTTATTTTGAAATGAAGAGAATATTACATAACAAACTATTTTTCATATTTTTATATTCGTGAACAAGAATTGATTCATTGATAAACAATACTCTCATCAACATTTTTCTTTAGAACATCATAAAAATGTCAATGAACTCATATACTACTAGCTTCATCTTATAGATTAAAATAGATCTAATTCACGTATAAACGCCACTTTGATATAACAAAAACGTTTTCGTCGGATTAACTTCTTCGAAAGATAATTATCAAAATTTAAAAAATAATAAAATATTTTAGAGAGATATTAGAGGGAGAAAGAGAGATTTTCTTCTCTTGAAAATATGTACATAACACCTTACAAATGAGCTCTATTTATAGGACTCAGGTAATTAATTAACACCTAATTTTTTCACCTAATCAAGGTGATTAGGTCTAATTAATAACTAATTAGGTAAGTCCATTTAATAGTCTCAAAAATAAATAAGATATAAAAAAAATCTAAATTTAGATATAAATATATTATTTTCAAAAGATAGTTTTAATTATCTAATTAAAATAAATATAAATGCTACTTTAACATAAGTGCCCCAAAGGGAAACGACCATAATTTTGACAAGAAAGGCATGCCAGGAGTGTGCTCTAGCATTGCCACAACAACTGATGAAAGTAAAAAGTGCTTGTGTCGTGTTATTGATAGGAAAGTTAACTCAATTCTTAAATACCATGACGTATTCCAGTGTTTTGGACATCAACATAAGTATAAGCAATCTTACTTCTGTTCATTGTTTTCTAACGACCGTATGAGATCTTGAACACCTGATTTTGTTTAAAAAAGAAACAAGAATAATAATAATACTATACAAGAAAACAATGCAAGGATGAATGAGAATATCCGAATAATTGTGAAAGGAGATTCCTCTTTCATTTATTTTCGTCCAGGCGTTCACAGTTCCCGCAGCAATACCTGCACTCTCGTAAAATGCTGCAAGAAAAACACTATTCTGATTCAAAAATTCAATATCGGCTTTACATACACAGAAACATAGCTCAGTGAGAGTACATCTCTCAAAAAATCACTCTTAAAATTTAAACTTAGCCCAATAAGGTCACTCACACAAAATATTGAACGAGTGAAAATGGATCAAGTTAGAGCCATAACTACATCACGAGCGTGGTTGATGTTGTTGTTTTGGTTGTGGCTAATAATCTCAGCAAATGCAGAGTTGGATAGATTTAAATATGAAACCAGAAGTGAAGATGGATCCATCAACTTCTTGGTCGTCGGAGACTGGGGCCGGAACGGTGCTTTCAACCAGTCTTACGTCGCAAACCAGGTTACTTTTCCTTTTATAGAATCGACTTTATCGAACTATGTTTTTCTTGACATATGTTACGTGACAAAAGCACCGACATAGAGGGATGTTAATTATATTTTTTTTGACTTTTTTTTTTAAAACTCTTTTTATTATGAGTGAATTCTGAGATTGTCGAGTTAACTTGATGTTCCGTTAGTCAATGGAAGGAGAGTATCCAAGAGGATTCTCATGGAAAATGTTGGTTTTGCAGATGGGAAGGATTGGAGAAATCATTGGCATTGATTTTGTAATCTCGACTGGAGACAACTTTTACAGTAGTGGATTGAAAAATGAACATGATCCTAAGTTTACAGAATCCTTTACCGGAATCTACACGGCCAAGAGCCTGCAGAGGCAGTGGTATAGTGGCAAGTTTACTCCCTAACTCCATATCATCCAATTTGAAACTAGTCGTCGTTGTCATTAGCATCAACGCCTTTTAATGGTCGAATGCATTCGTAGATAGCGCTAGCTGATGGACTCACTCTTCTGCTGCAGTTCTAGGCAATCATGATTACAGAGGAAATGTGATCGCACAATTGAGTCCTGCCCTTAGGAAACGCGACAATAGGTGGCTTTGCTTGAGATCCTTCGTTGTCGACGCAGGTATAACATCACCATGATTGTTCAACCTTTGTAGCACTATATAACCTCCTTTGTAGTTTGTTCACCAAGATTGTTCAACAGTACTATTGGATTGTCTTGCGTGTTATGGTTTGAATTGATTTATTTCTACAGGAGTCGCTGCGATTTTCTTCGTTGACACGACCCCCTTTGTCCGATCATATTGGGATCCAAACAGCAGAGTGAAGCACGATTGGCGAGGCATAGGTTTTCGCAAGGAATACATCAAAAGCCTCTTGAAGGTGATTTTGCAACAGTGAAAACATTTCGTTTTGATCCATTGGACGAGACTATATGTTAACTGACCCTCTTGAATGACAAAAATATGAATATAGGATTTAGACCTGGCTTTAAACAAATCAAGTGCAACATGGAAGGTCGTTGTAGGTCACCATGGAATCAAAAGTGCTGGATATCACGGTGATACAGCAGAGCTTTTGATGCATCTGCTTCCTGTTCTTCAGGTATGATAATCTACGGCGACATGCTGCATAGGCTAGCTTGAAATATATATGTTGATGACTTCTAATGTTTCATGATACTGTATTCTGTTTCAGGCCAACAATGTCGATTTCTTTGTGAACGGCCACGATCATTGTCTTCAGCATATTGAAGATACCGATAGGTAAAGAACTTGCTGGTAGACTCTTATTCGAATTAGTAACTTTTTCCCATCCAGTGTATGCCAGGAGTCTGAAGTATAAGTTATATTCGACATGTGCACAGCAAACTCCAGTTTTTCACAAGCGGAGCAGGGTCGAAAGCGTGGAGGGGATATACCGGAGGATTGAAAAGGCCTGACTTGAAGTTCTACTACGACGGCCAAGGTTTTATGTCTGTGCAAATGGGGCACAGGGACGCTAATATCTCGTTCCATGATATCAACGGCAAGGTTCTTCATCAATGGAGTAGCTTGAAGCAGCTTAATTCTTACCTTTTAGCGGTGGACAGTGATAGCGAAAAGATCCACTATAAGGATGTTCGAATGTACCATGGAAATCACGCAAAATGGGTCGAAATGGTTTGAAATGAAAGATACCTAAGAGTGCTTTGTATAGTGAGCAGGTGAGCTCATTGAGACTTCTTTGCGAAGTACTCCTAGAAAACATGAATATTCAATTAATCACAGAGTGGTTGATAGGATAACCAACTATCCAAGGGCATTCGTAGACTCGTGAATGAGTCCCATGATCCCATTGCACCGAAGTGATTGAGTTTCTCAAAATATAATCCTATGCGTAGAGATTTATATCAATATACGGTGAAGGTCCAATCGCATTTTCATGTATTATAAATTATGTCAACAAGATCAAGGATCTGATAAAAATGAAATTTTCGTTCAAATTTCAATTCCTATTTCACTCCACTCATCATTTACAATATATATTTTCTCGAATAATTTATCCAAAATATAACATATTTACCAAGCTATATAATTCCAGTATCAAACGCAGAAAATATTTTGTCCCCTCACACCCTTGAGTGGACGGACGGCCCAAAGCAACAACCGTCAACCCAAGACGGCATCCTTCACAATCAACACCACATCACCATATCCTTTCGCTTCCCCCTTATCTTCCCCTCGCGCCCCTCGTTTCTCCCCCTTTGCTTCTCCCATTCTCCTTCTTCACTTGTCCTCTTCTATTCTCCTCTCCTCACATAAAACCACAACCACAACAAAACCCTATCAGTCCCATTTCTCATTTGTGCCATTCATTTCCATGGAGAATTCTACCCAATCGCCGCCGCCTCCATCGTCGCCGCTTTCGGTTTCGCCAGGTATAAAAGCTATCCCATCTCACGATGACGATTTTGATTTCCATACCCATAATGAAATCATCGATACCCACAAGAAAAAGGACCTTGATTCCACTGCTAGTGATATCACTAGTAGTGGGAGTAGTAGTATTAGTAGTGATAGCAGTGGTGTTGGTGGTGGTGGTGGTGGTGTGGTGGTGGATGAGGTTGATGAGGAGGGTTTTGTGAGTGGAGAGGAGGAGTTCGAGATGGGTTCCGAGAGGGGTATTTATGGAACCCTAGTTGGTGAATTGGAGGAACCCGTGGTGGGGTTCGCCGCCGTGACTAGGGCGGCACCTGGGGTTCCGATAGCGAAGGTCTCGATTGATGATGATTATGATGATGATGAGGATGAGGATGATGTTAGGGTTGATGATGATGAAAATGATGGGTTTGGTGGGGTAGGTGCTCCCAAGGTTAGGGTTTTAGGTGATGGGGATGATGAGGTGGTTGGTGTGGTTGGTGGGTCTGTTGAAGGGGTTGAATTGGGTGGCGTGGGGAAAGAGGGTGTCGTAGAAGAGGCGGAGATGGTGAGGAGTGATTTGGAGAATGGCCGTGTTGTTGAGGAGAAGAAGGGTGAGTTTTTTGAAGGGGAGAGTAAGGGTGAGATTGGGGCGGTTGATGTAGCGGAGGTGATCCCTGAGGTTGAAGGAGTCTCATTTGATTCTGGAGTTGTTGAATCCAATGGTGTGAAGTTCACTGAGGAAGGGGATTCTGTTGTGGATTCTATTAATGTTGATGAGGTCGAGGTTGTGAGGAGCGGAGTTGCCGTTGTTGGACAGGTTGATGGAGGACAGGATTTGGAGATGAAGGAAGCTGATTTCCCGGTGGCTGAGAAGTCTTCTCCTGTAAGTGGAGGAACAGCTGAGGCGGAAACGGATGAAAGCAATGTGGTGTCTTTGATGGATGGATCTGAGTCAGGCTTTTTGAATTATGAGTCTGTCGAGGCTGATGAGGAAAGTTTTCCTGGCGAGGAACACTCCATTTCAGATGATGTTTTGGGAGCTATAAAGTCTGGAGTGGAGGAGGTGAAGGATTTCTTTTTTCACTTCCGGAAGAAAACGGAAACTCCTGTCAGCAATAATGACGAGCTTGCTGAAAAGTCTGAACCTCGTGCCGGCCCAGATTCAGTTGATGCAGAGGAAGTTCCTGCGAACAATTTCATGCGTGCTGTAGAACTCGATGCTGAAAATGAGCGGAATGACTCAGAGGTGCAGGTTGCTGAAGATGTGACACAGAAGGTTGTGGAAGGAACTACCTCTGCCATTCATAGCGCTTCTGACGAAGTTTACTCTGAGAAAGCAAATATGGTTTCTTTACAGAATGAGGCTGCAATTTCTGGTTCAGTCGAAGCAGAAAAGAAACCAGAATCTGGTGTAGTACGGGAAGTGGACGAGGTGCTTCAGGAGTTGGATGGGAAAGCTGAAGTTGATCCAGAAAAGGTGAGTGTGGTTTCTGTGCAGAGCGAAGCTGCGATTTCGGGTCCGATCAGAGAGGAAAAGAAGCCAGAAGCTGGTGTTGCAGAGGCTTTGGATGAGAACATCGATGTGATGAAGGCTGTGTCTGGCTTGGATGGAGAGGAAGACGAGAAAGAGGATGTCTCTGCTATCCATGAGTCAGGGCAAGAAACAGCGGTTGAGAGTAGAGCAATTAGCCAGGAATTACAAGCAGAGAACGAGGAAGCCGTGAATGACACAGAGGAAGAAGAAGAAGAAGAAGAAGCAGAGGGTTCAGCCACAGATGGGGAGGAGACTGAGGGTTTGATATTTGGAGGTTCTGCTGATGCCAGGCAGTTTATGGAGGAACTTGTGCATGGCTCTGGATCAGGCCAGCAAAACTCCTTTGACCCGTCGAATGAAGTTGATGGTCAGATAGTTACCGACTCTGATGAAGAAGCAGATTCTGATGAGGAAGGAGGTGGAGAGGAGTTATTTGATTCTGCTGCCTTGGCTGCCCTTTTGAAAGCAGCGAGAAGTGCTGGCTCAAATTCTGGCCCTGTAACTATAACTTCAGAAGATGGTTCTGGCCTTTTCACCATTGAGCGACCTGCTGGCTTGGGGCCATCAGTCCGCTCTTTGAGGCCTGCATCTCGACCATCAAACAGTTCAAGCATTTTCAGTCCTTCGAGTCAAGTTGCTGCAGCGGAGGAAAATTTGACGGAAGAAGAGAAGAAGAGGATCGAGAAGATACAGGAGTTGAGGGTTAAGTATTTGAGGCTTGTTCATAGACTCGGGCACTCTGCAGAAGATACAATAGCAGCGCAGGTCCTTTACCGCCTGGGCCTTTTTGCTGGGAGGTCTGGTAGCCAGATTGTCAATCTTGACCAAGCAAAACAGAAAGCTTTGCAGCTCGAAGCTGATGGGAAAGATGATCTGGACTTCTCCTTGACCATTCTTGTTCTGGGGAAAACTGGTGTTGGCAAGAGCGCAACCATTAATTCCATTCTTGGGGAGGAGAAGGTTGGCATCGACGCATTTGAACCTGTGACGGATTGTGTGCAAGAAATTAATGGAGTTGTTGATGGTGTTAAAATCAGGTTCATTGATACACCAGGTCTCAAGTCTTATGGGAGGGAGCAGCAATATAATGGCAAGCTTTTAGCTTCTGTTAAGAAGTTCACTAAGAACAGATCTCCTGACATAGTCCTTTACGTTGACCGACTGGATTCACAGACGAGAGATCTAAATGATCTTCCGTTGTTGAAGACCATCACGAGCACTCTGGGTCCTTCGGTCTGGAAAAACGCAATTGTTACTCTCACACATGCTGCGAGTGCGCCACCTGATGGACCGACTGGTTCCCCTTTGAGTTACGAAGTGTTCGTTGCTCAGCGGTCTCATCTCGTTCAACAGTATGTTGGGCAAGCGGTTGGCGAGATGCGCCTTATGAGTACTGCGATGAACCTGGTCTCTCTTGTTGAGAACCATCCTGCTTGCCGGAAGAACCGTGAAGGGCACAAGGTTCTTCCAAATGGCCAAACATGGCGACCTCAGTTGTTGCTGCTGTGCTACTCTATGAAGATCTTGTCTGAAGCAAGTGCTCTCTCCAAGCCTCAAGAGCCATTTGATCCTAGAAAGCTCTTCGGCATACGTTCACGGCTTCAGCTTCCACATTTTCTGTCTTCACTGTTGCAAACCCGTGCGCACCCTAAACTCCCTGCTGATCAGGGTATTGATAATGGTGATTCAGATATGGAACTAGATGACTTCTCGGACTCGGATGTGGAAGAGGAAGACGATGAGTATGACCAGCTCCCCCCATTTAAACCTTTGAAGAGAGCCCTGGTTGAAAAACTCAGCAAGGAACAGCGGAAGGCATATTTTGAGGAGTATGATTATCGTGTGAAGCTGTTTCAGAAGAAGCAATGGAAAGAGGAGCTGAAGAGGATCAGGGAGATGAAGAAGACCGGCAAGGCCAGTCCAGACGAGTATGGTGATCTGGAGGATGATGGTGGCCCGGCTACTACTGTCCAAGTGCCAATGCCAGATATGACTCTGCCTCCTTCGTTTGATGCAGATAACCCAGCATATCGGTATCGCTTTTTGGAGCCAACATCACAGTTCTTGGTTAGGCCGGTTTTGGACTCTCATAGTTGGGATCACGATTGTGGGTATGATGGCGTCAATGTCGAGACCAACATACCAATTGCCAACCGTTTTCCTTCAGCAGTAGTTGTGCAGGTGAAGAAAGATAAGAAGGATTTCAGTGTCCATTTGGATTCATCAATTGCTGCAAAACATGGAGAAAATGGGTCTACTTTAGCCGGCTTGGATATCCAGGCTGTTGGCAGGCAACTTGCTTATACCGTGAGAGGGGAAACCAAGCATAAAATCTTGAAGAAGAACAAAACAGGAGCTGGATTTTCCGTCACCTTTGTGGGTGAAAACACGGCAACTGGATTCAAACTTGAAGATCAGCTAGCAGTGGGCAAGAGACTGGTTTTGGTGGGTAGCGCGGGGACTGTCCGTTCTCAGAATGAGGCTACCTACGGTGCTAATCTTGAGGTCCGTCTGAAGTCTGCTGATTTCCCGATCGGCCAGGACCAATCCTCCTTCATGATGTCCTTGATAAAGTATAGAGGCGACTTGGTTGTGGGCGCGAACCTTCAATCTCAATTCTCTCTTGGGCGTGCTTCAAAGATGGCAGTTCGTTTGCAGTTGAACAACAAGAAAACCGGGAGCATTACGGTGAGGACAAGCAGCTCGGAGCATGTTCAGCTCGCGCTTGCCGGACTCATCCCTATCGTGGCAGCTATTTACAGGACATTCAGGCCTGCAGCTGATGAGAGCTATTCTCTTTACTAGTTGATCGGTTGCATTCTATCCGAAATTCTTGTGTTGTATTTGGGCCGCTGATACTACTTTCGAATAATGGCTCTGTTTCTTTTCTGGTAGCCGTCTTTGATAGCGCTTCTTTTCATTTGAGTTTTGTGCAACTAGCTGTTTGTTTACAGTCGGTTGAAATTCAAGGCATCTTTTATTCGGGTACTATTGAGGGTTTCGAGTCATTTTGGCAGATACGTTTTGGTGTTGCAGGTATTGTCCATCAGTCCATGCACGGTCGATGCACACTTTGCTATGAAGTCGAATATTCGTATACGATAGATGGAATTTTTTGATCGACAATTTGACCAATTGTGGGAATTTGTTGATCGACAATTGATCAATTGTGATGTCTCGTAGGAAAGTTCATTTATGATCCCTCCTCACGAAGTAAATGTAATATTTTAATCCATGATAATTTATATATATTGAATTTTTATAGAAATTGTGAAAATTGATAAAGAATATATATCTATATTATATATTAAATCGATAGATGTGGTTTTGTTTTCAACTGATATTTTTTTATCTTTATTGTTCAATTTTTATCTGATGGTTTAAATTAAAATTGATTAATTAAAAAAATACAAATTATAATCCAATTATAAAAAAATAAAAATTAACGTTGATCTTATTTTTTCTACTTATTTACCGATGGTCACACCCAATTTCATAATCCAGCATTTGATTTTCTTTTAAAATAAAAAAAATGTTTGGACTTTCTGCCCCTTACATGATATTTCACTTTTCTTTTCTTTTTTCCTTTTTTTTTCAAAACACCTTTCATTTTTTTAGCCTCCCACGATTCGCACACAATTAGTGAACAATTGATTCTTTCCCTCTCCAAAAATCGACACCTCTTTTTTTTCCGTTCGCTTCACATTATCTTCTTCGACCATAAGAATCGATCATCCATGTCCTCCTTTCTCTATATCACCTTCATCATCATTGTCGCACATCATCTCTTATCCTGACTCACAATCTCTAATCCAATGTTGATAAAATTGATTACGTTGGGTGAAAAAAGATGACGAAAACTGGGTTTGCAATTGAGATCACACCGTTGTAATTGAGACATATTGTTTTCCAAGCGGCATTTTTCTATGATACAAGTGTATGGATTATATCGACGTGACGGTAGAGAAGATCTATTGTTCTTGATTCAGATCGTTTTCTTATAGGGGCATCGATTGATGTGCGGATGCATTGAATTAGAGAAAAGGAGGTCTGATTTCGGAAAGTTTGTTTTTGGGGTATTATATTGTGTTCGGGATGCACTATGTTTTACAACGATGTTGTCGCTTTGATTCGTAGGATGTAATGTTTGTTGATCGTACGTCGTTCCGTTCATATTTTACACGCACTGTTTTGGGATACTCCATATGGGATGCTTTGGGCGCATTATTCGGACGTATTATTCAATGATAGCAATGACGACGTTCATTATTACGGTTTGGTTTGATGTTGGATTTGGGCGACACACTAAATTATCCAAGGATGCACTGTTTGCTTGTACTGTTGTGTATGCAAGGCGCACTGTCACAAGGTTGTGCCGATGATGACAATATTGGTGGCATTCGATGAGGGAAAAGTTAGGGTTAGAGTTTAGATGATAATGTTTGTAATTAGATTTGATTTAATATATTTTCTAATCTAAGAGAATAATATGTTTCCCCAATATTTTGTTTTCTTATTACAAGATTGGGTAAATTAGACCATATATTTTGTTTGAGAACTAATTGATAAATAAAATCTTAGCTATAATCAACTGATAAATATTCTTGGTTTTAGGAACTGAATGGCAATTCATTCTAAAAAAACAAATTAATTCACAAAAGTTTATTCCTTGTTCGATATATTTTGATTAAAAAGATTGAATTTTAGAAAAGAGGATAACAATTTTAAAAATTGTCATAATATATCATTTGCAAATATTTGTTAAACAAGATAATAATATCTCATTCAATCTTATCACTAATATATAATATGAGTTAAAACACTCATATCATTTTATATCGTACAATCAATGCATTTTTGTCTTCTTTATTTTTTCTGTGTATTATTGCACGGTTTGATGGACTAGTTTTATACTAAGTGATAGTTAATTTACTGTAATAACTGTGAATAAAGATAACAAGTTATGACAGATTTGATAGATTTATAGTTTTTGATGTGAAAAAAATTACCATAAAAAAATAACATGTATTTTGAGATGATACAAATAAAAAAATAATATTGTAAATAATATGAAGGGAGGGGAATATTTGTTTTGGTCTTTCAAATGATCCATGAACTCTCTTTAAGGAGAGACCTGAATCGTGTCGGAGCGCGTCACAAGGCTTCTCCCCGCAAACCCGATCCAGCATTTTCTTCTCGTAATTGCATTAGATAAAACATGCATTAAAAACCAATCCTACGAAAGCATAAGCATCGCTTAGCACTTAACATCCAGCCATGCTATTTACAATACAGTAAAAATCCCCGACAAGTCGACAATGGACATTAGACGCGCATAGTTAACCACCTAAGATAGTCAGTGCTGCACAGAGGACAGAACTGAAGGTGATAGACTCTAGTTGGTGACAAAATTATTCCTCGAGTCGACGTAACTCTCAACGTCCCAGAGGAAGGCACCAAAGGTGATAGCCTCTAGAACCAGTTTCTTCAGTCCAGTAGAGCTAATCTTAATGACATCCTCGTTTGAAGCGTCGATAGTTCCCTTTGAACTCCCAAAGAGCGCCTCTGTGTGTTTCTCAACAATGCTAACAGCCTCGGTCGATCTAATTGTTGCATATCTTTGTAACGTTTCAGCATCAAGCGACCTGAGGTAGTTGGTTAAACGGGACTGCGTGAAAACATCTTCTCCGAAACTGACATAGCTGGCTTCATCAACAGACAGGATCTCTGGGTGAGGAGTTTGTGCACTCTTCAGACCATTGTCGCCGATACTGTCTCCGACCAGTGAATCGGTGGCATCTCCCTTTCTACCCTTCTTTCCAGGAAGCTTCCTGATTGCTTTCTCGAGCTGAAACCGTTCGTCCACTCTCTTCAGCAAGTAACCATACATAATAGATGCTGCATACGCCTGACCCAGCCTCAGCTTGCTAATCTCAGATGGATCCTCCCCTCTCTTTCCGAGAATGAAAATAATATGGTTGTTGATCATCTCTTTCATCTCGGGTGAGTAAATTTGAGCTATCTTCGCATCTTGGTTTGGCCATGTATCCAATCTTCCAAGATCAGATGAGGATGAAGTGAGGGACGGAATCAGAGAAATATTTGCATCCATGAACTTCTGTACAACCAATGCATACAAGATCTCCTCGAGAGCTCTCCTCCTTTCATTTGCCTTGACTTCAGCAATTCTCCTGAAGACGTCAGAGATGAGTAAAAGCATAAATATGACCTGAAGTTTGAACGTAGAGAACGGAAACAAAAGAAATGCAAATAGTGCTTTCTCACGCGCTCTCCACTCAGAAACTCTTATTGGCTAACCAGCGCAGGGGTCAGCTTCTCCATGGTTATGCATCCCCCAAATCAGCCGGTCAAACAGAGTATCCAACAGAAAAGTCACAATTGGCAAAGAGGTCGAGTCTTTTAAAATACACCAACCTGTACAAGACCAGTTCTGTGCCAGTAACTGATGGTTGATCCTGTTTTTGCTCTGCATCTCGGTCAGTCTGCAGCTGCTCAAGCTGCTGGTCAACGGCTGCAGGGATGAGGTGGGGGTGGCTGACTAGAATCTGGGATAGAAACTGTCCGACTGGTGATTCCAGCTCAAGGGGAGCAACCTTGACTGCTGATCCTTCTGAATCCGAAGATGAAGACGCTTTGACAATGAGACGCCGACGGGATCCAGGAGTTCCAGCATGCGGTACTGAGTGAGATGTTAGTGACAGTTTCTGCAGATTTACATCAGATCAGGTTAGCGCATGCAGGACTATCAAGGAGTACAGACAAAACACGCTTAGCAATCAACAAGACAGAGAGAAGTTAGTCTTTCTACGTACTTTGTGGTTAAGGTTCAATATATAAGTGCGCCGAAGGATACGTTGGGATTTATTAAAAAAAAAACTCTCTTCTTTTTCATGAGAGAAGACCTCATTTGATATACTCAGAAAGTTCTTAGAACTTCATCACGGCACTTCGTACGAACAAGATTGTGGAAATTATTCATAGTTCGATACCATTTCAACCAAGGACACACTAATCTAGATCTTGGACAAGCACATACTCCGCAGCTGAGCCAAGCTCAAAGACTCATTAAATCTATGACAGCAATTAAATGGGTAAGACCAGTATAAAAGGACTATGATGTTTGTTTGTTTTTTTGTTTTTTCTCTCTCAAGGTTTCAGCCCTTCCCAAGCAATAGGGATGTGTTGAATTGATGATACTCTCCATTGGAAGTCATAAAGGAGCATGCTGAAATCTGAATAGCCCATGCTGTTCATTTTTTGTTTTGCTAGTCTTTTCTACTAAGCATCATCGGCTTTTCCTAATGCCCTTTCTCATGTTCCAACAATTACATCTTCCGTCAACAAAGTATGATGGATGAATGATCGTGATAGAATTCCAGCCTCTTATTATGGGTGATCTTTACCCAGCACGAAGAATACATGCCTACATTATGGCAGTCGTGAGGAGGACATCGGCAATCTCCTACTAGCACAGTGCCATAGCTAAAAGCTCAGGTTCTTTTTGCTGCTTTTTCTGGCAGAGTCTTAAGCAAGTAATAAATACTTCAAGCGCTTACTTCAGCAAGAAATTGGAAAGAGCTTATAGCTTCTTAGAAAGTTTTTCATAAGCCATAAGCACTTTAAAGAGGTGCTAACGAGCTTATAGCTTATTAGAAAGTTTTTCCATAAGCCATAAGCACTTCAAAGAGGTGCTAAAGGTTATTTAAGCATTGAACAAAACAAATACTTATAAGAACTATTTTCTCTCTTAGACACTGTATAACGGCCTATGTAACCACAGCAGAATCCCATATGAACAAAATGAATTAAAAAATTAGCCTTTCTCATACCAATCGGGGAATAAAAACAAGACATACAAGATAAAGCAAATACGACTTAGAAATTTAAAATCAATAGCATACACGGGAAGGAATTAGATGATCACGCAAGCAAGGGTTCCATGAAAATCATTTCACCCGATTGAGATCCATCCCTGAAATAAAAACAACTATGAAGGCATATTTCTTGTCCGATTACCTTCTCCATCTTATCCTAGTGCACATCAACACCTTAAACACAATCCACGATACTTCGATCACAAATTCACAATCAGAATAGAAAATCCTCAACGAGAAACATGGCAAGAATAATCAGAACAACAAAAAGCACCCACCATCACCTTCATCGTAAGCGAGCCATAGCCGCAGCGCGACGATCGAAACCCTCGATGAGTCGAAACCAGCGATCTGGACACAACAACACTCGAAGGAGCAAACGACGCGGTCAATGGAGATCGAACAAGAGTCGCTGCCTCCATCTTCAACACCGCCGATTCAACAGCACAATTCTGAAAATTCAAAACACAAAATCATCGATGATGGAAACCCTAGAAAATCTTATCCGATTCTGTAAGAGGCAATCATGCAAGGGGAATAATTGTTCGTACCTCGAGATAAATACGATAAATAGACAGAGAAGTGGGAACTGATGAGCGAGATGAGCGAGATGAGAAGGCGTCGAAAATCGTCAATGGCGAAGATCAACAGAAATCGGAGTTGTATTCCATCGACGATGAAGGCGAGGTACGGTTTTCTTATACATGGAGAGACCAACTGCTTGTTGGCGTGTTTTATGTGGGGATTGCCCCCGGGTATTAATGTTAATTACGACAATGCCATTGGTGTTTTACTTTTTCTTTTGATGAGCCTGCTACTTTTCACAATAACCAATTAGATTCCTGCACATAAATGAGAGCGTGAGATTATCAACATTTTTGTCTTAGCAATAAAATCGAGATAGTTTATCAACATGATACATGCATAAAACGATCAAGCGAGACGAGTTAATTAGCCTGAGCAGTATATGGAGCAATGGAAGGATATAATTGTCATTATACAGTGATGAGGATCCCTTTGTTCCTCGTTTTTTGATTTGGGCCTCGAGATTTCTCTGGATGTGTTGGGCCTGGGGCCCGCTTCGTTGTGGACTCAAGTTTTAGATTTCGTTGAATTGGAAAGTAATCGTGGATGCTACCATAACACCCACGCGAGGGAACGTGAAAGCTACTTATATGACACTACGTTGATATTTCCTCTTGTGAGTTTGGTGGTCTTTTTTTGTTGTTATAAGTTTGTGGATGTAAATGTTTTTCTTCTTTAGTGAATGATGCTGAGGATGTAGGTTGATTGTTGTGATGCTCTACTGGCGACCTAGTTGATCCTTTGATTTTTGTAAATTGTTATCCTCGTAAATTATAAACAATATTTTGTTGTATTCTTCTCTACGATGGAACCAAGATGGTAAAAAAAATTTTAAAAAAATCATTATGAATGTATGATTGTATTAAACTGAAGGCCTGATTTTCATTTTCCACAAGTTTTTTGTCATTAGTGACATATCTTTGTGTCAATAATGGCCAATAGAAAATGTGATTAGCTGTAAGGTTTCAAGTGTGTTGTTTTATCCACATGCACAAATTTGAGTGGTTGCATATTCCAGAGCACATCATAAAACTCAATATCATGGTCATCTTTTTTTGTTGGTGTTATAATTTATAATTTAAACTTCTTGATCTTAAATATATTTTTAGAACAATAAATAACTCACTAAGTTATTGCTCTTTTAATGTGTACTAAATTTAATATAAAAAAAATGAATTTCAACGGTGATTTAGATCCAGAATCAAGATTTGAATTGTAACTCTATTCGATTTTTTTGGTCTGTCGTTAATTCCGTTTGTGATTACAACATAAACATGCAAAAATTATACTATAGATACGGATCCAATGAGTGTGATTTAATATTGGATGATCAATATAAATTTTAATTTCTTTTGCTTTATTTATTACTTTAAATTCACACGGATTAAATAATGACAGTTGATTTATTCTTATATTTATTTAGCATAGGTTTTTGGCAAAAAAAAAAAAACCGATGTGAATGTACTGCATTGATATATCAATTTTGGTATTTGCAATAACAATTGGGATTATTTATGATAAAACACAAACTCTTTTTATTATTATTCCTTCCGCCTCATAAAAAACACAACAATGCCATGCAACCAATAAAATTGATCGGGTTACGAATGATCCGTGGAACGAACAAATAATATTTTTTATAAAATTATCGTGAAACGATAATTTTAATTACATATTACAATCCCGAGTCAAAATAAAATTCGTATCATATTATTTAGTAATAAACAATTACGCATTAAAATAAACACTCCTTTGTCCCATATAAATTACGACACGTAACTAGATATGATCGTCTCACATAACTTATAATGTTTTCATAATAGACAAATTTTTGATGTTTAAATGTCTATATTATTTTGTATCACACCATCTTCATGATTGTTTATTTTTCTCTCTCCTCACACTCACAATTTTACTTATTTTTTTACTTCTAAAATTATGGGTATTCAAATAAAATCCTCGGAAGTCAATAAATTTCATAATAAATCTTTCAAGTTATCCCATCTAATTTTTGTGAAACAAAAAATAAAATTAAATATAATACATTATTATTTATTATTATAATTTTCATTACACGTAAGTATTATTAATTAATCCTAATTCATCTCAACCCAAACTAACTTGTCCCATTTCCGTCCAATTCACATATCGTCTGCCGTCCGGCCCCACCAAAACCCTTCTCATTCTCATCGCCCCCTCGGCGAGACCTCCCAAGACTCAGCCAACAATGTCTTCGCTCCTCCGCCACGGCGGCGGCGGCGCCACCTCTCTCCTCTCCCGCCTCCTCCTCCTCCGCCGTACTCTCCTTCACACCCCACCACCATTGACACTCTCCAGTCCCCAAATCATCCCTCCTCGAACCCTAGACTCCTTCACTGCCCCCATCCCATTCTCCGATTCCGACTCCAACTCACATCTCCATTTCCCACTCTACGCCGACGTCTCTAATTCGGTACCTCGTGGCCGCTGCTTCGAGCGCCCGTCCGCTACGATTTCTTCACTCAGACAGTTTGTGCCCGAGGGTATGGAGTTCCTTCCGCCGCCTCGTCTCTGTTGCGTAATTGGAATTGGGGTTTTGTTGTTGATCATTTATGTAGTAATGTGGTGGATTTGATTCGCAGGGAGCAAGGAGAGAGGGGAAGGTGAGGGGCTTGGGGTGTTGGATAGGATCAATGTGGAAGTGGTTTTGAGTCCTTGTGGAATGCCTTCGCTCGAATTCTTCCTTCCTGATGGTACTTCTTCACTCTCAATTCTTCGCTCTCAATTCCGGTTGTAGAATTCGACGTTTCTGCTTGTGTTTTCTGTGGTTTTGGTCATGGATGCTTGCTGGATGTTCGGATAGTTGTGCCCGTGGAAGTTGCTTGTTCTTCTGATTTTTCTGCATATTGATGGGCCGTTCGGGGTGTCATCTAGACGATGTGTAAGTCAAGGGTTATGTGCAGACAACATAGAAGCCTCGGGCGAAGAAATTAGTTGGGCATGCTATCGTTATAGAGATTATTAGTTGCTTCAAGGTGGTCGCAGCAATTGGCCTTGGAATCAGGGCATAACTAAGCTGCAATACTTCTTTCCACGACTGAATTTGGAGTGTTTTTTTTTTTTTTTAATGCTCGTATCACCTTGTTAATACGTCCTTATAGAAACTTGATCGTAATTCGAGCTGGGTAGTATCATTTCCTCACTTCCATAAGCATCTTGGTATTTGCCTTGTAGGTTTCCTACCATGCGTGCCTCTTTGAGCTTGTGTAGGATAGAACAAAGTGGAGAATTTGCCTGTTTTACCATCTGTGCCTGTAAAGACACATTATATGAGTAAACAGAAGAATGCTGCTTTATGAGAATGTTTTTCGCAGTATGCATATAAATAACGAGAATGCGTTACAATTACAGGAAATGATCCAGATGAAACCATGATTCTTTTTCCCAAGCGCACCTTTCAGCCCAGCACCCTTCGTAGGAAGAGGAATCACGGATTCTTTGCTCGGTATGTCTCTGCTCTTCCTCTTTCCCAAGCTTGGTTCAGTAAATGTGAGAGAAGAGACAGTGAGGGGAAAAGGTGAATTCTTGAAGGCTTATGATTTTCACAGCGTGATGGGTGTTCTTCTAATTCTATGTGCAGTAAGGCAACAAAAGGTGGCCGAAGAGTGATTGCACGAAGAATAGCAAAGGGAAGGTCAAGAATTACAGCATAGCTTCCCTTTCCTTGAAGCTTGTGAATTTAAAAATTGTATCGGTTAGGTGTGATGCGCTAATGAAGGAGATTTGAAACAGTCTTGTGGCACACGACGGCCCTCTGTTGACGACTAAGAGTGCAGCTCTGAACGACGGCATCATTCTCCTTCAGATTGATCCTGAGCTTGTATCAGTAATTTCTAAAGCAATAATAAGAATTCCAAGTTGTTTTAACTATAACTGCCCATGCTTATAATTTTGTTGCCTTTGAGATAGTGGTATTTGTTTTCAGCAAGTCATATTCGAACCAAGAGTAAACAGCCTTTGGTATAAACGTGGGTTCTTCAGAATCGTGGGTTCTTCAGGATGGCATGTCAGTTTTAGTGGAACAACTGCCTGGATAGATTTCCAGGCCAAGATGCAGCATTGATTTATAACATGGTTTCCATAATGGGATTGAAGAAGTTCGATCGGAGGATAAACCACTCGAATCGGATTGTAATGTAGATTCTAACAATTACGAAGAGAGACAAACCCTCATGACTATAGACATCCATTTGAATGAAAACGACAACAAACCATTCAGTCATCCTCCTCACCATTCAGTCATATTCAAACCACCACAAGATAAATTTGGCTACAACATCCACAGAGTAAAGAAGTCAAGAAACTGAAGATATAAGCCATAAGGTGTGACGCCGAAGTACTAATGTTTGGGACCTAAAAGCGCTAGCAGGAAAGCTTTGTAATTGCCTGAAGTTTCCGAGCTAACAGCATCATTCAGTGTCTTCTTATACTTCTTATGGTACTCAGCTTTTATGTACTGCATGTCGAGTTCAGTTCTTGTAACTATAACTCAGATGAGAGTTGTGTCATCTTTCCCCAAACCTTTCATGCCCCTGTGTAGAACCTGCAAAAGTATGAAACAACCAATAAACAAAATGAAGAATGGGAAAAGGAGCACAGTAGTTCAACAAAAGATTTATGTGAGGTGACTCCTGAAATTGAAATGCAATCGGTCAGTCCTCGATTTAGAAATTCATCTAGGTCAATCGAGAATATTCATGCTCCTCCAGATAATTTTTGACAATCACAAGATGATCATAGAAAATCTTGAATTTGTTTTAGATTCAACGAGATTAAGATCAAACCCGAGAACTGTGAAGACTTAGGTCCAAGTACTTACCTTTGCAAAATATTTCCCTCGGTTTTCAGCACATCGTAAAATGGTTAGAAGACCATATTCGAGCATGCCCAATGTCTCACTCTTCACAGCCTGAATATAAAGGTAGAAACAAAAAGTGAGTCATTCAAACCGATGACGGAATTAGGCTGCCAAAGAACCAAAAGAAAACTTGGTGACAAAGTAGAGTACTTTCTCAAGGGATTTATGATACATGCTATGATAAGACGAAGCAACAGCAGCCAAGTGAGCCCTGCTTCTTTCACTAAAGACCATGATGAAAGTATGCTCATCTGTTCCCAAACGCTTCTCGCCTGCCTTGTACAGCCTTTGCATCATTGTCAGCCATGAACCTATCAAACTCGAGGCCTTCATAGCATGGTATGCTTATATATGCAAGCAAAAGTTACACCAAAAGAAGACATCATAAGTCGTGGAGCAAGTTATTTTAGCAACGTCAACAACAATTATGCACCATGCTAAACCACTGAATACAGCCAATCTATAACTGAAGAGCAACTTCCATGAAGACCAGTGCCACCATCATGACCACTCCTAGAGGGATACGTTTCATTCATTCTCTTTCAGGGGAATGATTCTACCAAAAACACTTTCCATTTTGTATAAGCTAAATGGTTGGACCTAGTAGACATAACTGACACACACATTTTCCACATACGTATCCGAGAAACGAGAGCTTTTGTCACAACAAACACCTCGTTGGTGTAGGGCGTTACCATAACAACACATTCCCACAAGACACACATGCCTTTCTCAAAGATGGACCGTGGCACTAAATAATGAACTTAATCCATAAAAATGGAGCAGTGTGTACCTTTTTATGGTCTCCTGATGTGAGGCCTTCAAGATCATGTTCTAGGTAGGTCCCATATCTTGCATGGTAGATCTGCTTGAATATCTGTATCTGAGAAGGTGTTCGAGAACATATTACTTCAGTAACAGTTCTTGTATCCCCCCGCTGGATCTTGCAGCCAAAGCAAAATTGCTTCCTGAAATCATACATAGAAACAAATTAATGATGCAAAGTATAGCGGCATCAGGAATATGCTGAAAAGGGCAGAGAAACCAAAGCGAACAACTTGTAATAACAGATCACGTGAATGACTTGGCCAAGACAAAATTGCAGGCTGCTATATAATGTAGATGTGAATGGGGGAATCAGAAACAAAACATGCATTCAACCAAAAAAGATTGAGTTATGTGGCAACGATAACATGTTTCGGCAACAAATCAGTCCCCCTCCCAACCACAAGCTCACCAAAATCACCCAGGTTAAGTTGTTAAATAGGTAAACGTCAGATATCATCTTGTGGCACATTAAGATGTCAATTAAGCCGAGTTCGATTTTTCATTTTGCCTAATCGAATAAGTCAGACATTAACAATCCAGAAGCTACAGTAGTATCAGGCTATCACCCATGAAGAGACAGAATCCTGGCAGAACTCCTGATAAGTGCAGAGTCCTTAGTTCCCTTTCCTTGTCGGTGCATATAGTTCAGCCAATACCCTTCAGTGAATATATCATTGCCACTACAATCATGTCCCAGCAGTTGAGGCAAGCTCAGATATTCGAACTGTATTGACTGAAGTTTTGAATTTGATTTGAGTTGTGTCATGCACTAGCATGCCAAACATTTGCCGCTAACTGGAAATACAATCAAAATGAGGATCACTTCTTCCTCTAGAATGAACTTAGGTAATCAGGGATGCAAGGTTCGACCAGCTTAAAGGGGTTCCTCATAGATTCAGGGACACAGTCTATATCCCCTAGTATAATCACAAAAATCATGACTTAAAATCCATGTAGCCAACTTACACGATCAAACCTTTTCAAAGAATTTATAGACAGCAAATCTTGGATTTTTCAAATGTTATCTACATGTAGGCCTATTTTCTCTCGCTAATAAGCAGCCAGCTGGTTTGCTTGAACCATATCCTCTATTTCATATCATCTCCGTCTCATGAAAATATAACATTTTAATTCGTTCTCATACCAAATAATATTCGATAATATGTATCCATGATCGAATGAAAGTGTAGAAGTTATATTACGACTGATATTTCATAATAAATTTGTATGAAATAGTGGTTGATTGTCTCATCATGTCGGTCAAATTTTTATTTTATTTTTTATAAAAACCCCTAAATCAAACAATTACGCTTACCTTAATCAACTTTAATAATGCTAGTTTCAGGCTGTTTACCAAAATCTACTCCCCAGTCCATATCTTCATGATTCATAATTGAAATCGGCTTGAACTCGTAACCTAACCTCTCCAATCAGAGCAAGTCCAAGGCTTCATGTTATTTTGGGATAGACAAAGTTAAATTTTGACTATTCTAATATGGTTTTGTTATAACAATGTTATTCTAACGATATCATGCTAAAATTTGCGAATATACAAAAATAAAAGGTGAAGAACTGACCACTTGTTTAAGTTGGGTTTTATTTCTTTTTTTTCTTGTCAAGATCAATAAAGAGGCAAAAAATGTCTTTGACATATTTGTTGTTATATATGGCATGCAATTTACCAAAAGCTAAAATATTCCCATTGAAAACATTGTCACTGGAGTGAATAAGAGCAAATCCAATGGTAAATGACATTTTGATATAGACAAAACTTTATTTTGATTATGAATATTCACAATGTGTTACAGTAAAATTTAGCAATGTTGTTCCCGTGACGTTCATGCATTAGCTAGCTATGTGATAAATCAACGGATAGGAGAATGACACATGTTATTTTTTTCGTATTGGGATTTGTGCATCATATTTTGTGAACAGACAAAATATGACAAAAAAACCATTTTCATTGTCATATATGACACAATATTTAGACAAATTTAAAATTTGCCAAAAAATAGCTTATCAATTGGAGTAGATTATTTTGGAGCTATTGATATAATTTAACTGTATCTATCAATATGCCTATTGCTAGACCTGACCACTATTCCGAAATAGTCGATTCGGTTTCAAAATCGACGGTTTCGATTTAATAGAAAGACAAACCGAAATCGAAACCTTTTATTTCGTTTCGATGTCGGTTTTGATTCCGGTTTAAGTTGATCATAATTTTATTGTTACTTCTTTGCGTTTTTTACATGATTTTGTTCATAAAATACATACCAAATAATTTTTATTTTAAAAAAAATTATATTTAAAATATGATATAAGACGGAAAATATCAAAACTCATATAATCGTATTACAAAGTTACGTGTAATATTCATCTTAAGATGTGACCCAATATAAATGAAAAATGAACGGATGAAAATATATGGTGTTTCGACTAAATAGACATAACAAAGAATGAATCAGTAGATATGAATTAGATAGATAAACAAATTAGGAAAAAATACTTCAATGTTTTAGGAGAAAAATATATGGTTTGAAATCGAACCGAACCGATGGTTTCGGTTTTGCTTTTGGTGGAACCTAAAGCGAACCAATATTTAGCGATTCGGTTTCGATTCCATCACGATTTCGATTCTTGAACCGACGTTCGATTATAGTTCGGTTTCTGCTCAAAACCGAACCGTGTTTGGATTTACCTATTACATTAGTCTTGCTCTAATATTGGATCAATTGCTATATATTTTGACTATGACAGCTCATTTGCCAATGCATAAGACTTGCTCTTATTACTTCCGTTCTAGGCATTCGACATCACGCATATACGCGTAGCACGACGAAGATTTCGGCTAATCGACACAGACAATATAGAATCACCAGCGCAGGACAAAACAACACAATTACAGTAATTTTTGTCTTAAAAAGCAATGGAACGTTCTGTAATGCCCTCTTTGAATTTAGCTTACGACAACCAACCACCACAAAAGGAAAAAAAAGAAAAACAGAGTATTGCCACCCTTAAAACACCATGCAAAACCCAAATCCCCACCACCACATCATCCCAAATTACGTGTAAAAAATCCCCCAAATTAGCATCAACAAGCATATCGAATCCCACCAACAAAACAAGTCCAATATTTCCAGATCCTTAATCAATCTCTCCCAAACAAATAACTATAGATTAATTTCTCACTAATCATAATCTCACTAATTAGGACAAAAACAAATTATAATTAACTCACAGAAATGCCGATCGAGCAAGGAATCCACGCCACCGGAGGCGGCGGCGGAGGTCCGGCGTCGATGATCCTGACCTCCGGCGCGAGCGGCCGCGTCAACGCGCTGATCTCGTTCTCATCATTTCGAAGCCTGATGAGATTCATCGAACTCGTAATCAACGTTGTGGTCTTCATCATCCTGTCGCCGTTTCGTGGTCGAAGGCGATACTCTGCCGCGAAGGAGGAGAGGCCGGAGTCCGGCGCGAGGAAGGCTACGGCGGTGGTGCAGAGGAAGACTGAGGTGTCAGCGGTCGCAGCGGCAGATGAGGAGGTGGCGAGGAGGAGAGCGATGGCGATACGGAGAGTGGTGGAGGATGAGGATCGGTGGAGGTCGGCGAGGGCGTTCGAGTTGTTCGTGTCGCCGAGGGGTGCGACGCTGTTTACGCAGTCATGGACTCCTGTTTCTGGCAAGATCAGGTTAGTGAGGTTGATTTGAATGCTAACAGAAAATTGTATGTTTCATTTTCCCTATTTCCTCTCATTTCTACGTTAATTAGTTTATACAAGTCAATTTGGAGATTTTATTGTGTCTGTATCCTGTCCGAGACGCACAAGCAACGAGGACGTCGTCAGGATAGGCGGGGGAGAATGTCATGTCCAAAATTTTTCGCGTTCTTAAACACACCGAATGAGCCCCTTGGTCACTTACGAGAGAACTCTCATGGAAAAGGAAGGTCTTAATAGAAGACTCTAGAGTTCTCTACGGTGAGAAGAACTCTAGAATTCTCTAGAGAAGTATGGAGTTCTTTTGAATACTCTAAATTTATTTAGAAAAGTGTAGATTTATCTTGTAAATACTAGATTTCTCTACAATGCCTTTAGGAAACTCTAGATGTTGCATAGAATTCTTGGCAAGATCTATAAATAGGCTTGCCTCCTCTCATTTGTAACCATGAACAAAAACCACAAGCTTTCAATACAAAGAAAAGTTTGAGAGCATTCCAAGCTTCTTTGTGAGTTCCAACTCTTGAGAGTATTTGAGAGTTAGGCTGACTTAGCATACTCGAGGAAAGGTTTGCTAAATGCCGCATGGTTTAGAGAAAAAGCCCGTGACAAGTGCTGAGTTCAAATTGATATAATTTAGGATAGTTGACAATCAACACATAAAGAGATTACCAGATCTTAATATTAACATGGTTGAGGCGCGATAATGGAAATGTAAATCAGTACTCGGTGGATGGCTCGAGAGCGGAAAAAACCTTAAAAAAGTCTTCATAGGAAGGTGACTTGAGTTGAGTCTCCATGATGAGAGAACAGAACAAATTAGGACAAGAAGATATTGACTGGCTTGATGATTCATTTGAAGTGTTGCTCTTCGACTTCTGATGATGGCGCTAGGTAGATTTAGCAAAAGTTGAGATTTGAACTGCTCTGCTTTAGTAATTTTCATGCCAACAACTTCCTGTATATCCAGTCAGTCTTGCATGATTATAAGCAATTGAATATGCTCTCCATATGATCTAAGATTTCCCGCTATATGCTTAAGAGTTTTGAAATTAATATACATGTTACTCCGGATCATCTCAGTGATACATCCAGTCTTTTAATCTTTTCCACTCCATCAAAAGCCTTGTGATTTTGCTATTTGCTTGCAGGGGGTTGGTGATTCTTATGCATGGGTTAAATGAGCACAGGTTGGAATTCGTATTGCTTACTACCACTGTTTATGTCATATGGGTTGATTCACTGTTTAGTTGTGTAACTTGCTAATGCGTGTAGATATGTTCGGTAAATTACAGTGGTAGGTACAGTGAGTTCGCAAAGCAGCTGAACGATGCCGGTTTCAAGGTGTATGGAATGGATTGGATTGGTAAGTTCCACTTGGCTATTGGCTCTGTTTCTGGTGCATCAGATCTCTTCCACCAACTATTCGAACTATTAATCAATTTCAATTGCTTGTTTTAATTTCTCCTCATGTTTGCTTCTGCCCTTCTACTTTATGCTTCCTTGTATTTTTCTGTGTCGCCTTCAGAATGGCCGCATGATGCATTTTATGTAGGGAAAACAAGTACGTTGAGACCGTGACAAGTTAGTGGCAAACCTACTCAATCAAACAGCTTGTGTCTTCAATGACTAGATTTGAGGGCTCCTCCTATGTCGAATGAGAAATTGTCTTTATCTCATGATTACAAACTTCACCTGTGTCCGTTACTAAACGAGAATTATATTGTTTCTTCATCAATCATATTAATGCCCCTGCATATAGAAGTCACATTTATATGCATCTATGTGGATCTTGCAGGATTGAGCATTCTGATTTAGATGCCACCTGACTTGTGAAGCTCCTGTTAATATGTAAGCTATTATTTATCTGTGCCTAACCCTTCGTGTGAATTATTTGCAAAGGGAGGACTTTCAAAATAAAACATGACTTGAAGTGTCAGTGCTAGTTTATGACAAGTTTGTGGTTTCTAGTATCAATTGATTAAATGCTCACGAAGTTGGTGTTCAAATGATTGCTTACTATCTTGATGTCACAGTCATCTTAAGCAGTACTTGTGAAGATTGTAAATCTGATCCAGGATGCAAGCACTCTGTCAATGTATTCATTGACTCGCAGAGATTCCGATCACACATTTGTTTTTCATTGTCAGGACATGGCGGAAGTGATGGACTCCATGGATATGTGCATTCGCTTGATGATGCTGTCACTGATTTGGTATGTCTGATGGGCAGTAAGAAATGAACATTGAACTCTGAGCTTTGCACTCGCATTTGATGTTATTGGTTCATTAATCATGTTCTCTTATGGTATTGGTGCAGAAGGTGTTCTTGGATCATGTTTTAGCTCAAAACTCAAGGATTCCTTGTTTCTGTTTTGGACATTCTACTGGTGCAGCCATTATACTGAAGGTGAGGATTTTGGCTATGGAGTCTTGGATATCGGTTTCTTTTTCCTTCGTATATAGAGTCTGGGATATTGGTTTCTTTTTCCTTCGTATATAGAGTCTGGGATTATACTGAAGGTGCAGCCTTTCTTCGTATATAGAGTCTTGGATATTGGTTTCTTGTTCCTTCGTGGATTTACAATGTCATTTCTTTGGTCTAACATTCTTATTTAATTACTTAGCACAAATCTACAGGCTGTACTTGATCCACTGATTGAAGGTCGGATTAATGGGGTGGTGTTGACTTCACCTGCAGTTAGTGTCCAGCCATCTCATCCATTATACACTGTAAGCTCTCTAATTATAACACAGTTATATTTCAATTTGCTGCGGAAATGTTCAAAACCAGGAATTAACTTGTGGATTGCAGGTTCTTGCTCCACTTGTCTCTTTCTTGGTACCAAGATATCAATGTGGAGCTGCTAACAAGAAAGGAGCCATTGTTTCTAGAGACCCAGACGCTCTAGTAGCAAAGTATTCCGATCCCCTCGTGTATACAGGAGCCATCCGAGTCAAGACAGGTTATGAAATTCTCCGTATAACAGCTTATTTGCAGCAAAACCTAGGGAGAGTGAGGATCCCTTTTCTCGTTCTCCATGGAACAGCTGATGCTGTGACCGACCCTGCAGCCTCCAATCGATTGTACCTCGAGGCCGCCTCAATGGACAAAACTATCAAACTGTACGAAGGGTTGTTGCATGATCTTCTGTTTGAACCTGAACGAAACGCCATCGTTCATGACATTGTTGAATGGTTGCGTGAAAGGACAAAATTGAAACCTAATTGCATGTATCAAACTTGTGCTATGCAGGAAGAGGCGACTTATTAGTTGTGAAAAGAATGAGACCATATGGCGACAATTTTGTGAACAGTCACTTAGGTCTTTTCACTCATGTTTGTTGTATGTAACCAGGCGCTTCACTTGATTAAAGAAATGTTGTCACTGGAAAAGCTATTTGTATGCTCAATTGCCTTTCTCTTGAAATTTCGAAAATGAACTCCTGCACTGGA
This sequence comes from Drosera spatulata, assembly GCA_035668315.1. Classification (NCBI taxonomy): domain Eukaryota; kingdom Viridiplantae; phylum Streptophyta; class Magnoliopsida; order Caryophyllales; family Droseraceae; genus Drosera; species Drosera spatulata. The sequence continues at coordinate 299,193 of JAOVYX010000001.1, read as the reverse complement.
TCTCCGGACAGCTTTAAGTCCACAGCTGTTCTCAGCTGCCCCTAAGAGAAAGTGCAATGAACTACCCTATTTGGAATGACATATATATAATATAATAAGTTGTCAATTTATTTTCAATAGATAAAGTTTAATATTGGTTATATTCCAACTATATTTAACAATGAAAAAAGTAATTATTATTATTTTAAGTCAAAGAGATTGATGAAAAAATCCAAATGAAAAAAAAGGATAAAATCAGTAGAAATTACGTGGCAACATTCTCACCATCCATCAAATGATATGACAAGTTATAATGAAGTTTTTATCAAGCCCCTTAACCTTGTTTCTTCAAACCTATTCTTTAGGTTTATCAAGTTTTTATCAAATATTATTTCTATTCCAAAATTATTACATTGTTTTGTCAAAATGATTCGTCCCAAATTATTTTAAATGTTTTCATATTTGAAAGTTATTGTGCGATTAAAAATTAAAAAAGATATAGAGAGAAAGATTATCTGGTTGTGAATTAGAATTGAAAATAAAAGACGTAAATCTAAATTCAGGTACATTAAGAGAATGTTGCAAGTATATTGGGACGGAGGAAGTAACATTTTTTTTAAATTACGAATCTTCTCAAAATATATGTTAAATAATACTTGTTTTATCCCAACAGAATTACAATCATTAGGAATGAGGGGAAAAAATGAGCAAAAATGATGAGGATGAATCAATATGATATAAAATAAATAATAAAGATATTTTAATTTTTTTAGATAAAAAACTTTCAAATAACATAAAATTATAATTAATTGAAACGTACAAATGTAATAATTTTGTTGAAAGGAAAAAAAAGTAAAAACTGTAACACGTGTGTTAGTCTATACAGTGAGGCTGGGAGATTGAAGTATGATTGCTGACGAGTTTTACCAAACCCACCAGACATAACACCCGGATGGAAACGGAGAAACAAACTGCGGCAGATTTCGATGTAGAGCCGCCGTCGCCGAAGCGAATCCACGTCCCATCGGACTCGATTTCTGTGGAGCCAACAAAAGAAGAGGAGATGAAGAAGAAGAAAGATGATGCTGTGGGTGAGGGGAAGAGCTATCTGATGGGGCTGGGGTATTTGGATGATTCCGATTCCGATTGTTACGATCCAAATTGGAATGCAGCTTTCGAAGTTGAACTCGATGATTGCACCGCGTCTGAATTTCAGCCTGACCCCGAAATTGTTGAATATTGGAATAGCCTGAAATCGACGCCTAGCGGTATGTGTTTATGCTGTTCTGTGATTGATTTGATGGGAGAAGTTCAACGTCGTCGTTGTGGTGTACTGTTGGGTTTAGTTCAGATTTTCGCCGATCTTGTAATAACTAGTTTTTGCTGGATTTGTTAAGAGTTGTGCCTCCAGTGAATATTAAAAAAAATCCATGAATTGTGTCTAGCACCATTGCAGAATGAATGCATGACGATGCGTTGTTCCGAGTCCAGCAGCATTCTTATTTTTAGTTAGTACCCGGACCTGAAGGATCACAACATCCACAAGGGTAGACTTCACTAGCAATGGCTGCAAACCTTATATGTCCAAAAAAAAAGCACAAAAATGTATACATCTCTGATGACGTTCCATATATTTTCGATTCAACTACCATGCTAACATTAGTTGTTGTTCAAACCGAACTTGATCTCTTGGAATTACACACGCAAAGAGTGTAAGCGGGGAGCTACATGGATAAGGAAGAAGAGGTATAGATCAGATGCGAAATTAAAGGTCCCTGCTGCCAAGGCCCGAGGCTCAGGAAAGGAACAAAAATAAGTTCAAGGTAATCTTTTCTGATGGTCATAACGGCAGGGAAGACCGTTTCACGGCCAAGGCTGCTGCTCTATACCATGAAGCTGCAACCATTGCCCCTGGATCAGGAACTGATGCAAGTATCCTGCAGAAACATATGTCGAACGCCCAGCCTGAAAAAAGTACAGATTGATCAGCAAAATGTACGAATATTTGCTGTAGACATTCACAGTGAAACATACAAGACCGATCACTCATCAAGTCAATGTTCATCACTGGATTGGATCTATCATGTACCATAGCTGAAACAGTTTTCCGATCTTGGTGCCTCACTATGCACTGGTGTTCACCAATAGACCAGTTTCTTGGGGCTCGGGGGAGGGTGTATTTAAATTATTAAAATGGCCCTACTTCAGATAAAGTTCCCTTTGCACATTGATCCCAGAATCCTCACACAGCTTTCAGGCAGACGGTAAACATATAGTTGAAAAGAAAGTTTTATAATTAAGAAGCCAGGATAGTGATTCACTTATGCCAATATAGACATCCTAAACAAAAGAGGATTCAGAATTTGTGAGACACGAGTAGCATGGATTAGGATTACCGGTGCCAGCATGTCTTTAGTAGATTGTGCTCCATCCATTGCTGCATCCGCAGAAAGGACAGATGCATCCACAGGGTCATCACCAGCTTGCAACCTCTGTTGAGAGAATTGAACCATCAATATTGAAACATCCAATTAAGCCGAACAATTCCTTTGAACAAACTGAAAAACACCAATCTACCTCTTGAAGAACAGTAGAAGCAGGGATTAGAGCGTCCAACATTGTACGGTAACCCTTGCTTGCCCCTCCATATTTACTGACTGCAGCAATGGCAGCTTCAAAAGCACCAGCCCCTGTACAAGCAAACAGCGGCTTGATCAAAGTGTGTACAAAACTAACATCAAACAACAGGGAGAAATGAGCTTTACATTGTTTTGGTGCAACTTCCGAATCAGAAGTAGCCTTCAAGTGAGCATATGCTGCCTTGAAAAATGTGTCATATCTGGGTTTACGTCAAGAAAAAAGAATTTTTAAAGTTAGACGATCTATAACAAGGACAGTTGCCAACGAAGAAAACTAGTTTGCGCATCTTTTTTCCCCAACAGATTAATGGGATTGAGATTTGACGTACATTATCCCACTAGTCCCTCCTCCCATAACCCTTCTGATTGAAGGGCCAATCTCCTTCACCGTATCCACAGCATTATTCAACGGATAGCTACGGCAAACAACAGAAAAGTCAGTCTCCAATAACACACTTCTACTGGTATCAACAAGCAAAAATTGCATTCCCCGTTAGCACCCAAGAGGCAGGGACAGTCAAATGCCATATAAGAGATATATTTCTTACCAAACAATCCTTAATGCACGATGATAATAATGTCCACAAGTAACATGATACGATGCACTAAAAGCACCAGATACGATGACTAGGAAGAATAAAAAAGTGTGGTGGACCACAAAAACAAGAAGAACCAAAAGAAACTCAAGTTGCTTCCACACTATTAAAAGTTAAGACCAGCACAGCAACAGAAAAGGAGCTTACTAATTTCTCAAGTCATCAAGAACAGCTGTCGCATCACGAGACATCTGAAAAAAAAAATTAAGTGATCAAGCCTCCAAGCAACATGATGCCTATGTTGGAATTCGCTAAGAAAGAACGTACAGTAGAACCACAGTCACCATCACCAACTTTTCCGTCCCATTCATTTAGATTATCTTTGAGATTGATCACTTCCGTAGCAGCTGCTTGAATAGCTACCTCCAGGATATGCCCTTGCTTACTTAGCTCTTGTGGCCGAGCTGGCAACTGATCAACAAAAGATGAATAGGATTATTTCAGGTAGAAGCAAGTACAACAGTTAAAAGCTGCCTTCAGGACACACCCTTGTTAACCATATCAGTCTGAAGTACCTCATTGCTCTTTGGAATAGTACTCTGTGGAACTGGGATGGGAATCTTCGCAGGCGGGCGATTACCTGGGATCATTGCAATTTTGAGTTCAAGAAAAAAATATAGAACCAAGTTTCAAAAAAGATCTTCTCAAAGAAAATTTAGTGAACCAGAGAAAGAATCAGCGAAAAACAAACTATTGATGATCACAAGCATCTAATAGTGTTTCATGTTGAATGCACTTCAATTGACTTTTTTTTCCCTTAATTTTCCCCGAACAAGGAAACTAAGAGGGAAAAGAGCCGAGAGTTGGATAATTGCCACCAACCAGCAACCCCTACAGGCCACGCCGGAGCCATGGTGGGAGCATCCAGTCGCTTCAAAATTGATTCATCAACCTTCATGACAGATATCGAAAGTCCTGCAAGAACATTAGTTTCTTCAAAATTTACCTACCAGCCATATCCAGAGAGGTCATGAACGAGCCAGTGTAAACACGATCAACAGCCAGCCCATGGTCCAACTGCGATGTAGGAACAGTTTTCCCTGCTGCAATCATCAGTTCCATCATGGGGGTGGCACCCAAACTGCAGTTTATGGAGCAGTTACTTAGTCATAAATTCATAATGCTGATGCCATGAAAATAGTAGATTGATGAGATGATAAATAACAATTCCAGGTCAGAGATGACAAAAGAGGTTCTTTAAGAATGGAAACAAAGCTGTCAAAAGCAAGCCATTGATAATTAATGGGGCAAACACGCAAATATTAACAGTATATGTAAATAGCATAACATCTAAAATAGATTGCAATTGACTGGCAACCAGACTTGCAATTATCTGGCAACCAAACAAGCTGCATCCTTATGGTCTACCATGATTGGAAGAGGAGAACCATGAGGACCATGAGAATCAATACGGCTAGTTGATATAAATCATTAGCGTACCCATTGACCATGAGAACCACGTTATTTCCACGTGTAATTGGTACATAGTTATTCTCCTGCGTGTAAACGAAGAAATCATTAACATATGTTTTTCAGTTCTTGACAACCAATGTGCCACAACCAATTTTAAATCCTACAAGCAAGTTCATGCATCACGAGCTAGAGATCGAAACACCATTGTCATTCGTGATGAGAAATAGCAGCATTCAAAAGCACCTTATCAAGTTTTGAGAGGTAAGGATCACAACAGTAGGCGATGGAACATAAAATACGTAATCAACGATTTCCAACTCTTTTTTCACCAAGACCAACATCCTTACACATTTGTTCACGAAACCCTGTAAGATCAGGGCTCAACTAAGTTGGTAAACATAGTGGCCAAGGATGCAAAGATAAAGGGCTTACTTTCACCTCTCTACAGCCCAAAGCAGAAAATGCTCAAATTATGAGCTGAAAACGCCAATCATACATCAAATACAAGACATGGAGTAAGATAATTAAAAGCAAAGCAACTGTTGAAACTTACTTGTGATAGTATTTGCTCGAGCACATGAGCAACAACCACATCCACAGGTTGCAAGTCGGCCACAGCAGCACCAGGTTCCCCGTGCTGAGATAGGAACATTACACGATGAAAATGCAAGGTTGGAACCAGAAACACAAGCAAATGGGTTATTCATAACCAGAAACACAGCGGCCACAGACCCACTATACCTCGCAATATATAGACCCAAACAGAATAACAAAGAATTAAGGATTTTTCATAACTGTTCCACGGCTGCATTAGTCAATGCATTTACACTGAGGACTTGAGAATAGACAGTATTATTATGGCCTATGTTGCGGTTAGGCACAATTTCGAAAAATCCAGTAAACAAGATGCTGAAGAAAGCTTGTAACACGTTTATGCAGATACAAGATGAGAAGTTGAAAAGAAGAGAACTGAATGATAACGTAACATGGAAAAAAATGTTCCAAGAAGCAAACTAAGAGCAAGTGTATACAACATGAAATCAAGGCTAGCACAGTGCATAAGAGGTGGGGATAAGGGATGCACCAAGACACATGAGTAAGAATATTTCCAGTAAAAAACATCACCATTGGAAATAGTCCAACATAAATCACGGTGATATTAGCCCTTTGGGATCATACAGAAGTTAAAGGAACAGAAAACTCAAGGGTAATGAGGTATGTTACAGAGTATAGTTCCTATAATAGTTTAGACTTCCCCTTTTCTAGAATTGGTCAAAAGCACTACTGTACTCCAAAAAATGAGACATTTCCTTCAAGTCAAAACAGAATACTGCAGGAGAAGTTTTTCTAACAATTTCCTGGATATTTTTTGAGAGGGTTGCAAGATTATGCACACATTTCTAGCAGTTACTGTACTTCTTAGAACACTGCACAATGCCATTCTATCCAGAACATCACAATACATCCAACAAGTTCACCAGCGAATTGGAAGGAGAAACTGGGGAAAACTTTCATCCATATTACTTACTATTCCAAGACCAAGTTCCATCTTTCCAGGGCCCAAACGATCTGATGTTATTTGACCAGGGAGAGTGCAAACAGATAATGCAACACCCATAGTCCCCACCAACTCAGCTGCTTTTTTTTGCTTCAGCAGCAACCTCTTCAAGAGAAAGTCCGGAAGCAGCTGCAGCCCCGGCAATCTATGTTCAACAAACAAAGAACCAAGGAAACTGTCAACTAAAGTTCACTATATCTCCTGGCATAAATATAAAATTACTTATAGAACCAATCTACCATGGCACAACAAAATGAGATATTCAAACTCAGAAACATATACTGAGGGAACTCATTATCGTATAGACATCACTTGAACGAAGTCATGAACTAATGGGCAAATAACAAGAATTAAAGGGGGAAAACACTGCAGGGCAAGAATTCCAACCACATTATTTATTTAATAGCTCATGATATTAGGTCATGCCAAATAAATCATTGTCCTTAGCTGGTTCTGTAGCTTTCTGTGTTCTACTAACATAATGTTGTACAACGGCAACAGATCTTGCCACTGCTCATGAATATACGTTCTATAAGATTCTGTGTCGTTCAGTCAGTTATTTATAAACTTATAAAGATCTTGTATTTCAGTAAAAAAAGATATATCGAGACAGAACCTTGTGCACAAAAATAGTCCCTGCTAAGCCTCTGCGCCCAGCAATCCCTCTAGGAGGCGGTAAAGCACAATCATCTCCACCAATTACTGTCTGCAGCAGGGTAAGTAAATGAAGTCATAGCTGATCTCACATATAAATCAAAGTTTCCAGAGCAAAAACCTACCCAAATACCTCTATCTTGTAACCTTCAGACTTTGCTTGCTCTGCAGCTAAACCAAAATTTAGTCGATCACCAGTGTAGTTCTGTCATATAGAAGTTCAAGAAAATATAAGCAGGGGAACCAGCCGATTACTTCATCTCAGCTGGAACCATATAAACACCTAACATCTGAAGATGAAATAGTGTATTTCTCCAGATTTCATTTAACTATAGCCGAGTAGAGGAAATTGAGCAGCCAAGGGCAGTAGGAAAAATTCATAAACCTTGACGATCAGCAGCCAAGGGACCTGTTAAAGCTCGGATTCCCTGAAGTTATACACAACAACAAATGATGACTTAAAGAAAACTTAGGACAAAATTGTCAGCATGTTGAAATCCAAGAAAACATAAGGAGGATTGAGTTTCACCAAAGCTTAAGAATACTTTAGGCAAAATTTTACAATCTTAACCTGGAAGGTACTTAATAACGCAAGAGTGAAAAACAAAAAGGATAAACATAAAGAAGCATTGGCATGCAAATGAATTGGACAATGTGAAAGCCCCTTGAATGACAATTTTTCAGACAAGTACTTTGGCCAAGAATCTAAATCCTTTCGCTCTCACCTCTGTTTTTATCCATTCTGCTATATGGATTCCAAATGAGAAACCGATTGCATACAGCTTTGATATAACAAGATAGTAAGACAACATACAGCTAAAATTGAATCCACTTGAGGAGAGGCAAAAATATCTCCACAAATTGCAGCTGTAAGCATCCCTTCCCCTACAAAGCCAGCATGTGCAGGCTCATGTCCACTTCCACCACCTGCAACACCCACATAAAGAAACAATCAGTTCAAAACATACACATAAAATGGACATATAGCTGACGTCCAACAAGAAGCGGGCTCCAAAAGAGATGAATGAGAACAAACTGAGCCACATAAAACATGTGCAACGGGAATGAGCAAGTTGGGTTAAATGGCAAGAGTTAACAAGTAAATGATAGCTGCCTAATAGTAAACGCTCAGCACATCCACTTGATAACAAGCAAAGTGTGTTGAGAAATAGAAATCCGTTTCTCTTATTTCCTTTACCTTAGGATAACCTAACAAGAACCAAAGATTTTAATAACTCAAACATCTATGTATGACAACCTGACAGAACCATCTAATGGTCTTATGAAAAAGATTAGAATATGGTGTCTTTAATAAATATTGCAAAATGTTGCAACCAGCATCGTCGCGTGGAATGGAATAACAGGAAACGTTGCGTAATACAACTGAAACCCATCAGTCTCATGCAACTCATATTTCTTGAGTCTAGGCCTGATTCCTAAGATACTTCATAGCCAGTTGGTCTACTTTCACCAGGAAACCAATTTCTTGGAGTGTTCATTTGACCAGTGAAGGCATATCCGGAGTTATGGACTCGGTGATAATTATCGTAAGGGATACAGGTATAAAACAGAGTGGTACCTGAAATAATTGCAACTTTATCATATGTTGAACTTGCAACATCAGCACGCAATACCACCTTAACCTACATCATTACAAGAACGGGGAGTCATCCAGTAAACCTCTCACTCTTTGTACAATAGAAACAGAGCATTTCTTCTATAAAATCACCTCAGGAAAACCATCCAGATATTGCAACCCAGGATATGTCTCCACCAGACCTTCAATGAACTCCGTCACCACGGCTGTAAAAGGAGGCACAACAAACATCATCAATGTATGGAGTTGATCCATACGTATACTCGTAGGGAGAGGAATAGAAGAAAATGTGTGCATCAGAAAAGCTTATGTGACCACATCAAACTTCAAACAAAATACATTACTACTATATTTCAAGGAGGATTCCACTTGTCACACATGGGGGACATTATACGCTCACACTGCCATATCAAGAGAAACCTAAAAGGATCAAATTTTAGTTCACAACTAAGATCAAAGCATATCCTTGCATCAATATGATAGTAAATTCATTCAGTTCTGCACAAAGGCTCCTAAAAGACAGGAAGTGAACTACAACAGAAGTCCAGTCATTCCATCGTGTGTATCATGACGACTTCCCTTAATCTCTTGCATCCAAGTACTATGCCTCGCAACCATATATCTTCCTAAATATATCACATGCAACATATAATGGAAAATCTCCATCAGTAAACCATCACCAAACACAAAAAGAAAACAATCTCTCGAACACATTTCAGTAAACCATCAGTAAACATTTCATCGAACACAACTCACTCTCGCTCTAACTAATGCAATTCTCACCCTGACTAATGCAACTCTCACCCTAACTACATCGAAAACTAAGAGTCAGAAATGCCAACATTATCCCACACAGTGCACTACAGATCCAGATTCAACCACTACAGTCTAATTACCAGACACCATAACTAAGCAACAACGAAATCGATCACCACTACGGTACAAGCACAGCACCACTAAAATAATCTACGATTCCACTCACTGACAACAAATCCGAAATCCAAAACAAAAACCGCTGCAAGCAGCCACAAACAACATCATCACAGTCGCATAAACCAAGACTCGAACGAGTTCATACCGTTAGGATCGTTGATCAACTTCTTCCCTTGAAAAGCCATTCCAACGCACGATCGATCTCTGCAAACAAAATCGCATATCATGAAATCAAATCAAAATCTCAGTGCATGATCGAGATCGATTCGCCAATGGTGCTCGGAATCGAGAAACCCTAACCTTGTGTGAACTGAGAGAGAGGCGATGACTTGTCGTGTCGAGGACTGAAGAGCGATGAGGAAACTTTTGGGTGTTGGGGTTTTATATTGGTGGGGACAGAAATGGAGTCGATGTCGAGACTCGACTTCGTGTTTTGCATCGCGTGGAAGGGAGAAAATGGGGAATTTGCACTTTAGTCCTTGATTTTGGATTGTTTTGCATTTAGAGTCATCGTCTGTCGTCTGATGATTAGGTGGACTAACCAAGTGGATAAAGTTCCGTGTGGTTGTGACTGGATAATGTAATCCAAAAATTCAGGTGACACATTTAAACATCTAGGTGTTCTATTCAGTTATCTTTTGGGTAAATTTCGTGCAAAGATAATCCAAATGCATTTGTTTTATATTCTGATTGCAATGAATATTGTATGTGATAGGGTAATATCCAACAACACAGCTCATCTAACTGTCCAGATAAACTTTTTTTTTTTTCAACAGTAGGCTCCCATCCAACGGCTGCAGAGCAATGGATAGGAATTTCCCATAGGAGTACTTCTCTCGCCCACTGGAATTTGTAAAAGAGGAATCAAAGAATACGTTCAGCAGGCAATGGTATCACACCGCAACAGTCTAACCAGAAAAGGTTGAAACAGGAAGTCATCACAATGTAACACCTGCTCAAACTTCATCAACACCACTACTTTTCAACCAACTCATAGAATACCACTCATAGGGCGATGTTGCTGCACGAATCATGACGATAGAGATGGCGCGGCAAAACAAGATGGATTCGAAGCTTAGGATTCAACCAAACAAGTGCTTAGGATTCAACCAAGACTTCAAGGGTGCCCAGCAGGAGAGAACAAAGCCTAGCCGATAACGTATGGTATGAACATCCAACAATTAATAACAACCAAAGCTTCATAATTGCGAGTTAGCTTTTTTAGAGACGAATAAGTAAACGGCGATAACATGTGAACAAAATTCACAGTTCTATGATAGAACTTCTATCAATGAATGTCCGACTGTCTGAGAAGGAACATAAATCGCCTTTACTATAAGGCAACCATACAACCAGCAGGAAGCACCCTGCCAATCTATTCATTGGTGTTGCTCATGCCATTGTTTTCAAGAGGGTGAGATAACTGAAAAGGAACGACAGCATAAAAAAGGAATCACAAAATAAACAAACCACCTGACTAGTGAATATTAGTAGCTAAACTTGTAAGTAAAGCTGCAGATCTATACGAAAGTAAAAAAGCAAGTTGGACACAGCACTCATACGAGAAAGCTATGAAGTGAATGCATCAAGTAACACCTGTAGCAACACGTTGGTAGAAGAATTAGGTGATAGGAGCGAAAACAGGACCAACGAAGAAGGCCATATCCACATTAATCTTGGCAGTCGATGGCTGACATTCATGTGATGATATCATTAAAAAAGAACGCCAAAGAAGCAGGAAAGAAGCAAAAGGAATATAAATGCAGAAGGACAATATTCCATATCATTTTCATGTGCCATTGTACTCTACACGCTCAGAATGCAAATCGTGCAATCAGGTGAGCACATCACTGAGTGGAATGCGAGAACATATTTCAAGTATACGCGGCAAGAACCAGATTCTAACTCGAAATAAAGACAACAGACTACAATACAGAGTTTTTATCAATATTCGCAATGCAGAATGCAGATATATGAGGAAGTATCCGGTGAAACTTTGATTCTGCTGATTGACTTTAGCAGGCATGCTACAGCATTCAGATCCATCCAAGCAACTGAAATCGCTAATTAGCATTAAAAGGTTCGCATCAGACAATCTGATGCATAAGCAAATAATAGACCATTCTCAGACAATCTGAATCCCATAAAACAATAAATGAGCTGCTTACCAAAATGCCAGCAAAATAAGTCCAAACTCCTTAGAGATTTAGACCAGCATGGTACTCGGGCATGTTCTCTTTCAGATGCAGTGGACAAGCTAATGGGTTATAAATGGCCGTTAAAAACGAGACTGCCAAGTAGAAAAATTGAGCACAAAAATGAAAGAGGTTAACAGAATTTCATCTGTTACTCTTCTAATTAACCAGGCAGTCATACATCAGTGGTAGTCCTAAGAACTACAATGTCAAAGAGAATGAAAAGACATATCGTCATATCCAAGATCCAAAATGTCAAATTCAATAAGCATGTAACACGAAAGGAAGTTCATGGACTACAAACCATGAAACCATCCAAGGACCTCTGTCTCAGGCCACATACATATATGGACATGATCAGCAGACTGAACTCTTTCCATAGCCACTTGTCATATCCGAAGTGTAAATCTACCTGATTGTCACGAACTTGTTGGTTCCATGCTTTGCCCAATAAGTTCTCAAGTCAATCGGATTAGAAAAGTCATAACTTTCGGAAATTAGCTTCTCCAAGACCTTCTTAAAAGCTCCCAGACTCATTTTTCTGCCGGCTATCCTGGCGCCACGTCGTTTGGTACTCATTGGCAGTGGATACATCGACATATTTGTGGTACAACATGCAGACTGCCACCCACCAGAGCCCCACCGGTAACAGTGCTGAGCCACTCCAGTGCACGAACAAACTGGTATAGGAATGCTGGAAATATCCATATCAATCCCATTAATGTTAACCTCAGCAGGTTTCTTCGGAGCCTTAGCCCGCTTCACCGAACCACCACCACCACCACTTTCCCTTGCACCATTAGTCGCCGCCTTCTTGGGCTTCTTTGCTTTCGGGGCCTTCTCAGGCTTCCCATTCGACCTCTTCTTATCCAAACCATCACTGCTCTCTGCGCTAAACCCCTCCACCCTGACAATCCTCTGATCACTCGAAGGCTCCGACTGTCTCATCATTTCCACATTGTAATGATTACTCAACCCCTCCGTCTGACCAGAGTAACTATAGTTGTTACCAGGCAATGCAGTATACCTCGCTATCCAATCCCTCAAATAGTCCATATGGTTATGAGAGGCATGAACCCCGCAATCCCTCTGGTGAAACACTGTGTTCGTGCTCGTCATAACGGATGAATCTCTCCCGTCCACATGCGGCTTGCAATCGATAGTCGGCATCAGCTGCAGAGGTATCTGATGATGGTGGTGGTGGTGGTGATGGGATTTCATCGTCGTTTCATAGTAACCGAAATTCCGCATATTGAGTCCAGCGTCGTCGTCATCCATTGCGATGCTGGAACATCAAAAAAGGGCACAATAAACCAATTACGCATCAATCCAAAACCCCATTTGAACAACCCAAAAGAACCCATTATCTATCATTATCCAAGTAACAAAAATCATATTTTTTTATCTTATATGAACACAAAAATGCAATAATTTATCCTTGTCTTCCACATTCAGATAGGGTGAAATTGGAATGTGATGATGAAAATTAAAAAACGAGGTCGGTGATTGGTGAGATTTACCAATTAGGAACGAATTCGAAATGGGAAACAGATGAGGATGAGAGAGTTGGAGATGGAAAGGGAAACTTACAAGGATAAACGGAGAATTGCGAGGGGAGTGGGGCGGAGGTGGTAGGGTTCCTTGGGAAGGGGATGATATTACAATGTTTGATACTAAAAGCCTTGGTTAACTTTACAATGTGTTCAAAATGGGGATGTGTTTGACGCAAGAGCAAGACTCTTGCACACACTTATGAAATGGTTATAATGTAACAATTTCAAATATATAAATTATCTGTCTAAATAAAATTATTTTATATAATATCAAAATGATTAATCATTGATTGATCAATTGAACAAGGAACAATTGATCCGGAACCTCAGACGGCCCGGTCCGATATCTATGCCGTGTACGACTTATCGTGTTTTGTAGAACAGTGCCACTGTGCCTCCACGTTGCTCTTCAATTTCAAAAACTTCGCCTTATCGGTTTAGCGGCCTCGTAGATCGGATTGAAACCCTAGTCGTGTTCATTGAAGCGCGGCGGTGACAACCGAATCCTCGAATTTCAACCTCATTGCTTCGATGAGGCTTCCAACGAGTGATGCGATCATCTCGTCGTAAACCGTTCCGATCTTTCAGCGATTAGGGTTTCGGTTCGTCTTTGACTCCTCAATCGCTCTTTCCATTGTTTGTTTCGGTTCGGACGAGTTGTAGTTATTAGGGATTCGGAGTTTATCGGATAATTGATTCATCATTCTTCGCTTTTGCGCTGATTTCGCTCATGTGTTGGATGATTTTGCTCTGGTTCTGGTTGGAGAAGAATGTATTACGTATATGATCAGAACTTCTCTGTTTAGGGATATTGTGCGTGGTTCATTAAAGGAAGATCGATGGATTGCGGTCATATAGTGTCGGCTTTTGTTTCAACTAGTAACATTAGAAATGCATTGTGTGTTTGGCGATTTTCATGTCCTGTTTCAGTTTATGATCATGTCGTCATTGTTTCTGTGTTGTTTTCGGTCTGTTGTGTCAACAATAATTTCATGCTTGTTCTCTTTTCATTGTTCTTCCGTTTTGATCAAGTTAGTTGCTTCCCATCCCTGCCATTGCACGGTTTCGATACATGAATTTTTTCGTCCATGCCTTTTTATGAAGTCACCATCAGATTTTTTGTTCATCCTTCCTGCCTTAGTCCTTAACCTTTGTCGACTATCAACATAGGGCTTCGGCTCCCTGACTTTTACATAGACTTAGCCACGAAGTGAATAATCAGGTAACAGGGGTATAAAAGAACATCAGAATTGTTATCCTGGCCCTGAGAGAGAGACACCACTTAACGGATGTGATATCCGGAATAGATCCTGCACTATTACCGCAGACATGACGAGAGACTTTCCTTGCTAATTGATTCTCACCATATTTGGCTAAATTAGATGATATGCTTTAGATAGCCTAGTAAAGCACCCCTAACGTTGCATTTACCGGCTTGTGATGCCTTGTTTGTGCTGCAGAACGTGGAGTACCCAAGTAATGTTGTTGCTTGTTATGCTCATGAAGGACGTTTCATAAACACTTTAGCAGAGTTGCAAGATCCAGTGGATTTGCTTTTCACGAGGTTTGATTTTATCCTTTCCTCTTTTTGAATTATTTGGTAGGAGTTAAGTCTCTACCCCCGTGCAATACAGCCCGAACAGGAAGCAACCCCTTGCTTGAAGCTTGACCTTACTCTGCTTTTGTTGATCTTTTCTTGGTTTATCATGCAAACTCCTGAGTATATCCTTTCTTGTTGACTGTTTGTGCACATGTCGCCGCTTGATATTGGCATGATCAAGAACTAGAAGCTTGCAAGATGACTTGTTGACTTGGTTTACTGCGGACTATGGAATCGGCTCAACGGTATGAATTAGACATGCGCTGTTGATCAAAGAGACATTCCAGAGCAGTGATGATGAAGTGGAAGACTTTATTGGATAAATCACATGGTGAGTTACATTGTTTTGGATATTTCACCACATAGATTACTCTTCTTGATGATGTCGATCAAAGAAAACACCAAGTTAAACTGTTTATGCTACTTTTGATTTTCGACAAGCTGTTGAGTAAAGTGTAAGTGGCCGCATGGATTGGGTTTAGGGCTTTGGGATTTGGTACTTGGGCTTTGGGCTTGGGGATTTGGGAGTTGGGCTTTAGGGTTTGGGCTTCTGTTGCTATTGAAAGTATCAATGGAACTTTAGCAGATGAAACACACACAATCAGTTACTGTCACAGTAGAAAGAATGAGCCCAAAACTAACCTTTCTATGGCACTGCCAGGCAGCCATCACAAATTGCACAAGTAAACTATTTTGAAGCTTAATGATAACCTTATCAGCTGCTTAAAAAACATCTACATTCTCCGATTTTTGGTTCCTTTTGTTAGGTATAACGGTGAGTTATCCTTCGATGTTATTTAGGCAGATTTGCTTTGATCGATCTTACACATCCAAGATTTCATTTTTTTTGTAATTGCCTACCGCTGATTGTGTTTGCATCCAGCATGCTCCAGAACCTGATTTTAATGACTCCCATATCTCTTTGTTTCACTGCTGATTACAGCGCCCCGTTATTCTTTCAACATGATGTCCTTCAATAATCTGCCTCTAGATCTGTCCTTATTCACTTCTTTTCTTTGAATTTATCCTTCATCAATCCCTTATTACAGTAGGGGATCTGCTAATGCTAGTAATCCGAGGTTTCGTTAAGTATTGATTGTCAGTTGTCTAACTCTTGCCTCGCCATTTTAGCCACATTCATGTCATTTGTTTTCTTCACTAACCTGCACTTTGAGGAAACCACATGTGCTCTACTTATCATTCGAGTAATTTGACCTCCATTAGGGTAGGTGGTATAAGTATGTCCACTTTTCGTACAATAATGTATCATGAATACTTGCTCCAAGCTTTGTACATGTTCATAATTAATCCCATTATTTAGTTAATCACAATATAGAGATATAGAGGTAGATATATCAAGAAAAGGCAGCATCTTTTTAGGCATAGGAAAAGTTAAAGCTTGTGAGAGTGAGACAGAATATAGTACTTTGGGAACTAGCTAGGTCATGAGGATGCATGATGATGATTGATGAGCATGAGAGCTGACTTGTGGGCATGCATGCAGCAAAGCTGTGCTGAAGCTGATCAGAGTTGAGTTGAGCTTCAGCTATATATTGGTTAAAAATAATGTCCAAACACATGGTGTGATTCAGTGATACCAAAAAGATGCAAAAAAGCCTATGAGCTCCTAGTTGTAGTTATTATGTGTAGCACTGATGAGGCAAAGCTTTGAGCACAGAGTACACTTAAAAAAAATTGAACAACAATAACAAAAAGAGAACCACTCCACACCCTCTCTCACACATGGTAGTAGTAGTACTTCTTTTGTTTTTTGAGAAAAAAGAAGGCACAAAAGCAAAACAAAAAGAAACTTGAAAGGACCCTTTTTTTTTCTTTTATCTTGGACTTGTGATCTCTTTTTTGGCTTTCATATTCAGCTTTTTGGGTCTTTTGGTTTGGTTGAATTCATGAAAGTAAACAAGGTGTTTCAAAAGCCAAAGAGTAAAAGATCTCTTTGAGGAGATGGGAAAGAAGTGTGTGGGACATTTGATGTGTATCTATCATGCGTAAGACTCATTGGGTTGAGATTCATTTACTTGTTATTTGAGATTGTTCATGTATCATGACTAGGCTTGGACGCACTTAAAAAAAAAAAAGTTTTAGAGACTAAAAAAATTAATCTCAAATTAACTTTTTTAGTTGCTAAAGCAGCATAAGCGACTGTTTGACGACTAAAAACTTTAGTCAGTTAAAATCTTCCTCGATATTCAGTTTTGACAACTAAAAATAAAATTAGTCGTAAAATTTATAGCCAAAAACTATTTTTAGTCGTAAAATTTGACGATTAATTTTTCGATTTAATAGCAAATTTGTAACTAATTTTAAGAATTTAGTTGCAAACTTGGCGAGCAAATTTTTTTAGTCGTCATCTTCAAATGTTGGGAAGAAAAATAACATAATGATGTGGCGCTGACCTGACTCATGCATGGTGTCGACATGGCACCTACATGGTAAAATATTCCCCGAATGCATGAGCGGAGAATCGAACAGGTGAACTTCAATATGCAGGTCAGACCAAAAATCATTGGGACAAACAAACTACCCAATAATTTTACGATTAATTCTTATATTTAGTCGTTAATATAGCGACTAAAGTCATTATTTAGTCGTTAAATTTGTTAGTAAAAATGTTTTGGTTGCAAATTGACGAATACAGGAGATTTTGACCACCAAAAATGTTGATATTATCATTTTTTTAAAAGGAATATTAGCGTCTAATGTTGTTGTTTTTTATTTTGAAAAGGCAATGCTGATATTATTAGTAATTAAAACTTATTTATCTGCATTCACAAATTAATTCATTAAAATAATATCGTTTTTTGAATAAACCTAAATCACATAATTTTCATAAAATTTTAACGATTAATATTGTAAATTAGTCTCCAATTTAGCTACTAATAAATACGGTAGTTGTCTTTTTAGCTTCTAAAAAATTTTCTTAGTCATTAATTTTACTACTGACGTAACTTTAATCGTTATTTTTACGACTAATTGAAGTGTTAGTCACAAAATTGACGACTAAGTTTTACTTTAGTCGTCAAATTTGTGATTAAAATTACTTTAAAAGCAAAATTAGTCGTAGACTTTGCGATTAAAAAGTCATATTCGTCACAAATTTTGTGACTAAAATTTTCATTTGGTCGCTAAAGACCCCTTTTTTTTTTTTTTTTTTTTTGTGATGCTTGGTTAAAATTTTTTGGTGTCTCAGCATGGTAGTAATACTTCTACATAGCTGAATTTGTATCTTGTTGTTTGAATGTGTTATTGATAGATGTGAGTGCTAGAACCATCGAGTAATCGTCGAGTTGCTGACCATTTGAGCAAAGATTATGAATAAAAACCAAGTGTTTTTTTTCCCTTTTCGTGTTTTTTTCGACTTAGGGGGTGGTCTGCAACAGTGAAGTGAAAAGTTAAAATGCTGCGTTACAGGAAGCTGTATGGATTTGTTATTGACCATATCAAAAGAGGCGCAACTTACTCTTCTGTTGATGTTTTTCCATTAGGCAGCAAGCTGTACATTGAGCTCTTATTAATCTATGTTGAATAAGTAGCACAAGAAAATCTAAAAGATGCTTAAGCTTTCTTTTTCGCGTTTCCTTTCTGAAAAGTTGAGTTTTTGCTACAGGTGAGGCAATAGCCAAAAAGATGCAAAGAGGACTGTTGGCAATGCCACCGTGCTGCTATGCACCATACAGTTCCCTGCGTCTTTGTTCTGAACAGGTGCGCGTGGGGAAAGAAACATGAGAGTGCTGATACTACTCTTATCAGCGTCTTTTTTTTTTTTTTTTATTGTTATTGTTTTTTTTTTCAATTGGGATAAGAATGTGTTCATGTTATCCTTTTCATATCTTGTGATGTAATAACTGTGTTATTTTGTTTTTGTTTCGTTGTATTTGGGGTATTTTGTTTGGAGAGGAGGGTTTGCTATTGGCTTTTGCATATGTTTCAGTTTGACAGCGACGGTGCATCTGTGGCAGTATTAGGCCTCAGCGCCCCATACCACCAACTGTGGCACTGAAAACCATGGCGATACTCACATCTCTGTATTTATGACTCCTTCAACGTCTTTTTCTTCCACATAAGACAAAAACACCAAGGTTTCGCATCTTAGTATAACAAATTCCTACTGCAAGAACAGCTTACTTATATGTACTCTTGTTTCGGAATATGGTTTTGTATATTATAATACGGTCTTAAGTTTGAATCTTATATATTTAGATAGTGTATATCGTTTTCTTATTTGTTCTTTACCTCTCGAATGCAGGGTTGGAGTATTTAACCAAAGTCCGTTTTCACTTTTCACTCTAAAGTTGCGGGATGTTCGTCTTGAATCGACCAAGATGTTGAAAAGACTATCCAAGTGATGCGGTCGCAGGTCGACCAAGGTCTAACACACTTCTATTCACTTTTTTGTTCGTGCATTCCTTAGTTTCAGTATCTCTTATGCATTGCTATTCTAGGTTATGTGTATCTGGTTTTTCCTGGTAATGTTTCTGATACATGAAGTGTTGATGAGAAAATCCATAAATGATATGGGGTAATGTGGTGGGTTATACAATCTACCATGTTTCTGGCCACTTTCACTGACCAAACAAAGATCTTCACATCCCCAACAAAGATTCCCCACCCCCATATATACATACACCTATCTGACACCATACACATTATAAATACCAAGTCTTGATACTCCATTCATGCACACCTATAACTTCGCTTCGTTATCTGCATAAGTTTAAGTTCGTGGTCAGAAAGATTAGTTCTATTGATCAAAGAAACCTACTCTTTCATTATAGGACATTGTTGCTCGTACTCTCTTTTGTTCGAAATAGAGGTTAGATTGCGATCATTTTTTCTTTTTCAAGTATAGTTCTATACGTGATGAAGATAACTGAATTGTTGTTGATCAAGAAATAACTTTATCACATATGTTTACGCCTGTAATGATTAACCGATGAGCATATATTATAGAATAAATCAACTTTATCACGTGATGAGATCTATACCTTTCATGAAATGTTCTTCAGAGTAGAACTCGTGATTTTAAACGAGTAGAACTAGAATATAAATGATGGGAACTGTTTGACAGAGGACCTGGTGGGTTTCACATGAGAAGACTATTTATATCCATTCCATTGAATGTAACAGTCCAGGGGAAGAGTAGTAGCAGTCCTAATAATTGTTCTATGCAGGGAGGGATGTGTGTGGTATGGTCTTTGCTATGTGCTCTGTGATTACCCTGACTCTCTGAAATGACATTTATGCCCTTGACGTTAGGAATAGTATGTTTACCCACCTTGCCCCTGTACCATCAAATTCAATTTGTACGAAGTGACTATTGCTCTCCAGCCGTGCCCTATTTCGTACACGCATACACAGTATTGTACATTGCACTCGTATATATTTTGGAAAGATGGAATTTATTTAATGTATGGACAAAGATTATTCCCACCAATGCCATTAGGAAGAATGGAATAGAGATAAAATTGTTTGTCACGATGAGTTTTCAATTAGGACGGTGTAAGACTAATCATACTTTCACCTAGTACCCATTAGTTGGTTTTAGTTTAAGCTACATTCAATTCAAGTAACAGCCTTAGCTTCAAGTTTTGTTTGCATGCTTATAATGCAAGTTAGGAGGTAACTTGAAACTTGAGCAACTTTCTTTTTTAAATTATTCGAAAAGACCATATATAATTCAATACTAATAGTTCAAAAACAAAAAGAAAAACAAAAACATATGGGACCTGATAAAGGTAACAACTACTCACATTCATTTATTTATTCAACACACAATGTAATCAACAACACCACATCCTCATAATACACAATTCCAAAAGAAAATTTTTTAAAAAACCAAAAGATCAACGCCACCTAGACGTACATATCTAACCCAAAAATCAAGATTAGACAAATAATCATCGTACATTAATATAATACTCACATATCCCATCTCGTACCGACACACACTTGGCATTTGTCACGTTTCTTTTGTATACGTACATTAAACTTGATTATGATATATAATCATGAGTTTTGATCATCATTATCAACAGAAGCATCAGTGCTCAACTGAAACTTGTGCTTGCAAGTATGGCAAGTGATCTGCATCAATGTTGAGTTGATCTTCTTCACGGCCTGCTCCTTCAGGGCCTGCGCCTTCTCCAGCTCCGCCAGCGCCTGCTGCCTGATCTTCTTTGCGCTAGCAAACTCACTCTCAGCCATCTCAATCTGCCTCTTGGCTTCTCTCCTGGCTTCTTCAGCATACGCCATCTCGGCCATAGCTAGTTTCAGCATTTCCTCGGCTTTTGCTGCTCCCTCGCTGCAGCCGCCTTCATCAACCACTCCGGCACCCTTGCCCTCATCAACACTGGACTCGTTCTTGTCGCTTACATCTGATGATCCAATGGAGAGCTGAAGGTCCAGGTTGTGAAGGTGGTGTGCGGAGATTGTGGTGGCATTGTGGTGTTGGGTGCCGTTTGGCATGATGACGCCAACCCATGGGAGGGCTGCAGCGGCTGGATTGTGGTTATTGTGGTTGGTGTCGCTGGAGGGGCTGGATGTTGTCCGCGACGAGCACACCGTGGATGGTTGCTGCTGGTGTAGAGTTGGCTGAGGAGCGATGTGATGTTCAGGCGGCCGGAGACGGCCCATGTGGCATGTGTCTTGGTGCTCAATGAAACTCTCCACCCTGTACACATCAAATAAGTCTCTGAGGTTATTCGTCTTTCTTTCTAGATTTAATGGTATTGGTCTAATATGATAGAATTCAGCTATTGGAAAGTAGTAAACAATGTATATAATGACTTATGCATTAGTTCATCGATCGATAAACCATTCATGTACAAACATGCACTAGCTTGTAATTTAAAACCACTGCAACAACAATTGTAGCAATAATATTCCAGATATTTCTATCACAAATAAGGTTTGGGGAGGATGAGATGTATGTAATTTTGCCACTGCTTCGTACAACATAAACACTATTTTTCTGATTCTATTTGAATCGTTTTCTATAGCCTCGAGTAGATTCCTTAGAAGAAAAGTATCGGTATGAAAGCGATCGAGCTGCAGAAAATGCTAGGAAGAAGCTTCGTGTTACGATTTGTCGTTGTGGATGAGAAGTATACAGACACTGCGAAACAGCATGATGACAAATGCGAAGAAAAACACGAGGATGGAGACACCATGAGGAAGAAACATTATGTGTGCATGTGTGTTTGTGTTTGATATATGTGGACATTTCTAGCTAGCCAAAGCGGATCCTTCTGTGCAGAAAAAAACATATAGAGATATGGAGATGAAGCCAATGAGAATAATCGAACAAGGTTCGGACAAACAGTATGACTGGATGTATGCAAATAAATGCATCGTCCTAGCAAATAATTAGATCCATGCATAGTATTTTCTTGGATTTTCATGAATGGAATTGGACCGTAGTTGTCAAAAGCATTGTACTACTTGTACTACATGCAAGTATCATTTGCCAGCAAGTATCATGCAAGTCGGGCTTCATTGAGCTTGAGCTTGAAGGGATTCCTTCATGGCTCTGATTCCCATGGCAATACCTTTCTTCAAAATCAGTGCCCTCCTTGACAAATCATTATTTTTTCCAACCCAAAAATACTCCAAAGACTAAACATTGACTCATGTCACCGAACGATGAATATACTAGTTTGCTGTGTCTAACTTTTCTTAAATGCTCAAGTAAAGTATGCTTGTACATTGGATCGATGAAGTTCATGATCAAAATGAAGCCGATATACTAAAGCTAAGATGAAGGTAGAGTACCTTTGCGGAGGAAAGGAGTATGAATTATACTCTTTGGAAACGGAAGACACCCATATCGTGATAGCAAGTTAAGAATTCGAAACCCTACTTGGTTTGAATGCTATTGAGTATTATATAGTTGCAGTTCAAAATGCATGGTCTATATGCTTGAAATCCAGAAAAAAAGAAATGAAACAAAAGGACTTTGGTTGATGCCCTTTTCCCTGTTAACTTTGAGTGAATTAAAATAAGAAATCGTTATCCCAAGTCAAGGAACAGATTGATGTCTTTATAAAATTGTTGAATAGAGTTAGGGTTAGAAAAACAAATCAACCAACCCAACCACAACAACACCCAAAAGAGAGAAGATACTGAATAATCCATTTTTCTTCTTAATTTTCCTTCCTCTTGAAACCTAGCTAGTAACCTATAAGTTCCAAATTTCTGATCATCACTCTGGATCATTTCAGTATCGATAAACAATACTCTTGATTCCATTTATATTGACAGAATCTGAAAAGAACAAGATCTAAACATATGAGAAAAGCAATGTTATTTACCTGGAGAAGACGCGGCCGCAGTCACACGAGTGCCCGCGGGTGCCACAAGTTTTAAGATGAGCCTTGAAGTCCGAATGAACAGCATATGCCTTCGAGCACTTCCCACAAGCCCACTGCTTATGATTACTATGCTTCCTCCTAAAATGTTTCTTGATCCCAACCAGATCGCCGAGCGCGTGCCTCGGGTCGTGGTGGAGGCACGTCGGCTCGGGACACACGAACACACGCTTCCTCATCACGGCAGCCCCGCCGCCAGTGCCATCGGCGTTGGCGGGGTCATGATGATCGGATCTCTTGAGGAGTTTCCAAGGGACCTTGTGGCGGCGCCTGTGCATCTGCAGGTTCTGGTCCCGCTGGAACCCTTGGTTGCAGATCTCGCATAAGTAGCGGTCCGATTCGAGCAGCGTTCGTGGTGACAGCGACACCACCTCCGCGTCCGGATCTGTGTTGATCATTTTACACATAAAATTATCATGATGGATCAATCAGATGATGGGTTGATCCGAAACCAACTCTATCAAAACTCAAATATATATAATTGGAATGAACAGCAATCCAGATTTTCTCGTTGTAGACTAAGCTAAGAGAATGAGATATAGACAGTCTTATCTATGTTACAGTGATGTTTCGATCCGTTACCTGGAGTGCCAGCTGGTCGACGTTTGCGCTTGCCTGTGCTATTGGCGGCGATGATGTCGTTGTGATCGTCGTTGTTGTTGTTGTCGTTGTTGGTGTTGTCGATTCGATTGTTGGATGGATCGGACGAGGAAGGGACCGAAGACGATGAAGAGTAGTTGTTGTTGCGGTTGATGTTGTTGATGCTTCTGGTGTTGGTTGACATCTGGGATTTTTTTTAATTTTTTTTTTTTGTGGAGGATAAATGACAAGAAACAAGAGATTAAGATCAACTCTAATCTTGCACTCCTAGTTACTCTAGTTGCAGATTAGCTGAAATCTATAAAGCTGCAGCAGCTAAGCTAGCACTGGTGCATATGAGACCTGAGGAAAAAAAGAGAAGGGGCTGCAGCAAAAGAGAAGGGGTTTGAAAGAGGGGTTAATTGGAAGAACATGGGAAGAGCAGAAAAGAGATCAGCTTTCGGTTCACAGCTTTTTCCAATCTCTTTGTACTCTCCTTTGGGTTTTGGTTTTTGAGTAAAAGGGAGAGCTTAGTTTAGTTGCATGGTGTGTGTTTGTGGGGATATATGGCTTTTGTCTATCAATCAGCTTTGCCTTTGCCTGTGCCTTTTTGTACTGTGTTGTTTGCTTTTGATTTGCTTTGCTTTGCTTTGTGCGTGTTTGTTTGGGTTGATTGATGGCTTGCTGGGTAGCTAGCTGGGTTGATGTGCTTGTAAGGCTCTCATCTTCTTCAGTTTCACTTGGGTTGAGATATGGAAAAGTTTTTGTTTTGTCAAACGGAAAGGGGAAAGGAAGGAAGGAAGGAGGAGAGGGTGGGCCAGCATCTAAGACAAAGGCAACTGTGTTGCTGTGTAGGAGAAAGAAAGTGAGAGTGGACGGGAGTCAGGTACCCAAATCCAATCACATTGCCGGTGGACTACGTCCAATTTTAATCAAAATATTTATCCGGCATCAAAATTATGTATTTGTCGAATTTATATAAATTTTATAAAAAAAAATAATTTATTTTTATAATAATGAAGTTTATTGTATCAGTTGATAGAGTAGTTAGTGTATGTATTGTACCTATTTATGATAAAAGGTTATAAAAAAAATATTTTATTTATTTTGACACTGACAAAAAAAACGTTTCAATTAAATTAAAACGGATGGAATAATACATAAGCAGTAAAAACATAAAAACTACTCCCTTCGTCCCATATTAATTGTAACATATACGTATATTGCACTATTTTATACGCATGAATACATATCTCGTTTTCATATCAAATCACGTCTGATCGTCCCATAACATGTATTAGGTTGAAGTACGTAATTCACATAAGCATTGATGTTTCACGATAAATTTACAAAAAATAACGTTTGAACGTCGTTGTACGCGTACCAAATTTTATATCGTACAAAATCAAAACGTTTCAATCAAAACAAGACGGAGGGAGTACTTGGATAATTGTGTCAAATATATATAGAGTTTGATAAAATATGATTTATATCGATTTCTTAGCTACCTTCTTGACACATGTACAAAAGGATCAACGAAGACTAAGTATTATCTACAACTAAGTTTCTTAATGCAATCCGAATCCAAGGTTGTAAGAGTGTATTCTAAATCAGTCAAGCTAATATACTTAATACATATTGTATGTTACTATATCTTACATCTTATATCATGAGTTTGAATTTTTAGGAAAGTTGATTTTTCAATAAGTGGTTTATATAGGCGGATGTGACTTTGTAGGAAAGTTCAAATTCTACTAATTTCTTGCACATGTGACTTTGTGCTTGATATCATGTATATAAGGTGTAGTCCGAGATCTTTTTATTTTAGGAGTTGATATTTCACAACGTAGATATGTTGGTGATATAAAACAATAGAAAACCCTAACAACCATGTTGAATTTAAAACTTATTAATTTCAATCATCCCCGTTATGATACCAAAGTTGAACAACCTATATACTTCTTACATAGAAATTGATCAGATTTTAATTACAACTACGGCTAAGTAACAGTTGGCACATTTGCCGGGTGGATTTGGGGAAAAGGGAGGAGGGGCAAAATGAAAAGAGGTAGCTAGAAATGGAGATATCCTCTCGCACAGAAAGAAACAAAAATGCGATAATGGGATCACACTCATCATCGAAAAGAAATGTGAAATATATGCAAGAGATGAACTGTATGCATGGGTTTGATCATGCCAAGGGGCCATTGATGGCTTAAGCACAATGTTTCACTATAGTTTTGTCAGGATCGAAGTCACTCTCTCTTTGTACGTACCCCACGATCATCATCATAATGTCGACTTGGATTCAAGTTTTCTCTACTAACGAGCAACACTAGATGGTGTCAATGCTATGTACAATTCACACTGCGTCTTCCCTGTTATGGGACTCGATCGTATAAGTATCAGCGAACACACAGCTCTAAGAAATTCGAGTATGCCATATGGTGACATAGCTGATTTCACCTATAGATCACATTTTTTCTCATCTTTCTGACCAGCCTAACATCCGAAAATGAACATTGTTAACCTTGTACCTCAGTTACATGCTTGTAGCCCAATGGATCCAGTCTACAGTTTGGGCTTGGGCCCAACAAAAGAAACCAAGTGGGCGGCCCAGGTTGACGAGCTGAGTCCATATTGTTTCAAGTTGAAGCCCAACATTCCCTGTTAGGTACAATCAATGAAACAAATGAATTTGACACTGCGCCGTTACTTCTAAATGGAGTTGTGCAGTTCTTATTACTATTGGAAACATACTGGTTCTCTCCGATATATTCCTCTCAGTAAGACCCCATTTGTTTCAAAATTTTTATAGCATTATATAATTTGAGATGTGATTTAATACGATTCAATATTATTTTTTATAAAATTATTATGAGATAATAATAATAATAGATTAATTTATAAATTTTAATCATGATCAATTTAAGATTTTTATGATATTATTAATAATAAAAACAAAACACGTCAAAATACGTGTCGTTATAAAAATTATGAAACTAAAAATACATAAATTCTTTTTAAATTTAAAACTAAATATGCATCTGAGCTCACAAGTTGCAGTGCAATAATATTTTACATCAAGCCTGACTACCGGGGTTTAAAATCTTTTATCAAGTAAATTGCAGTGCAATAATATTTTACATCGAATCTGATTACCGGAGTTTAAAACCTTTTATCTTGTAAATTAATGAGTGAATTATCATTTGATTTCAAAATTGTATCTTATTTATCAATAAATTATAGTGAGGATTTTATTTATCAATCGGTTCTTTATTTTAGGGTCTAATTTACCCTTATTTAACACATGGAAACAAATCAATCAATTTCATTCTTTGAAATTTGAAATCAATCAGGCCTCCCAACAATATTTACTATCATTTCTAACATATCATCTCCGACTCCCATCGTCTCCTTTCTAACCTAAAAATTTTCATCCTCTAATGTCGTCATCGTTGTTTCCATCGCTTTGGATACCACCTCCCTAGAACTAACTGCACATTGTCATCCTCGTCCTAATAGTATCTAGACGCATTGTCGCCATCCCCGTCATTGTCACACCCATCTCTGCATCCATCTCCGAAATTAGTGCCTTGAGATCTCGACGTACTATTGGTCGCACTGTCACCATCCCCATCATTGTCATAATCATCTCTTGCTCCATCTTTGAAGTAAGTTCCTTGAGATTTCGAAATACTATTGGACGTACCGGCACCATTTTCTGCTCCATCTCCCAGTTTGTACTCTTCTCAGCCCCATTCATCACCCTCTATCATCCCACAAGTCATGTCGTCCTCTTCCCCATATTTTCGTCACAGTGACCGCCATCGTCGAAGAACAGTGCACCCTTTCTCGCACAAAAACACAAATCAGTGCATCAAGATATGACTCCGCACTGTTAAACAGTGCCATTTCCATGTCATGACGCACTGAAGAGAAGGGATCTTGACGACGATAAGAATGACACAGATCTTGTCGTCGATTTATTTAAACAATACGCCTTCCATCTTAATGCACCATCATTTACAGCAATACTCGAGTTCGGATTTGCTTTTTATCCTTCGTCTTCCTTGTCCTTATCGAGATCTTCTTTATTTCCATTGTCGTCTGATCGACGGTGGCATTGGAGTTGTGGTAGTGGTGGACATTGATGGTTATAATGATATTTAGGGATCGTGGGATGGTGTTAGGTGGTTGTCAAGATGAGGTTTAACTATTGTTTTGATTGTGTTTTATAATGGTCACGATGGAAATGAAAGGTCATATGTATGGGTTGTGAATCAGACGTGAGAAGCAAGAGGAAGGAAATCTAAATTATTAAAACGTGTATTGAAATTTATCTTGAAAGACTGAATATTGAAAAAAAAAAATAACGTGAAAAAAAAAACAATAAAATATTGAGTTTATGAATAGAATCGAAAGATAAATTTTTTATTTTTTTAAAAAGAACCAAGTGATAAATCTTGAAATCATCAAATAAAAAAACCATTTGATAAATAAAGATGAAAAATGATTTTAATTCATAATTCTCATTAAATTAATTATTCATCAAATAAAATCATATATTTTCATAATCTCGACAATAGCCTTATTAAAAAAATTAAGATAATTAATTAACTAACGTACATTATTCTCTTTTTCTCGTATCAATTACCCCTGAAACATGACCAATTTGTATCGGATCAGCTTGACCTCTAAAATCAGCAAAATGGAGCGATGATTAACCACGATCACATTTCGGGCAATAGGCAATCATTAATTCGGCGATTAAGCCCCCCTCCTACATCGAACCCTAACCCCAATAAAAACCCAAAAATCAAACCCCAAAATTGAAAACACGAAAAGCAATATCCCTTTGACCCCGTTCTCTCTCTCTACAATCTTATCATATACTCGTCCCTTTTCGCGATTCGAGATTCTGGGTCATCAAGAACTCTGAAGAATCGAGTACCCATTTGTCCAATTTTCGATTTTGAAGAGGATTTGTGATCTGGGTATAAAATATGGGGAGCAGGAGCTGGTGGGTGTTGGTTTTGGTGGCAACAATAGTGTCTTGCTGGGGGGAATTGGTGAGATCTGATGGTGGTGATCATCGGTATAAATCAGGGGATCAAGTTCCTCTCTTCGTTAACAAAGTTGGGCCCTTCAACAATCCTAGGTCAGATTTTACTTTTTTTGTTGATGGATAGTTGTTTGTTTGTCATTGTTGTACTTGTTTGAGTGTTTGTTGGATCACTGATCGTGTGATTTTGGGTTATTGGGGATACGAGGGATCGCGCGTTGTAGGTATTGGCTGATTTGGGTTATGTGAGCTCGGATTTGGGTGGGTTTTGATTAGATCTCGTGTTGGTGGAGTTGACCTCTGGCGATTTCAATGTAGAGGTTAGTTTTGTTGAGGAATGTCGGCATAGTGCAAATCAAAATGGAATGGTCGGTGTTTTAGTAGAATTTATGTGTAAAGATGAGCGACTGAGTTTGTTTTGATCACTGGAAATGGAAGCGTATGATCGGCTCAGCGTGAAGCTTTTTGTCCTTGTTTCCTGAGTTTTGTTCATTAATCAAGCATTTTAAAAGCGAATTATTGTTTCCTTTTATGTAATTATTATTTAACATTGGGACAGATTTTAGATGATCATGTTTTTTTAAAGCGATTTTGTGCTGTTTATTGTTAAGTTGCAAATCGGTGTTAGTTGTACCTTCATGAGTTGCATCTTCAGCATATCAATTTGAGCAGACTACTCAGTGTCATGGAGGGTTGCCTGTTGTTTAATAGTTTGGGAGATGGATCAATCATAGATGCATCATACTTGTAAAGACTAATAGGAAACATAAGCTCTTCAGTGGTTTTTCGCTGTTATCCACCGGGTACATTTCCTTCGATCATCATTTTTTCCTACTATCTTCTGAAGTATATTTAGGTCTTTCCTCTAACATTATCTCATTCGGAGATAATGCTAGATGCATATGGGGTAGGCAAGAAATCCAGTTTATATGATTTTATCATCAGTCTTTACCAGCCATGGCTGACTATGTATTGCATCTTCCTATCCAACCTCAGCAAGTTGCTTATTGTTAGAATGTTTTCCTCTGGCCTCCGTTCAATCTTGGACTTCAGGTTTCCCTCTACCCCTTTCGCCTTCTAAATCAATCGTCTCTTCTTTCCCAATAAGTTTCTCCTGTGGACTACGTGTAATGTTTCCGAATGAGATGGACCTTTCCGGATTTCTTTCCAGTCCGTGCAACTCTTTCCTGGCTACAAATTTGTATGTTTCTTATCTTCTGGAGTCATTTCAAGCATCTATGTAAGCATTCCTATCATTGCCCACCTATCATTTCACTCAAGTCGTCTTTATTTGCCTTGATGGCTCATCTCCTTTATCCCTTAAGAATAATTGGTTTGAAGAAATATTGTGAGATCATCTTTATTTCATCGTCCATTAATCCTAGGAGTGACATTCTCACTGATACTTCATCCTTCTTTAATTTTAATGGACTTTTGTGATATTAGTAATTATTATTCTTCGAACTTACACCATGTATGCATGTTCTCTTATCAGCATGTTCGATACGACTAAAAACACTTTATACGTTCGACCTTTCAACCATTCTAATGAATAGGCCTTTAACTCTTGCACTTAGTATTGTATGGTCACCCATAACTTGTAAGTTGATGAATGTTTGCTGCCTTCTATGAGCTAACATGTTTTAGCTTTGCCTTTGTTACAGCGAAACATACCGCTATTTTGATCTTCCTTTTTGTCTGTCAGGTATGTTTCAAGTATATCTTTCCACTTGCTCAGATTTCACAAATAACAGGGTATGGACTACTGACTACCGAATGTGATTACCTTCGTTTACAGGTCACTTGAAAGACAAACGGGAAGCTCTTGGTGAAGTCCTGAATGGTGATCGTCTAGTTAGTGCTCCTTACAGCATTAATTTCCGAGTGGACAAGGAATCTCAAGTCATCTGCAAGAAAAGGTTAACAGAAGAAGACGTGGCCAAGTTTCGACATGCAGTTGCTAAGGACTACTATTTTGAGATGTATTTCGATGACTTGCCTATCTGGGGTTTCTTGGGGAAGTTTGATAAGGAAAAGAAAGATGGTGCTGAAGAGTATAAATATTATCTATACAAGCACATCCATTTTGACATCCTTTACAACAAGGACCGTGTTATCGAGATTACTGTCCATACTGAACGAAACTCTCTTGTAGACATCACAGAGAACAAGGAAGTTGATGTGGAGTTCACATATTCTGTGAAGTGGAAGGAGACGGACACTACTTTTGAGAAGAGGATGGATAAGTACTCCCAGACATCTTCTCGGCATCATCATCTGGAGATTCACTGGTTTTCAATCATAAACTCTTGTGTGACTGTGCTCCTGTTGACTGGCTTCCTAGCTACTATTCTCATGCGGGTCCTGAAAAATGATTTTGTCAAGTAAGAACAGTGCTCCTTTCTGGCATTACTTATCCCGCTGATGGTCTAAAGCGTTTTTAATATAAATCAAGTGTAGTGGATCATATTTAAGTTTGTGTTACGGTCCCGATGCCTCTGTGGTTTTTTCTTTGCGTTAATATCTTTTTTCTTCGTTTGGTGTTGTTTCTCTAATTATGTAGCATTTTCTCAAAAGGTACACCCATGATGAGGAAACTGCGGAGGACCTGGAGGAAACTGGATGGAAATACATTCACGGTGATGTGTTTAGGTTTCCAAAGCATAAGTCTCTTCTTGCAGCTGCACTTGGATCTGGTACTCAGCTATTTGCTCTGTGAGTGTTCAAACGACATTTCATTTGCTGGTTTCACGCAGTTAATTGCATTCTCCTAGCTAATTATTCATACCAACTTTTCGATGCTCATGCTTATTTGTTGTTTCAGAACGGTGTTTATCTTTTTACTGGCTCTAGTCGGAGTATTTTATCCCTACAACAGAGGAGCACTTTTCACCGCATTGGTTGTCATTTATGCTCTTACATCAGGAATTGCTGGCTACACAGCAGCCTCCTTTTATTGCCAACTGGAAGGAACAAACTGGGTATGTGCATAACCTATCAACGTGCTCCTATCTGCTTTAGATACTATCTGTTGGTATTCAACATTTTTCAATACTCTTTCTAGTTGTCGGTTGTATGATGTGGTGTTTTAAAGTGGCATGTTTACCTCTTGTGTCGTTCCTCATACCCTTTTTTGATAACATTTATTAATTTTGTTTGTAATATTGTGTCTTTGCAGGTCAGGAATCTGCTGTTAACCAGCTGCCTCTTCTGTGGGCCTTTGTTTCTCACCTTTTGTTTCCTCAACAGTGTCGCAATAGCTTATAACTCAACTGCAGCTCTTCCATTTGGAACCATCTTGGTGATAGTCCTCATATGGACGCTTGTAACATCACCTTTGCTTGTATTGGGCGGTATTGCTGGGAAGAATAGCAAAGCCGACTTTCAAGCTCCATGTCGCACAACGAAATATCCCAGAGAAATTCCTTCTTTGCCTTGGTACAAGAGTATCCTTCCTCAGATGGCAATGGCTGGATTTTTGCCATTCAGTGCTATATATATAGAGCTATACTACATATTTGCCAGCGTCTGGGGACACAGGACCTACACTATATACAGCATCTTGTTTATAGTTTTTATCATTCTCGTCATTGTCACTGCTTTCATAACGGTGGCGCTGACATACTTCCAACTTGCCGCTGAAGATCATGAGTGGTGGTGGAGGTGAGTGAGATTGTAGTACACTTTCTGCTGATATATCATTGATTTATGCGGTTGATATAAAGTTACATAGCAGTAGTTTAATTATGAAAGTATGCTTCCTCTTCCTATCGATTCCGGTATTAAAAACATTGCATTTCAGTAGATGCCACCGAAGCAGTATGCTGACGGGCAAATTGAGAGAGGGAGGGTAAAGTAGTCTTTCTAGATAGAAATCTATTCGTCAGGTTAAATAAAGGCTTTTCCTGCTGCATACCAAGTCAATAGTGAACATATTGATTCTCATCTTGAATGATCCTGCCTATTTTTTCTGATTCTCCCTTTTTCCATATTGCTATTCCACGTAAAATAGAGAGGGAAAAATGAGAGAGTGAGTATCGATTCTGTTGAAAGTGCCTGACTAGAGCTCTATTGGTTCTTTCGAGACTCTGACTAGAACTGTTTACATTATTGATATTTATCTGTTCATTTTTTTTTTACGGGGAGGGCAATGCTGCGACGCCCCCCACTGATCTGGTTAGTAAAAGAAGAAACTGTTCACTCTGTTTTTCTCTCTACATATTTTCACATGTTACTTCATCCAAGATCAACAGCTTGATGTTTTTATGATATAAATACTGCCGACACTATTTAGATAGGAAAATGATTGTTTCTTGGTACACTGTGTTTTGAAGTTTATGTCCTATCCCAAAAGATGTTTCCCTGTGTTACTGTGTCTGACCCAAGTCGCTAAATTTTCTTGACAGGTCTTTCATATGTGGTGGTTCAACTGGTCTGTTCATATACGGATACTGCTTGTACTACTACTACGCACGCTCAGGAATGTACGGGTTCATGCAAACTTCGTTCTTCTTTGGTTACATGGCTTGTATTTGCTATGGCTTCTTCTTCATGCTAGGGACTGTCGGTTTTCGTGCCACACTGCTTTTCGTCCGCCATATATATAGGTCCATCAAATGCGAGTAAATAGGCAGTCCAACAAGGAGGCTTGAAGCTGCCTCTTTATGTGGAGGAATCATCTTCTTGTTGCCTCATATGTAACTCGGATACAATGATCAATCTTGTGAAAGCCCATCCTCCTGTAGGGAGCGCTTAGTTGCGAGAAAGCACATTTTCCAACGGGAAGCTTTTGTTTAGAAGTATACTTGCATAGTTTGATGTGCTTTGTTGCAAAAAGTTCTTTATACTAGGGCGAGAACCGTGACTGATCTACGTGAGAAATACGTTGGTTAACTGGAATTGCTAAAACAGTCATGTAGTTTCCGCCTTGCATGTTTGTGTAGTTCCTCTTTTTATGATTATTGACGTTCTATTTTGTTATTGAGTTTATATAGGGTTAAGCCAGGGTTGGTTTCCAGAAGGATTGTTCTACGCTCTTTTTCAAATGCAGTTGATGACCAGTTCCTCTGGTTCAGCTGGTTGTTTCTCCTGTTACTGCGTGTGATATGGCCTCATAAAAGCGAAGATAGTTGATGTTTGCTTAAATACATCGTGGACCATTATCCTAATGTTGCGACGACTGCTTTATAGTTTACCCGCCTTGATTCGGTCAGGCTAAGTTTCTGGAGATAATTCTGGTGTTTCCTTCCCGGTTTTTTTGCCTATTAAAAATCTTCATACTTTCACCTGATGAGTACTTGACCTTGAACATATCCTTCAAGTTTCTGGTCTATCGTTAGAGATGAGTTGTGACAAAATCGGGTAGGGAAGCGAACCGTACCAATAACCAAGTCATAACAGTAGTCACGACATGATCCGCCTGTTGGTCAATGGCAGAAAATCTGAAAACACATGTAGTCATTTTTTTCATACATAGTAGTTTAAGTCAACCTAGAGGCGAAAGAAAGTAGAATTTTAAAGGACTCAGCCCTTCAAGGGAAATCAATGTTTCTTATGCAGTCTGGAGTCGACGGTACAACATGAGCTTAGCATCAATGATATACCTATAGTACGGGACTATCCTGATGTTTTTCTAGATGATGTACCGGGTTTATCGCCAGCTCGTGAACGGGACTTCAGCATTGAATTAGTACCTAGAGCAGCACCGATCTCGAAGGCACCTTATCGCATGGCCCCAGCAGAGCTCAAAGAGTTGAAAGCTCAACTTGAAGAACTCTTGGAGAAAGGTT
>JAOVYX010000001.1:245669-264559 GCA_035668315.1 Drosera spatulata | reverse complement strand
AAGAAGAAGTTTTGTCCTCAAAACTTAGGGACGTGCTTACCTTGGAAGAGTTGAGGATATTGAGCTTGCATTGTCATCGAGTTCCCAAGTTGCTTCGATGGGGAGATGATTTTGCCATCAAACTTTTTCCATGGAAATGGTTTTGCTACGAAACTTTCTTTCAATGTGCTTCAAGATTTGAAATGGCCCAATGTACCTCGGACGCAACTTGCCTTTCTTGTCAAACTTGAGCACGTCTTTGGTTAGGGAAACCTTCAGAAATACATGTTCGTCCACTAATCTTCTCACATTAGTGTACTTTGTCGATGATCTAGTGCTACTGGTATTCTGAACCGTATGAACTGCACCTTTTCTTCAGTATCTCGGATTAACTTTGGCCCGATTACTTTAACCTCATCAATATCTGATCAGTAAATTGGTGCTCTACACTTGTGCCCATATAAAGCCTTGTAAGGTGTCATCCCGATGCTTGCATTCTTGTGTACTTGTGCCCATATAGTCTTCAACGCAAGCAGCATCTCGATCGTGCCATGCTCCTGTCCACAGTCGTGACACAATATGAGGGTTTTGTTCTGCTTCTGTATGAACTGTTCCGATCGTGAACAACTCCCCAAAAGTCATGACATGTTATAAACACTTAAAATGACTCCAAAATATCTCTAAATGATCAAGAACATATTCATACTCATAATATACATTTTCAAAGCTCAAAACAACGTAGAAAATGTCTTTAGACACATTCAAATTTCTTCATTTATGCTAATTTATCACCACTACTTTGATCTTGGGTCTATTTTCTTTACACATTCAAATCATTCTTCTCACTATCAAATCTACATGAAAAACAACCAAACAATAGCACCAATATTTCTAAACTAAAATATAACTATAAACATAAAAGAAAATGACACACACACTAAGGAAAGAAAATTAACATAGAAAACATTAGTTTTTTAACACACATCACCAACTCATCCCGTCAGCTCTCCAATCTATCATTTACTCTGTTGAATCAAGCCCTAAGAAATTGATGATAAATAAAAAAATTTCAAAAGAATCATCAAAGCAGCGAGGTCGTGACTCAAGGACAGAAGGATAATGAATAACAAGACAGTAGAGTGTAGATGGTCAACGTCAGTAGAGTGCAGTCGTGCTATGTCCGACTTCTGAGAGTTAGACAAGGTAGCAAGGTGAAGGCAAGAGCCCACAGATCAACAGATCAAGTGAACAAAGCTGAGTGTTCTGTAAAGGAAAGTTTAAGCAGCAGAGCTCAGTATAGGACAAAAACGAACGAGTCACTGTGACAACTTTTATAGGCTGTTTTATTCTCAGGTCGCTCTCAGGAGTGTTGGAAGTTGACGTTGGACTCTTCATGATCGAAATCAACGACTGAGATTATTTGAAAGGATAAAATAGGTAATGGGTAGTGCAAAAAGCGTTGTCTATAAATGTTGAAGGACAGCAGGGTTGTAGCTAATTCTAAATTCTGAAAAATTACAACTATTGACTATGCTGATTGAAATCTCTTTAGCTGAACAAATGCTAAATTCAAAGTATACAGAGAGGCTCACAAATACTCAAAGGGTGCGTCAAGACTAAAGGCTAAGTGATAGGTGATTGAAGTCAGGAGAGCTTTAGTGAGTTGCCCCAAGAAAGGTGTTCAGTAAAAGATTGCACCTTTTGTGTATACTCTATAAGATGGTTAAGGGTCAACAAAAAAGCCAACACATAGTGGAATACCTCTTACTTGATCACACTGATCTCTAAGGAAAGAGTGGACGTATGTTTTAGAGTTTTATTTGAACTCTATCGTCAGAACCACTATAAATCTGGTGTCTTTTTACTTTTTTTTTTTTTTGGCATATTCATTGCTTTCTTGACGTAGTCTAATATAACTGAATTTGAGTTTGATTGATCTAAGGAATCGTTGAAAAGGCAACTATTATATCCTGAAACTCAATATTCGACAGACAACACAGCTAAGCTAAATAATCAGTAGAGTTACTGATTCAACTCAATTGATACATCGTTTCTAGCGAAATAAATCTATTCAACCCCCTCTTCTAGGTTTATTTCCTCATTTTAGGTTCAACATACTCCTTTTTCCGTCAATGTCATCTGCAAACAACATACGTCTTGGGACCTCTTTCTAAATGTCCATTGTTAACTTGTCCATGACTATTTCGAAAAGAAAATTTGGCTAAGAGCTAATCATTGGTGTAGCCTATTGGAATGGGAAAGTGTTGTGTCATCCTTTGGCAAGTTCTCATGCACGTTGATGCTTCGTCATATTTATCTCTTATTGTTCTGATATATGTATTATACAAACAACTCCGTAAGACGTTGTGTGGTACTCTATCGTATGTCTTCTCTATATCAATAAACACCAAGTGT
This sequence comes from Drosera spatulata, assembly GCA_035668315.1. NCBI lineage: Eukaryota > Viridiplantae > Streptophyta > Magnoliopsida > Caryophyllales > Droseraceae > Drosera > Drosera spatulata. The sequence continues at coordinate 262,165 of JAOVYX010000001.1, read as the reverse complement.
AGATCCTGTCGATACATCTTTTATTTCTCCATTAGTTATCTCAAAAGATGTATCGCTCCATAGTAGATGTTTTTGGCATGAAGCCGAACTTATTCTTAGTAATTTCAATAGCACCCTGTAGCCTTTCTTCTACCACCCTTTCCCAATTCTTCATAGAGTGATTCAATATTTTGTTCCCCTTCATGTATTGCAATTTTAAATATCACCTTTTTCCTTATAATACGAGACAATCACACTCGTCCTCTACTCATATGGCATCCGACCAGTTCTAATAACATTGAACAATCGCTTTTCTTCTTATAGTGCGGTACTATTACACTCGCTTTCTACTCATCTCGCTTCCAACCAGTTCTTAAAATAACATTGAACGATCACATTAGCCAAGTGACGTCTGCATCTCCAAGACACTTCAAATCTTCAATAGGAATACCATTTGTCCCCTCTGCCTTTCCTTTTTCTATCGTCTACAACGTTCTCTTGATTCTGTTCATAGAAATGCCTTCCTCCAGAGTAGCCCCACGTATCTTGGGTTCAACTGATGACTCCTCACCAGCGTTTGGAGCCAAATGTTCATTATAAAACTTATGAAAAACCCTTTTTCACCTATCCTTAATAGCTATCTCTTCCAAAGCACACTTTCTTCTTCATCCTTAATGCAACGAAGTTGATTCTGATCCCTTGACTTCCTTTCCCCCCCTCGAGCTATTGTAAAGAAATTCTTTTCACCTTCTTTAGTTTTCGCTGATACCGATCATATGCCAGAACTTTGCCTCCGTCTCCACCCGATTAGCTTCGCTTATAGCGGTTATGTACCTCTCTGTTGTCGATGCTCTCCTCATCATTAACGCTCTCACGTCACGTTTTACAAGTTTTTTGTTTTTGTTTTATCTTCTCCTTAACATTTCTATTCCATCACCGTGACTCCCTAGCTAGTACGAAGATCTTAACCTTTCCGTCCTTGTTCCTAAAACTTCTCTATTATACTCCTTAACCCAAAGGTTATTTGAATCACTCCCAAGTCTCATTATATCGTCTGCTAGTATCCTTGCTCTAAACTCTTATGCCTTCTCACCAGTGAGATCCTATCACTTAATCCTAATATGTCGACTCATAGTCATTGAGCTCCGTCCATTATGAAGCCATAAGTCCATCACTAATAACTTATGTTGAGTTGTTACACAATCACTAAGGATAACTTTACAGTGTATCGCAATATCTACACATACATAAGTCGATTAGTGTCCTCGCGGTATGACTTACAAAAGTTGCTAAATGACTTTGCGATTTTTGAAGAGAGAGTTTGGTAGTGACCATGTTATAAGCGATTGCGAAATCCAAGACAAATACTCCCTCTTCATTACGTTCTTCAAAACCAAATCTCTTGTGCACCATATGATGCTCTTCAGCTAATCTGCTTACATGGCTATTAAAATTTCCTTTAATAATAATTTTGTCTGAAATTGAAAACCCCGTAACCATCTCATCTAAATCCTCCACAAAAATTCTCTTCATTTCCTCACTTCAACTTATAAATAACTCGACACTGAAAACAAATTCGATAGGGTTTCAAACCTATTTTTCATCCCGAATCGATTTTTTCAGTTTTCTAAATTAAGCATTCCCATCCCTACAATGATGTAACCGATACAAGTTTAGGACACAGGTGTGGTCATATTTTGGGAAGGGTCATTCATTGGGACACTTTTATTTTAATGATGTGGTAAATTACATGTGGTAAATTACGTTATTGATCCAGAATTAAAATATGTAATTTAATTATCATTGTCATTTTATATGAAAAGATATTCAAACGTTTTGAAAAGAAATGTCCGTACATTCAAAATGTTGCAAATGTAGTGATGATATTATACTTCTCATGTTTCTAGCATCCGCTTCAATTCTCAACTAAACAGAACATACTCCATGAACTAAGTTGGTAGGGGTGAACATGGTACGGGACGGTCCGATTATTAATCGTTTCCCGTCCTGTCCTAATACTTTCGATCCCCAAAAAATCTTGTCCCGTCCCATCCCAAATCTTCGGTTTCAATTCTTTGGTTTTGATAAATATATTTAGTAATCAAATACTAAAGATTAGAAGATAAAAATTCGCCAAAGAAAGGAAATAAGTGACATCTCATTCAAAATTAAGGTTACTTTAATATTACATGCGAAATCAACATTTGAAAAGGGTATCGTTTAAGTAAAAAACTTTGCAACTTTGAAGTGATTGAAACAATGTCAATAGAAAATGCAAAAGTTTAAATAAAAGGATGAATTCATAGTTAAATGACATCAATATTACTTGAAATAATCAAACTCAATTACCTTATAAGCATTATTGTCGTAATATGAGCAATAATAATACTAGTTATGATAGATTACTAGCAATGGAATAAACAAAAATTAGTCCATGAGTAACACCAACTATAAATAACCAATAAAATTATCATCAAAAAATTATTTCATTAGTTTCAGTTCGGTTCGGGATAATTGGGACAGTTCTTGTAATTTTTGTCCCGTCCCATACCGACTTCTGGGTTCTTAGATTTGGATGTTACCGTCCCTTATCATTCTTGATCGCTACGATCGATTCGGTCTGGTTTAATGCATCGAGAAAATTCCGCACACCCCTGCGTAAGGGTGAGCAAATTTTTTTCGAAGTACTGAACCGTCCCAAGAACCGGACCGAATCGGAAGTAAAAAACTCGTATCAATTTAATAATGATAGGGACGGGAATGCTTAAATGAGATAACCGAAAAGTCGATATGATACGGGAAATACTTTAGAAACCGTATCAAAATTCCCAGACCGGACCACAAGCTAAATGTTAGTCATTGAGAATTTTGTAGATAAGTGATTTTGATTACTATATAGGGAGAGAGGTTGTATTGTTGAAGTTGTGCAGGTGCTGGTCCTCTAGACTTATTTCTGTATGACAATAGTGCTGCTGCTGAAGGTGTGTTGTTGCTGAACGATGTCAATTTTTGTTTAACTATATTTTTGATGTTGTGATGCCCTTTTTCAGTTAGGTAGGCAAAAGCCTAGGCAATTCCGTAACAAAATAATGCTTCAGGAATGAACTCATAAGCTCGCAACAATATGAATATGGTTCACACAATTTGGAGTACACAACTATGAAAACAGGTCAGGAACAACACACACAAATACCACAACATTGAAATTGATCATTATACAGTTTCATATTTTTCACTTTCCTCAGTCTTGTTATTTTATTGCGCCTTCTGCAGATTTTAGAATTTTATTTATATTTGATAAATGTGAATTAACCTATTGTTAAATATGAGACGCTCATATATACCATCGAAATATCGAATTCTGGTATAGAAAACAACATAACAAGTACTAAATGATATCTTCTTCTCATCATGATCACGATCATGTTTGCGGATTTTATTTATTTATTTATTGAAATAGACTAATTAAAGAAAGAAAATTTGCGAAGTAGGTTAAAGAAGAAGGTCTTTTTTTTTTTTTTTTTTTTTGACAAGCTAGGCTATTTTTTTTGGAATAGAGAGAAGAAACTTCTCAGGACGAAACGTGCCCAGAATGTTTGCATGGCTTATAGGGGCCCGACACCTTTCATATTGATATGTGCCTAGGGCGTTTGTTTTCACAAAACGTTCTGGGTGCCTTTGATCTTGCATTGTGGCCTACTGTTACAAGGTGGATTTTACTCCCAAATTTTTTGTGACAAACTTATCCCTGTGATGCGTTAATCCCTAATGAATCAGTGAGCAACACCTTTGTCAAGCGCCTTATGTTTTTGTTTTACATAGCGAAAGTCTTTCGAATAGCTTGTGTCTCGTTTTCATGTCTCGATAAACACAAACGAGCCACACAATCAATAAGAACGAACCAACAATCAAACAATAACGATTTACGATCAAAAGATCAATCTTTTATTGTCATCTCAATAATACAAATGAATCCTACGAACAAGCAAGGCAACGCAGATCCCGTGCTCACTTGCCAAACTCTTTTTATTGATCTCACCAACGATCCGCAGGACACACACAATCCTTTTGTGTTCTCAGTCTGATCGCTCTCAATATTGTATATGATGATCAGGGATCATCTCTATTTATAGACAACGCTATAAGATTTCATATCATAAAGATAACCTACGTGAAATATCATCAAAATCGATACAACCAAGAATAGTATCTTTTAATTCAAACAATATTTTTGTCAAGATTTTACCACGATATCTTCTTGTTTTGCTTATCTTTCTGATCCTTATCTTCCACGATGATATCTTTCACAAACGCAAGATTTATTTGAGCAATTCACTCATCAATCCACCCCAATCGATGGTCTTTACTCTTTAGCTTGATACGAGGCCCGTCTAAGTTGTCATCCCCAACTTGGACTTTGAACTTTACAAGCCCGACTCAAGATTTCCTTTGCAACGAACCCGATCCACGTTTCGTCTTTGGTCACCATCAAACCAAGGTCTTTTTATGCTTCCCAACATCCAAACTCAATCCTTGAACATAACACCAATCATGAGAAACTATGCTACGAACTTTGGCTTGATTTTGATCTTGGGACACCTCTTCCTCCCATAATAGATAACAGCAAAAATCCCACATGGCAGGAACAACCCTTGCCCCTCCTCATGTAGTCCAGCCATTTGTTTAGGAAATCAAGACGAACCAAACTTAGCACGAACCCAAGAAAACTCGTCACCGGTTTTTATTTGCCAACACTTAGGAATCTCACAACGTTCGTTGGCCCTTAGAATGCAACACGCTGGCGTCTAAGTCCAAACGCCACGCTAATCATGACTTGCGCACCTTTGCCTTTGCTCGTGACAATGCTTGCAAGCCCTTGGAACATGCCTCGTGCATCTAAATCTTAACCCAACCTGCCATGCTTCGTAAAAATTCGCTCGCTTTTGTAACACGCCTCGCTCATTTTCAAATCCTTGTGCAACGTTTCTCGCTGACGCTCGCTTGTCTTTGCAATGCGCTTGCTCGCCTTTGCAATGCAGCATCCTTCCTTTCTCGTTACCATGACCCCACGCTTGCAAGAACTCCCAAACGCGCGTCAACCCTTCTCCGCATTAGCGAGGGTGTGACACCTACCCACATCGCCAAGAAGGAAAAAATGTGTCCCCTTCTCCCTATATAAATCCCCACTCACCCACACTTTCATTCACCATAACAAATATCCAGATATAAGAATTATTCAGGTTTAATTTTATTTTAAAGTTTTTGTTAATTTCGATGAAATCTCTAACGAACTTTTAGCGAAATCTTTTGACAATTTTTCCTACAATGTTTTTCAGACTACTTCAGTTCAAGGTAATTGTGAACCCTCAATAATATAGGCAGAACTCTGACAAAATTGCTAGAAATGGAAAAAAAAAGTTGTAATAAATGTAAATTGTAACATTAGTGTATGATTTACAAAAAAACTTAGATTGTTATAATTAGTTTCTGTAAAGTGTAAAATGTAGATTGTGAACATTTTTGATTGTTAAAAATGTGAAATGTAACATTAAGGGAGTAAAAATCAAACCGAAACCGATTACCGATCTGAAATCGAAACCGATAAATTGAGGTGAAAATTTTGCTTGGGTATGTGTTTTACAAAATAATTCTCGTTCCATAGAATATGCTAAATTAATTTCCATTTGATACAGTTTCAATTTTTTCCAAACTAAACGCGCTTTTTTCCCCGTAACCGTCTGCTTTTTCATTGTGTATTATCAAAGAGGAGGTTTTTCATCAGATTTGTCATTCGAAATCGATGACAATCATCGTATCATCAAGGAATTTTGTTCGTCATCGTCATCGTGATCATCATCGTCGTTGCTGTTTCAATGGATGAGAAATTCATCTTTGTTTGTAGATTTGGTTCTTTATCTCGTTGATTTTTATGCCATGCGGATTTCGATTTCGTGTATGTTGTAGAAAAGATACGAGATTGTTTCAAAATCTCCTCATCGAATGAATACAATTTGTATTATTCATTTCGGGTCATGAATAATGCTTGTTGAATGATTAAGAGGATTTGATGATATTGTTTGAGCTCTCAAAATGTCATTGTTTATCATCAATTGATATGAATGTTGTGTGTGAAGGAATTGGTTTGGATTGTCGTGGTTCCAGTGTGGTTTCAGATCCTGAAAATGAAATAGTGTGCCTGTTTGAAAAAACAGTGGGCCTGAGTACTAACAGTGTGTCACAATCTTAAGCAGTGGGTCTGGTTCGAATGGGTTTCATTGTGTTCTTACAATAAGTCATGTTTCATAAGGAAGCTGAATAATATCCACACTCGTGGACAGTTGTTTTTCCCTACGGGTTCAGTGAAGCCCATGAACACGGAATGGCTTGCCAAGTCTCTTTTGGGAATGGTATGCTACGACCCTAATTTTAATACGAATCAGGTCAGAATTTATTTTCAAACTAATCTATGGTTTGGATTTGTGATATAAGAAGTCATGAAAAACCCTAAAGAAGACGAAGATGATGCTTGGTGGTGATTCTTTCGAATCGTTTTTAAAGTTGAAGCCATATATTCAGGCACTTATTACTACTAATCTAGGAAGTCATGTTACACTTACCACGGAAGAAGGATCAAATCGTTTTTTCAGACTATTTATTTCGTTTCATGCTTCAATCGTCGGTTTCAATCATTATAAACCTTTGCTTTTTCTTGATGACACATTCTTGAAAGGTGATTTCAATAGAGTCATATTAGGAGTTACGGGGAAAGATGCAAATAGAGATATGCATTTTTTCGTTATTACTTATTGTTTTTTTTTTTTTTTTTTTGTATTTTTAGTCAAGCGCTCTCTTTCTTTTAAAGAGGCACATTGTTTTATTTTCAACAGTGCGCCTGTATAATTAAAACCGTGCGTCTTTTTACCAATGATTCTTGTAATATTTCAAATATGAATATTATTCATATGAATTTCGTTGCAGGACTTTTCCCACTAGGATTTGCTGTGGTTGATAAGGAGACGTATTCTAGTTGGCATTGGTTTCTTTCGGAGCTTCGTCAAGTAATTCCTTTCAAACGAAGGATCAATTTTTTCTATGATCGTAATCAAGGCCTTTTGCAAGCTTTTCTCAAAGTATTTTCGAAACATCCTCTTTCCTATTGTCTTCGGCATTTGACGGATAATTTGAAAGTTAGATTCAGAGGTGCTAATATGCCGTCTTCATACAAACAACGTATTATGGATAAGTTTCATAGTTGCGTCTATGCTCCAACCGTCACTGAGTTTTATGATAAGTTGAATGAATTTCAGACTAGAGGAGGTGATCTAAGTAAAGATTTTACAGCTTCGCTTATGTCTTACGGGAGGTGAGCAATCAGTTTTGCAATTGGTTGTTGTTATGGCGAGATGACGACCAACGATGTGGATTCGTTCAATGCTTAGCTTTTGGACATGAGGGAGCTTCCTATCACTCAGATGATGGATCATATTTGTGTCAAGTTAATATAGTGGTTCAACAATCGTCGAAGTAATACAGGATAATGGAATGGGGATTTATGTCACAGGATGTTGGAGACTTTAAATGATTTATTCAAGAAATCATATGTTCTTATGGTGAAGAGATCTTCGGAGCTCATTTTTGAAGTAATGTCGGATCCGACAGCCTCAATAAATGTGAGAGAGAAGAGTTGCTCTTGTCGTATGTGGCAGGCAAAAGGTTTTTCATGTTTACATCTGGTCTGTGTTATTATGAAGTTTTCCTTGCCCGTGAGCACCATGATCGATCCGTATTTTTCTATTGAAAGTTATAGGAAGAGCTATGAGGCTGTCATCCATCCTATCCCTTTATCAATTGTTGACCAAATAGCTGTCTCAGTGGTTATGGAATTGGTCCCACATATGATTACGACTAATCGTCCCCAGTACGAGATAGTACACGGGCATAGGTTACTTAGTGGCTTCGAGCAATGAAAGCAAGCCGATGTCTTTGTGTGGCACACAGATAAAAGATTGAGACTTAAGAAAAGGCACAAAGAAGTGAGGGTCGGTAGGTGTTATTCCTGGGCCGGTGGGGAGGCTCACTACAGCTTTCTTGATCACCATCTTAGTGGGAAGGAGTCCTTCATTGCCGGTGGCAGAGTTCTTTAGGAACGTCCCTCTGTCTTACTCTTTTTTCATTTTAATTACAAATACAAAGCAAGAAATTCTCTATTCCATACTACGAGTTACGGGTTCGACCCCCGGATAACCCATCATGATGGGAAAATCAGATCGATATAAATATCTTTTTTTTCCGATAGAAAGAGATCTATATAGGTTGATATAGACATAAATCACAAGCTTGAATTGTCTTTCTATTCGCCTTAGAGAGAATTCAGTTGCTTGGGAGATTAAATTACAAAAAAGAAAAAAAGAAAAAAAAAAGCTTTTACCATTACTGCAATTTTAGAGCGATGCGAAAGCAAAAGCCTATGGGGTCGCTTCTGTAATTGGATAACTAGTACTGAAAACCGTCTTTACATTAGATGGTTTGGTGTTTTGATGACCCCTACCTTATTGACTGCAACTTCTGTATTTATTATAGCCTTTATTGCTACTCCTCCAGTAGATATTGATGGTATTTGTGAACCTATTTCTGGATCTTTACTTTACAGAAACAATATTATCTCTAGTGCCATTATTCCTACTTCTGCAGCTATCGGTTTGCACTTTTATCCAATATGTGATGTGGCATCCGTTGATGAATGGTTATATAATGGTGGTCCTTATGAGCTAATTGTTCTACACTTTTTATTAGGTATAGCTGGTTACATGGGTCGTGAGTGCCAACTTAGTTTCCGTCTGGGTCTGCGCCCATGGATTGCTGTTGCATATTCAGCTCCTGTTGCAGCTTCTATTGCAGTTTTCTTGATTTACCCAATAGGTCAAGGAAGTTTTTCTGATGGTATGCCTTTGGGCATTTCTGGGACTTTCAACTTTATGATTGTCTTCCAGGCTGAGCACAACATCCTTATGCACCCATTGCACGTGTTAGGTGTAGCTGGTGTATTTGGTGGCTCCTTATTTAGTGCTATGCATGGTTCCTTGGTTACTTCTAGTTTGATCAGGGAAACCATAGAAAATGAATCTGCTAATGAAGGTTACAAATTCGATCAAGAAGAGGAAACTTATAATATCGTAGCTGCTCATGGTTATTTTGGCTGATTAATCTTCCAATATGCAAGTTTCAACAATTCTCGTTTTTTACATTTCTTCTTAGCTTCTTGGCCTGTTATCGGTATTTGGTTTACTGCTTTAGGTATTAGTACTATAGCTTTCAATTTAAACGGTTTCAATTTCAATCAGTTCGTAGTTGATAGTAAAGGTCGTCTAATTAATACCTGGGCTGATATTATTAACCCTGCTAACCTTGGTATGGAAGTTATGCACGAATGTAATGTTCATAACTTCCCTCTAGACCTAGGTGTTATCGAACTTCCATCTAAAAATTTCTAAGATTTACATTTTAGTTTATATGAGTTAAGTTATTCAATGGAAGGGAGCAATAACCAATTTCTTGTTCTATCAAGATGACTGCAATTTTATGGCTGGTAATACTGCAAAATTAATAACAATTAAAGCCGTTATTAAAAAATGAGACATTCCTGTTTTCTTGTTTCTCAATTTTTGGAGAATGCGGCATTGTATTTTATTCGTCTTAGGAACTTTAGAACGGTCAAAGGTTTTTGCGTCCAATACCCATTCTGACAACCCCACTCCCCGTTTCGGATACGATCAAAGGTTTTTGCGTCCACTCTTCTTTATTCCTTTTCATCAAATGGAGTGGATTCTGAAAAAGACATTATAATAAGATATGGTGTCGAGTTGACTTTTTTGGCATGTGGTCCTACGACTTCATTCTTGGAAAAAATGGGTCTCTTAAAGATAAAGACAATCCGTTTTCTTTCGAGAAGCCTATCTATTTAGAAGAGTTGGATGAGGAGGACTTACGGGCGAGCCGTTGTATCCGTTTCCATTCAAATAAATTGGCGAAAGAACATGCGGAATTTCTTGTCAAAAAAGAAAGTTATTTGGAATCAGCCGACGAAATTGAGAAGGAAGAAACAAAGTTTTTGCTAGCCTATTTCTTATGTGTACCCATTAAAGTTTTTTGAAATGAACTGAAGAATGAATGCTTTTTTCTTCTCAGGGGAAGGTAAAAAAGACTCTACACTCCTTTTTATTCTTTTTTCTATGTCCTAATTTCATGAATATTTCTTCAATATAGCAATTCAAAAATGATACAGATGTATATGGAACAAAGAAACTCATTTTGTCTACAAAAAACGTATTTTATGTTTTTGGAAACCCATTCAATTCAACTTCAGTCAAGCAGCAAAAAAGAATCGATTCATCCCAATCCCACCCCCTAACCAAATAGTAAAACATTTCAAAATAAAGATATTTTTGGTTTGAAGTCCTTGTTTGGAATAGATAGGTTAGATAAAATGAATGAGATTCTATAAAGGAAAGAAGAGTCTTTCTTATTTCTTCATTTGAATCCAAAGTGGATTCTTTTTCTATTTCTCATTTGGCATATAATGGTTGTAGGAAAGAAGTTATTGCCATTAGAGTAAGAGGAAGAAAAGGTTGCGAGGAAAGGCTTAGCTTCATACAAACCAATAACGCTACGCTTCGGACGCCTTTTGGGGCTTCCCCTCTCCAAGTATTCTTCGCCAAAAGGGCATCTCATCCGCAAGCAAGTGATTGGTACATAAGTGACTGGTTTTTATGTAGCAAGGTCTATTAGGAGCGTCCCAAACCATACAATGGTCTATAAAGGATGGTGGGATAGTGTAATATCCCGAAACTTTGATATTAAACATATTATAAAATATAACACTATTTAAACGTACGAATAATGGAACGAATACGTGACGTTAAATATATCGTTATAATGACGTAATGTATATGTTAACAAACGTACGTATTAAACGTAACGTACGTGCGATGTTATAACGTAACGTTATAATGTTACAATACACGTATTTGGACTAACAAAATGCGGTCCGGGAAACGTTCGAAATTCACAAAAAAACAAATGTCATCAAATGAAAGATAATTTTCCCTATTTGCAGGCATATTTTTCGATACGATAATAGAACGAAATATGGATGAAAATAGACTGACAAAAACAAAACGAGGGAGCAAATTCGTAATATTCAACTCCCTCCTTTTCCCTCTCACCAAATCCCTTCCCTGCACCAATTCACGCCCGATACAACCCACGCCTCGCCGCCCATCTTCGCCCACAATCCTGCAATCACGCTCCATCACCTCATCCTGCGCATCACAATCCTTCACTCCTCATTGCAAACACACACAACCTCACACACTCCTCTCTTTCCCTTGCGTCTTCACCATCAACACACCGCCATCAAACCACTGCCATCATCCGAGCACCATCATCAACAAGCAGCAACAGGGAATTCAAGGGCGAACGGCGACGTTTCCAGGGTGATTGCAGCAGCGATGACGAGCAAGAAGAAGGAGGACGAAGTTCACGGCGAGAAAAACGAGCATTTAAGGTAATCTAACCCGTACGAGACGTTTACTTTCGTTCATGAGCTAGATTCTGTTCGTGCGTGTTTGAGACCTTGTTTGTCCTGTAATATGATCGTTTTAGTCATGTTTCGTGCGTTTTAGGATGAAGAAATGGTGAAATGCGAAAGTGTTCGACGAAATGCCAACGTTCCTGTCAAACCAGCAGTGTCGCTCACAGGGGACCCCCGCTCGCTCACCGGGGAGCGGGACCCCCGTCCTTGTTGAGCGTAGTGCACATTCGTCATGAAGAATTTACCTAAATGCGTGTACGTGATATATGAACCTTGCGTATAGAAATGGACATTTATTAAACACGTATGAACAACGCTAGGTAAGAAATCATCAAAACACGAGCCTAATAATGCATTTAAACAAATCTGGGATTTACCCTATGGAACATACGAATAAACAGAATGCAAACCAACGATGAACATTGTGCATGGTTTATGAACTATCAAGCCTTCTGCCATGTTTTCTTGAAAGTGTTTTAGAGATCGAGCTCGGCACTGTCATCATCTCCCTTCGCTTAAACTATCGTGAGGAAGGTCGAACGTAATGTCCCTTCTTGAAAATCTTTGTCGAATGTCAAGTGAAAGTCATCAAGACTAAACTCTAGCCAATGTTCTTGAGTCATTGTCACTGGTGAACTGAACTAGTTAGGGAGCGTTGAGCAGCCCCCATCCTCTTAGCATGCATGCAGCGGCTTCAAATGCCGGACGTGGCGAGGCCACTGGTTACTCTCTGCAGGGAGGCCTAAATCTATCCCAACGAGGAGCGAATAGAGCCCATTGGAAGCGCACTTTATCCACTAAAGTATAAGGCGACGTACAATCTCGACACGTACGTATCGAATCAACGGATTCTTGTAACCCAATTGACGATTGACAAGTCTTGAATTCAGAGTCTGTCTTTTGAAAACTCTTGAGTCATGGGCCCATGCCGACAAAAACAATGCATAAGAAATGTGAAATCATACAAATACTTGTACGCAGTATGTCATACCTATTTTCCTAAAAAGTATAAATGTTTTACTGGTACTGACCGATTCGCCATAGTCGGGAGAGTATCCTGCAAATGTGAGGCATATGCTCTAGATTACTGAGTTTCATACTCACGGGTTATGTATTCTGTTTGCAGGTGAGATACCAGACGACCAGTGAGGACGTTAGCCACCTTATGTATTTCGGAAAATAATATGATGAAACCTGTAGACATTTTGGATATGTAATAAATGCCAAGTACTAATCATGTCGTCAAACTATGTAACTAAATAGTTTTCGCACTTATGACGTAACATGACTTGTAATAGCTGAGCAGGTTGAATTGAAGTATCACAGGTATTTTCCTTGACTCTCGGTACCTCTAGACCCGTTTGGTTTAGTTAGTCTTGTCATGAACCGGGTTCGTGACGGCATAACGCCACGTGTCTTAGCAGCAAAGCTCGGGGCGTTATAGATAGACCACCAAAGCCTATCATAGATGCAAAGTTGGCTATCATCTATTGGTTTGCTTTTCTTAAAGGCCTTGGGCCAAGAACCAATGAAACTCTATCTCCTTTTCCTAAATATAAAGAGGACATGCTCCGTTCGAAAGACTTTTTGAACCTCATTTTTGAACTTATAGAAGTCAGAATTTTGTTCTTCTTGAACCATCTGTAACTATATGTATCAGGATCCCAATTCACGGATCCCTCCGTTCGAGAAATCAAAAGAATAGGAAAGAACCCTTTCTTCGGACTCTTTTTCCAATTCGATAAATCGTTTTCCCGGATGCGTTGACATTCCCCTTTTTTTCATTCTATGTATTGGCATAGGAAGGAATGAGGGGTAATGATGATTCTAGAAAGAAAAAAGTATATGTGGCTAATCTTCTTTACTCCTCTATTTCTCTTTACCTTACTCTATTTAGAATCGAATCGGACGAACTAAGAAAAAGGGATTGAATCTCATAAGAATTTGGGTTTAAACTAAATTCTCAATTCACTTAAAAAAAGAGAGAGTGAGAATGAAAATGCGAATGATTCAAAGTGGATCTGAAACTTACTTTTAGTAAAAAAGGCGGAGATCGGTCTATCGACTATCTTCCCGATACTATTCCTAATACTCAAGGAGGTATTATTTCGAATGACAAAAAAAGAAGAAACATCGATTGAGGAAGGTTTGGTTACTGACGCACTTTCGAGTGGTATGTTCCGAGTACAACTAAACGACAACACTTTGATTCTCGGTTATATTTCTGGAAAGATTTTGTGTGGGACCAAACTCAACCTCATTATCTAAGACAAGGATCTAATTCTAGTAGCTCTACTAATTTTGATGATCACAATAGGTGGATCCAATAATTCCCGTAGAAAGAAAGACTAGCTTCTTATGCAAAACAGGAAGCGAGGTGGAAAGCTAAGCAGGCTGCAGAGAATGCTTTCCAAGTAGTGCCCTTAATAGGTCAAACCACCAGAAAGTTTGGGCCTTCCAACTCCATTTCCAATGTGGCTTAGATTTGATTACCCAGATCGAATCATGCTTCAAAGAATATTCACATACCCATTTTACCCATAGTCTATCCTTCTTCTCTTGAATAGCCCATATCTGCTTGAATAGGAGGGCCATATTCCACTTTTCCATATCTTTTAACCCCAAGCCTCCACACTTCTTTGGCCCAATCTCCGCTTCACCGCTAGCGACTGTCGTTTCATAGATTTCCCGATGCACCACTTCCATCACTACCACCACTTCCTATTCCCCCTAGGACAGTTACCATATTAGCACAAGACGCATAACAGCCAACAACTACCGATGTGGATCGTCACTGAGAATCGTCAGATCTAGGAGGCAAACCACTACCATAGCACCGACTACTCCCATCAATAGACGCGCGCTTAAAGAGGCGTACCATAGCATAGCTCCACCTCTCTATCCTCGGCGAATTGACACTCTTTTTCAGAGAATCGGGTATGATGGATGTCTTGTAATGGAGGTAAACCCATCCATTTGTATAATTAGTATAGGAAGGAAGGGGAGGATTTGTCCAAATCCATTCCCCGAAGAGGAGTTCCACCCTGCCAAAGGGATAGTAATCGGAATATTCTATTTTATCCTGGTCTTTTTCAGCAACTGCTCTTTTGCTTTAGAACATTCTTGGTCTGCCCTGAGATCCCGCTCATTCATTTCAGCCGGAGCATCGTCAACAGGCGGAACATCGTTTGACCAATCGTCATCACCCTCATCGATTGCGAAATCCGTTTCATCATGCAGTCTTTGCCCGGCTCCATTAAAGAATTGGTTTACCCATTCAAGATTTTCAGCCATTGTTGAGCTATTAGATAGGGCACCTGTGCTTTCACCACCCACTGTTTCAATGGACGAATCAGTAGTCGGCTACCTACCTCTAGCTGTCAGTTAGATTAGGGTTGGGGGGTTCCTTCCGTCTCCTCGAACTGCTTTGCCAAGTGTTCCTAAGTCCCCCCCGGCCTATGATAGGCAATACTAGACTTTTATCTTCCAGCCTCTTTCTTCTGAGAATAGGGTGTTTCAACGTCAAGAGGAACCTGGATTTGAGCTACTGGAAACAACTAGTGTGAATGTGGCTCTCGCAAAAAAAATAAAAATAAAAAATAAATTTGAACTCTTAACTATTAGGGGCTTAATAGACCGAATTATACCTTTATCACTAAACTCTACCCACTATAATATTATTATTCTATTGAACTGAACTATTATCGAATAATGATATTTGAGCTAATCTAATTAAGATAAAATCAGAAAAGAATAATGAAAAAAAAAAGAAAGGGGTTGAACTCTTTCTTAGGAGGATTTAATGAGATTAGAAAAAGGGATAAGAAAATAACAAAAGATGAAAATTTCATCTTTTGTTCTAGAGATTTAAGAAATAAGGTTTTCTTTATATATATATATATATGGGTTTAATAGAATTACTAAAATATAAAGTAAAGTCATAACTCAAAATAGGTTTAAGAAAATTGCTAAAATATCTAGTCATAACTCAAAAAAACCAACTATGAGTTTCCTTTCTTTTTTCAACAAATGATATTTTAATTCTTTAATTCTTTTAAATATAAGGAAGCCTAGGAGGATGCACCCGCTTAGTGGCGCAAAGATCTTCAGAACTTTCGTCTTAAGCGGATTGGGGATAAGGAGATGCGGGAAGAAGAAGATATACCACAGTCATCCAAAGAAAGATTTCCGAACTCATTAAATAGAGCAACCATTTGCCTACGAACACTCAGTACAGCTTTTTGGAAGTGTTCTTGTTCACGATGAAGCATTAAAAGAATGCTTGGATCCCTAAAAGAGAAGCAAACCGCCCTTAGTACATGAGAAGCCCTCGTTCAATGAAATAGCGGACGACAAGGATCGATAGATAGGTTCGATCCTAAATGCTCAACTGGCGAGGCGCACCTTGAAAAATCATATGGTACGCCAAGCCCATTCTAACAATTAGAGCTTTGATGCTCTCAATTGGAAGTTGTATTGTGTACATGATCGCTCCTGGGATCTTTTCTTTTTCTTTTTCTTTTTTTTTTTTTTTTGAGATCTTATAGTTGGTAGAATCATAAGAATTGATAGAATAGAAGTGAATCTCAATATATTGAGATTCACTTCTTCTTTTCAGTGGATCTCAATTTGACTTTTCAAGTTTAAGATCCAAAGATGATATAGGCGTGCACAAGGACAACTACTAGAAAGATGAATACTAGAAAGCCAAAGATTTTTTCTTTCATATGAGACTCCTTTTAGTTTAGCTCGATTTGGCCATCATAGCTTTTTTCTTTTTTCTTTTCATTTGAATAATTCAATAATTTTGTCTTATTCACTCTTTTTTACTTAAATAAATCGAATAAGAGAGAAATAGAATAACATATATGTCACCTTACGTGAATACCACGAGCCTCTTTTCCATTCTCATTCAATCACGGCGGGG
>JAOVYX010000001.1:216224-245569 GCA_035668315.1 Drosera spatulata | reverse complement strand
GGAGGGGTGGTGGGTGATGGGGAGGGTGGGTTTGGGCTTGGGCTGGGCTTTGTGTTGGATGGTTTCGATGAGGGAGCCCATGAGAGGGAGATGGGAGGAGATGAGAGGAGGATGAAGAAATTGGGATTTGTGTGAGTGGAATGTTGAGAGGAAGATTTCCGCCAGGCTGTTTTTGCGTGGGAAAGGAGGATCAAGGAGAAGGTGTGTTATGTTGGGGGACCAACAGAGTTTATGGAACTGTTTGTGACTTGGTCTCATGTGGTCAAAGAATCTTGGACCTATCGAGTTAGTAAAATTTAAATACTACTCTCCCACCGTTTTAAAAATAATGCAACATAAAAATCTAGCACGAGGATTAATGAAAATATTGAATTTTATCTAAGATGATAATTTTGTCCTTTGTATATGTGTAGGAGAGGAAAGAGAAGACACAGATAATAATGAGATGTGATGGTGTGAAATACTTCTTTCGTCTCAATTTAAATGTTATCGTTTGACATGACATTCGTGTTGATGCAAAATTTGACATGAGTGTAACGAAAATCAAACGTAATTTTTTATAAATTTATAGTGAAACATCAATGATTGTATAAATTATGTATTTCAATCTAACACATGTTACAGAACGATCAGACGTGATGTAAACAACATGTATATTCATACGTATATAATAATATAAAATACATATATATTATAATTAAATAAAAAAGCGATATTTTGATAATGTTAGCTCCAAGAGTTGCAAAAAAAAAATGAGTTGGTTGCATATTTAGTGGAACACATCAAATAAAAAATTATTATATTTTTTGGGATGGATGGATTACTCCCTTCATGTCATAATACATGTATTTTTATTTTATTTTTGGATTTTTTTAATTTACTTGCAATATTTTCTTTTTTAATAAAAAAAATCAAATCAATCATGTTTTGAGACAGTCATCCATTATCTTCTCTTATAACTAATACAGTAAACATCATTACCTCTAAAAAAATTTTGTTTTCAACAAATTTTTAAAAAATTCAGTCTTCAACAAATTTTTAAAAAATTCAATATACACATAAAATCTTGTGCCATACCAAATGATTGCATGTAAATGGGATGAAAGGAGTATTTCATTTCAACTTATTTATTTACAACATACATACATTGAGATAAATTTAAATAGTATATCGCTTTATACAATGTGAAATTTATTTTGGATTAAGATTATGATATATAATTCAAATCATCCTTAATTTTTCACAATAAATTTATAAAAAAAATATTTATTAATCGTCCCATAATCATTCACAACACATCAACTTTGTGATTTAAGTGGCATTTGTTGCAAACTCTATAAAATGATGGAACAATTTACAATGTCAAATTGTTATAGATAAAACCGAAAAAAGAAGAAGTTGTTTAGTAATAGTATAATTTTTATTTTGATTTTCTATTTTGGTTTCATTGATTGATTGATGAAATAAAAATATTTGTTTCTTACTTTTATTTCTGAAATAGATAAAATAAAAACATAACACATAAAAAAAACACCATTCTCAAATACTATTTTTGATATAATATTCAAAATCTTTTCTATCAAAAATAATTTTATTATATAAATTGATTTTATTTTTTGTTATTAATTTTTTATTTTTATTATTGATTTGATTTTTATGACTGAGCATACCAAACAAGACAGAAGCCTCACAGGGTTACAACGCATAGTATTATCGGAAAGCAAGCAAGAGTGAGACAGCTGTATTTGGGTTTCGCACAGAACCGTGTTCAATAATACAGATCAGATCTATCACTTCAATTCAGCCATCACAAACCAGAACATCAAATTCGCCATTTTCGCACGAATTTGCAACAATGGAGTATCGGAAAATCAAAGACCAGGTTCTCTTCCTGCTACTCTCTCATTCACATTAGGGTTTGCATCTATCACATCACATTCAAATCCAATGAGCGAATTCAAACGGTAATTGATCCCATAATTGATCGAATTTCACGATCAATGTTTGATCTCGAATGTATGGCATGGCGGCAATTCAGATGAATTTCATTTCTAGTTGTGGTTCGCTTTGCTTGTCGGTTGCTGCTTGAGTTTAATTTGTTCGTTGATGTATAATTTGATGAAGAGTTATGCTGTGTGTAGGAAAAAGGGGAGGAAGCATCTGAGGGCGATGTCGAGGATTTGCGCGACAAGACTCATTCAGGTTTGTTTTTGCTACTGGTTGATTAAAGTGGCTAAATTTTTAGTATCTTGCTTCCCCTCCAATAACACGTTGCCTTTTTGTTGTTGTTGATGTTATTGTTGTGGATGCTGCTGCTGCAGTGTTGGCGGGGATTTCGAGTAATAAGACTCAATGGAAGCGCAAGTGAGTGTTTTAGTAAGGACTTTTATGCGGCATTGTTAGTTCTGGTGATGAAAATATGAGATGAAAATTGAGGGTTTGCTATTGTTTGGTGTGTGATGCTAGGTCAGTTGTTACTCTCGCGTTGACTATATTGACGAGCTCCCAAGCTATACTTATCGTTTGGTCCAAGAGAGCTGGCAAGTATGAGTATAGTGTTACGACTGCTAATTTCTTGGTGAGATAATCATGGTCTTCCTCATTGTATATGAAGGATATTCGACTAGAATAGATTGTGGGTTTCAAAGTTTGATTTTTTTGGGGCCTGTCCAGATGATGTTAAAATGTGGTTGGACTTCACTGATGTGTTTCCGTTTTGACACAGGTGGAAACATTAAAATGCGCTCTTTCACTTGCTGCTCTTGCAAAGATTTGGCAAGCCGAAGGCGTTACTGAAGACAACAGGTCAGTCTTCTCTGTGTGAACCTTGGTTTAGCTTATATTGGTACTGATATCAGTTAGCCGTGTCTGTCTGAAGGGTGATTCCTCTTTGGATGGACCCCGTTAATTTATTATTTTCTACGACGGATTTATTTTTAAAAATGTCTGAAAATATCACTTGTTTCAGTTCATTAAGTACTTATGGTGTACCGAGGTTTCTGGTTTTTCATGCTGATGCCTTCCCTTGAATGGTTTTAGGTTAAGTACCACATTTGATGAAGTTGGAGTTTACCCTATTCCCGCAGCACTTTACCTTGTGAAGAATCTGCTCCAAGTATGCTCTTCGGCTCTCTGTCTTCCTGTCTTGTTATTGTTACTCTCTGAAGTTCCACCGTCATTGATTGTTCTCGGTTGCATACCTTTTGCAGTATTACATATTTGCCTATGTGGATGCTCCAGCATATCAGATACTGAAGAATTTTAACATTATCAGTACCGGAGTATTGTATCGTATCATCCTTAAAAGAAGGCAAGTGAAATTCTCTGGTTTTTCATGTCACTGTGTCAACTTTTTTTTACCAAAAAAGTGGCTTTGGATGTCTTGAAGCTCAGTTGCATGCGGAATTACTGTAGCATATTCATGATCTAAATCTTATAATTAGTTATCATTAACCATTTTCTATTTTCTTTAGAAAGTTGGAGAACGATGTGTTTATGATGCATGCTGGGTATCATCCATGAACAATATTCGGTGGATGGCATTCTTACTTGTTTGAAGTTGTACTCCTACTTACTTGATCATATGAACTCTTACTTGTACTGTCTTTCAGGTTAAGTGAGATCCAGTGGGCAGCTTTCGTTCTTTTGTGTGCAGGATGCACGACAGCACAACTAAATTCGAAGTAAGATTTGTTCTTCATTTTACCTTTATGTGCAGCTTCTCTTTGACATTAATTGTAAGAATGATTGTTCTTCATTTTTATGCTTTATATGCAGCCACTGTTTGAAATCTTCGTAGTTCAGTTCTTCTGTGATAAAAAAAGATCCACACCACTCCTCTTGAATTAATATTTTTGCGGTTATTCATTTCAATGAAATAAAATAAAATATTTATGCGTTTATTTGTGTGTTGATGTCACTTTCTCCTGAAATGATGGCATAATTTGGAGCATTGGGTATTTACAACTATGATCATGGAAACTGTGTTGTTTTTATAATTTGGCTGCCTTTTTATTGACAGTTCAGATCAAGTTCTTCAAACACCTGTTCAAGGTTGGGTTATGGCCATTGTGAGTTGCAGTAATTTTTTTGGCTTCATTGATTGATTCAAAATCACTTCGAAATGAGTGCTCATCGGCTATAATTACATCCAGGTGATGGCCCTTCTCAGTGGGTTTGCAGGGGTTTACACAGAGGTTAGTTCATCATCATACCTTGCTGGCTGAAATAAATAAATGTTGAGGAGACGACATTATTCATGATTAACTACATCTACATGAACTACCTTATGTCATTGTGAAGATTGGAATGATCAGAGATTCAGATTAATGTACTCGATGCGGCCTTTTCTCTAATGGAATTTGGTTTTCTATTTCAGGCCATTATTAAGAAGCGTCCTCAAAGAAACATCAATGTGCAGAACTTCTGGCTATATGTTTTTGGCATGGCTTTCAATTTGGTTGCCATACTGGTTCAAGATTTTGATGCGGTCATCAACAAGTTAGTGTTTTTTCGCTTGTTATGTTTCAATTATAGCATTTGATCTTCGAGGTTTTCCATTCTATGTTCACTTGAAAATTATCTGGGATGTTTAGTGCCAATCACGGGATTCTACAGTTTACCGTCATTCTGAGCTTGCTGGTAGTGCAGTTCACAGGCGAGCAATAAGTGATGCCATGATTGTTCATCTTCATGCAGGGGTTTCTTCCATGGATACTCCTTCATCACTGTTCTCATGATTGTTAACCATGCACTGAGGTATGCAACTGAACCTTTGCTGGTGTAACTTATATGCCATGGTGGCTTTGACAATTTGGTTTCCCTTGTTGATCCTATTATCACAATGGTACAAACATGTTTCTCTTTAAATATGTGTATTACTGAATTTTCTGAGGGAAAAAAAAAATGTCTTGTGGTTCCGTTGTTACATGCAAACTACTCTTTAACACCTAGAGTCATTATTTATTTCGTTGCGTGCTGCTGATTTTTGATTTGGCGGACATGAGGATAAACATTGTTGATTATCTATTCGCACTTCCATCACTTGCATCACTTCTGTCTCTTACTTTGGAAACATCTTCTTAGATGTATTGCTTTATACTTGAACATATTTTGTACGTGATTTATCTTTCCCCTTCTGTATGCAGTGGCATCGCTGTATCCATGGTGATGAAGTATGCTGACAATATTGTGAAGGTAAGATAAGTTTTGCTTTCATACGTTCCTTGATGATTCTCTGTGTGCCCCCATAAGAACGACCACATGACATAAATGGAGAGCATCTAACACTCTTTAAGGCGATACTCATGTTCTAATATGATACCATGCGATTCATGCCTTACATTTTGATCCATATGTTCCCTACTCAACTATCAGCTGACATATAGTCAAGTATTGGAAAAGTGGGCGCAGATAGTTGCAAATGCCGTCTAAGCAATGAGATGTAGTCCCCGGATTTCACAGCATGGGTTGCTATTCATGTACTATATGCAACAGATCTCGAAGTGCTTTTTAACTCGGGATCATTACATTGCAGGTTTATGCCACTTCGGTGGCAATGTTGTTGACAGCAATTGTCTCTGTCTTTCTATTCAGATTCCATCTTTCCCTTGCCTTCTTCCTTGGCTCTACGTAAGCCCCTTCTCACATGTTCCTGCTTTAATGCATTTCCTACGACTACTTTCCGCATGATATCATCTGGAGAAATATACTCATCTTCGTCCAATCTCCCTTTTCAGTGTCGTCTCTGTATCGGTATACCTACACTCACTGGGAAAGGCACAAAAATAGGCAGAAAGACGCCAGGGTTTACCTTGCTTCTTGGTGCCGTCTTGCTTACACATTTTGAATCCCGAGGTTGAGGAAATCAAATCCATATCGGTAGGTTTACCTGCAGTGAACGTCAGTATTTATACAAGGGTAGAGCTAGGAGCTTGGGTCAAAATGAAAGTTATGAACTCTCGGCTCGCACTTGGATATTCCTACACCTCCAGCTTCTTTGATATGCTCGAGTTGCATAGCTGAAATGCTTAGCGTTGCTATGAACAACAGAACAAGCCTGGGCTTGCTTGCATTATTTTCTGTTACTACTACTTATGCTTTAGCTGAAACGCTTGTATTCTTTCACACAAGGTTCTTTTATTTATCAATGTACATGACTACGACTAGAAGATTCTGTTTTATCGATCGATGTTGTACAATAGAACAATTCTTTCATGAGTAATGTCGATCTGACATGAGTTGAAGAAACTTCCTGGTGTTGTGACTAAAATTTTTGCAGTCTAAATGTGATGCTTTCGAGGTAATGTTGAAAACTATGAGGAATTATGGGTTTGCCCACTTCTTGTTATCAGGGAAATTAAACCCTACAAAACCATTAAAATATCTGAGATATGTTTCACATAGGATCCATATTTTTACTTTGCTAAACAAAGTTTGATCATTAAATACATTTTGTTTGATTATAGTCACCACTGTATCGACCTTGCTAGACATCGAGGTCTTTGGGCACGGAAAGGCTTTTTTTTCTCGTCCCAGAATAAATATAACATTTGTATTTTTTAAATGTCTCATAATAATTATAATCTATCATATTTATAAAATTTTATTTAAAAAAATATAAAATCAATCAAATTCAATTACAATACACATATTATCTCTTCTCACAATTGATACAGTAAACTCTTCTATAATAAAAAAAATTCTTTCTTCATCAAATTATACAAAAATTCAACATACATACAAAATCTTGTGTCCGACAATCTATAGCATTCATTCTCTGACGAAGGGAGTATTATTGAATCTGATTGTAGCCGTGTAATGAATATGTTATCCAGTGGAGTTAGGGATCTCTCCATAGCAGGCAGCATCATTCAAGACTGTATCGACCTTCTACACCACTTTCGTGAAGGTAGTTGCTCTTAAATATTTAAGGAAGCTAATCGAGCGGCGTATGAATTAGCCCACCATGAATTAGCTCTCAAATACCTATGGGGCACGAAATCCGTCCTGAACATATGTAAGTCGGAAAACTGGCAATAAAGCAATAAAGCTTTTTTGCACTCGATGGGATATTGTAAAAAAAAAAAAAAATCACCACTGTATCACTCGCGCTGAACCAAAATCTGAACTTGAGAGCAAAATCATGAGATCAAATCCTCTGCTTAGTCCATCACTGATCTCAAAAATCTCCTATCTCAAACGTCTCTTCAATGAATTCCCGCTCAAAACTCAAACCAATCATCAACCTCATCGCATTTTCCCCATCAAAACCATTCTCCACCACAGCATCATCCCATCTAATCCAAACCTTCACCGAACAATGCTATCAACGCGATCTCCACAAAGCAATCAACTCCCTACAAGCCATGGAAACCCATGGATTGCGGGCAGATTGCCTCACATACGCAGAACTCATCAAGTGCTGCATCGCCCGCAACGCGGTCGAGCAAGGCAGGATTGTGGCTAAGCATGTTTGCTCAAATGGGTATGAGCCGGGATTGTTTTTGATCCACAATTTGATGAACATGTATGTGAAATTTGGTCTGTTGGGTGATGCAGAGAAGCTGTTTGTTGAAATGCCAGAGAGGAATGTCGTTTCTTGGACCACGATGATATCGGGGTATTCGAAAGGTGAGATGGGCGGGAGGGCTTTGGAGTTGTTTGTTTTGATGGGGAGGGATAGGGTGAGGCCGAATATGTATACCTATTCCTCGGTTTTGAGGGCGTGTGATGGGTTGCGGAGCCTTAGGCAGCTGCATTGTGGTTTGGTGAAGTATGGGTTGGAGTCTGATGTTTTTGTTAGGAGTGCGTTGATTGATGTGTATGCGAAGTGGGGGGAGTTGGATGATGCGCTGGGTGTTTTTGATGAAATGAGGACGGGGGATTCGATTGTTTGGAGCTCGATAATTGGGGCTTTTGCTCAGAACAGTGATGGCGACGAGGCTTTCAATCTTTTCAAGAGGATGAAGAGGGCGGGTTTTGTGGCACACCAGGCGACTTTGACGAGCACGCTCAGGGCTTGTACCGGGCTAGGATTACTCGAACTGGGGAGGCAAGTTCATGTTCATGTGATGAAGTATGACAGGGATCTCATTCTCAATAACGCGCTTCTAGACATGTATTGCAAGTGTGGCGGCTTGGAAGATGCAGATACCATTTTTAGCCGAATGGAGGAGAAGGATGTGATTTCTTGGAGCACCATGATCCTGGGTTTGGCTCAAAATGGTTTCAGCAGGAAAGCATTAAAATTGTTCGAGAAAATGAAACTTTCAGGGGTGAGACCAAATCATATAACGATCCTCGGAATAATGTTTGCCTGCAGCCATGCCGGGTTCTTAGATGATGGCTGTTACTATTTCCGGTCCATGAGAGAGCTCTTCGGCATTGCACCACATAGGGAGCATTATGGATGTATGATTGATCTGCTCGGCAGGGCAGGAAAGCTTGGTGATGCAGTCAAGTTGATTCATGAGATGAAGTCTGGACCTGATTCAGTCACCTGGAGAGCTCTGCTTGGAGCATGTAGAATTCACAAGAATGCTAACATTGCGATCTATGCCGCCAAGGAGATCCTAAAGCTCGAGCCAGATGATGTAGGCACTCACATTCTTCTCTCGAACGTTTATGCAAATACCCAGAGGTGGGATGAAGTCATGGATCTGAGAGAGACAATGAGAGTCAGAGGGATCAAGAAAGAACCAGGATGCAGCTGGATTGAAGTGAGCAAACGGATCCATGCTTTTACTTTCAGAGATGACTCACACCCGCAAATAGAGGAGATTCATAGGCAGCTGAAGCTGTGGATCACAAGACTAAGAGCGATGGGTTATGTACCGGATACAAACTTCATTTTGCAAGATGTCGAGGGGGAGCAAAAGGAAGAGTCGCTCCAGTATCATAGTGAGAAACTTGCCATCATATTCGGATTGATGAGCTTGCCAAAGGAAGGAACTATCAGGATAAGGAAGAACATCAGGATTTGCGGTGACTGCCACCTGTTTGCAAAGTTGGTCGCGAAGATGGAGCGCAGGATCATCGTTATTCGAGATCCTATCAGATACCATCATTTCAGAGACGGAGAGTGTTCTTGCTGGGACTATTGGTAGCCTTATCATATCCGGAGAAGACTCCCATATCGACTGTCAGCTCTTTTTTGTGACTTCTGTAATAGTATTTTGGTGTAGCATCCTAGTTAGAACCATTGTTCTGTACTACTCCATGTAAACTATAGTAACATTATTTATTTACGGAACTTGCAAGACATACTGTTACAGCGGTGTTCCTCGTTGGATTATCAATGCACTTAGTACATACGAAGTACTGGTAGTTTATGCAATGAGAACTCGATGATCACGATATGAGAAATTAACAGAAGTGCAGATGGCTGAGAACCAAGCACTATACACTCCCATCGCGCTTGGGCACAAAACGCTAATCAGAGATTAATTATAGATTGACAATCCAAATACATAAACACAGTCTAGTTTAGATTAACGAGATGTAAGCACTGCAAAACAAGATCGAGAATAACAAAGATAAGTGCACGAAGAAGAAGAAGGATAACAAAGATCATTCCATCCGGCCTAGGATAGAGTTCGAAACCACAGTGCCACAACGCGGACATGTGTAGTTAATCTGAGTTAGTATTACTATATGAGTTTAAGCGAAATTTCTTTCCATTAAACGAAACACATCCCGTCCTTGCTTGTGTATCCGTCTTCACAACGACAGCATTCGAAACCACAGTGCCACAACCCGGACATATGTGGTTATTCTCAGTAGAAGTTGAGTTATTTGAGTATATGTGAATACCGTAAACGTCGTCGTGAATTTCATCCACCGAGATTGCTTCCGAATCCAGATCCATGGAAGCCGCCACCTCCGCCACAGATTTGCACGCTGACTCCACCGCTGACGCCACCTCAAGAAACACAGTCAACATGGCGTTAAGCAGTGAAAAAATGAACCAGATGAGGAGTTTGGCCACAGGGTGGAGTCTAGACCACCAGTCGATGTTTTCAGGTGGGGGTGGTATTGGTGACGATGTGTTGATCGACGATCGGCGTGGCTGAGCAAGGGACGACGGCGGCGGCAGAGGCGGAGAGGAGGCCATGTGGTGGTGGAGAGAAAGGGGAAGCGGATGATGCCGGCGCTGGGGTTACAGACCACCTTCGTGATCGTAATTTCACCTATTTCACTTTCCAGAATAAAAAATATTAAACTTTTGTTGATCTTTACATCAAATGAAAACTTTCATCTCGCAGATATAAAATATTATCCAAATAATTATTCCTAATGAACGCGATGATCATCCTAACTTTATTCCCGTTTGTATTACTCCTACGGTTATCTAATCAAACATCGTCTCATCTCGCATACTCCCCCCGACAAGAAAACTTGCAATCTCCGCCGGCGGTCACCGTCGATCACTCGAAACCCTCGGCATCGACGACCCCCTCCCTCTCCCACGACAAAACAAATCTCCGTCGCCGTCCACCTCTGTCGCCACCGCCGCAGGCTGCCGTCGTCGTCGTCTTCAATCTCTCAAAACCCTAGATCTAATTTGAAAGTATAAATTTCTTCAAACTTCACTTTGATTTATCTTTTTTTTAGTTTTAATTTGAGGTTGGGTTGATTGTTTGGGTTGATTTGGTATGCATGGTTTATGGTGGACTGTGATGGTGGAAATGGGTGTGATAATTTGGTATGGTGCTAACAGATTTCGTGCTCTATTTGGAACCCTAATTCGATTGCTGAATCTTGTGTTCCTCTTTTATCTATTTGGGGATAGATAAACTGCTGCTATGTGATGTAGATTTTCGAGTTACATGATCGATTTCGTAGTCGTACAATGTAGATTGGATGGTGAGGATTGAGTGTTTGTGTTTGGTCGCAGAGTTAGTAAGTTGGTTTCGATGTTTTGCTTCAGGGATGGTGTTTGGATTAGCCTGTGTGTTCATCGTGGTCACGGAATTTCTGGTCTTTGTATCAAGGTGCAGATGCGATTGTGTTATCTTGTCGGAATATTGTATTCGTATCCGCTCGTGTCTTAGCAACTGTCTGCTCCATGATGAAGTTGTTTTGCGATGAGACATACTAGTAGTTGCATTTTCACTGTTAGATTTAGTTTCAACTGATTTATGAATGGGGGGTCTTATCTGAATTTGTTTCTCTCAATTGCATTTCTGGTTCCCTTTTTTTTTTTATAAACCTAATTATCTCTCCAGAATATGTATTGCTTAAGGTGCTTAGTATCAAGTCGCTTTGTCTGGTTGATATTGTCTTCTTTAAGTGTAGCATGTTCTTATGGTTTCATTGGTCTGCAGATGAGTGTTGCGAGCGACTCTCCGCTGCATTCGTCTAGCAGCAGCGATGATTTTGCTGCTCTTCTTGACGCTGCATTGCAGAGCTCATCTGATGAATCCTCACTAGATCAGATTGAGGACAACCATGAAGAGGAGGTGGATGGCACTGAGTGGTATTTTTTTTTGATCTTTTGTTTTCTTTGTGTGTGTGAGAGAGTATTTTGCGGCATTTAGATTTTTCTTAGTGGTTGAGGTGGCCATGTGACACACATCTAGCTTGCTTTGTAAACTGAAAGGATTTTAGGAAACAAGAAATCGATTGTGGGCTGAATGCTGCTAAGACAAATACTATTTTCTTGCTTCTAGCAGTGTTTGTGGCGTATTTTATCAAAAACTCAACATTTTGAATAACTATTTCCTTCATCACTGTGTTGGAATGTTGGACTGTTGGTTATGATATTTAGCCAGCTATGATTGCATATGTTTCTAAATCAACCTAATTGCCAT
This sequence comes from Drosera spatulata, assembly GCA_035668315.1. Lineage (NCBI taxonomy): Eukaryota > Viridiplantae > Streptophyta > Magnoliopsida > Caryophyllales > Droseraceae > Drosera > Drosera spatulata. The sequence goes on along the minus strand of JAOVYX010000001.1, from coordinate 233,756 downwards.
CGCTGACTGAATTATGTTTACAGGAGAAAAAAACGCAAGCTGAAGCACTTGGATGACACGAAAGATGTTGCTGAACAGGATATAGGTACTGTATGACCGCATCCTCGGTGGATTTTTTGACTATTTAATGATAAGCTTTTTCTTTGCCTCTGTGGGCCTTGCTTTTTCTATTGACAGTGGCTTATCTGTTGAATTCTTAATTTCTTATGTTACAGAAGTATCTTCGAACGCTCGATGTCTTCATCCCGGTTCTGTGAGGGGCATGTGCATACGCTGTGGAGAATGGATTGATGATGTAGCCGGCGTAGCTCTTGGGTACATTCATAAGGTACCCCTATCATGAGGCAACTGGACAAATTTAATTAGTTTGCGTTTGGATTTTTTCTGGTCTCCTTTTTTAGGATATATTATTGTTACAGTATTAATTGTATAATATGATGATTAGTTGGTCGGTAGAAGGATCTGCAAAATGATACTCGTCCATTTCATGATCCTGAGAATCATCTTTATCATGTCCCTTGTGATGTTCTGGTGTGGCCTTGGCTTTGTGATGAACTCATTGACTCTAATTGCAGGACTTGAAGCTTGCAAGTGATGAACTTGTGCGATTACGCAATGCAGATGTCAAGAAATTATTAAGCCGTCAGAAACTTTATTTGGTTTTGGATTTGGATCATACGCTGCTGAATTCAACTAGGTTAAATGATCTTATACCCGAAGAAGAATATCTAAAGGAGAAGACAGACTCTCTACAAGGTGCCTTTTACTTTTCAAATTTTCGTTTCTGCTTGCTGAACCTAGTGTGTTTGTTTCTCAGGAGCAACATTTTAGAATGAGTTGATTTCTCTTGATTCCCTATACCTCAAAATATATTTTACTTCTTGTAAATCAGTATATTTTATTATTCTATTTCTTTTGAGTCCTTTGTGATGATGTTTCAGAAAAAAAACACATCTCGTTTTTAATCATTTGGCATTTTCGTCCCTTGTGGTTCCCCTGTATTTGTCTCTTTCTACTTCATACTGCTTTCTGAGGTATAACATGTTGGTAGGATATTCCAGTGGTTCTTTGAGCTGCAATTGTAAACCAGCCAGATAGTGGCTATGTTTGAAGGCTTATGATGATGCTTTCTTGTTAAGAGTGTTATAGATCCCAGCGTGTATTAGGAAGGAGAACTCTCTCCTCTTTTGCATTTTGACTTTATTAATTTTTATGCCCTGATCTTTTCTTTTTGTTGAATGTTTAATGTTCTTTTAGTCATAGTTGAACTGGTTTTGTGGTTCCTATGCCGTCTGTTTCATTTCTTTTTTCTTTTCCTGTTAGATAACATTTTATAACATTTGCAGATGTTTCAAAGGGTGCCTTATTTCTTATGCACTCAATGGGCATGATGACAAAGTTAAGACCTTTTGTGCGTACTTTTCTTGAAGAAGCGAGTAAACTGTTTGAGCTGCATATATACACGATGGGTGAAAAGCGTTATGCAACGGAAATGGCCAAGCTTCTCGATCCTGACAACAAATATTTTGAGTCAAGAGTGATCTCACAAGCTGACAGCTCACAAAGGCATCAAAAGGGACTTGATGTGGTGCTAGGCCATGAGAGTGCTGTTCTTATTCTCGATGACACTGAGGGAGTAAGTACATATTATTTTTTTCGTCTTCCCGAAACTTCTTGGTATATAGTTGCTACTCGTATGTGATGTTGGGTTTGAGACGATCATGTTCATATTTCATTCACAACAATATTCTGAATTCTGATACCTTATCTAGATTCAATTGTTCTTTTTTCTGTTTGATGTTACTTTTAGTTGCGACTTTGTCATGCTGAGAATTTTTGCATAATATGCTCTTTCCTCTGCTTTGATATATGAGGTATGCTGTTAATGTTTGATAGTCATTTAGTGTGGGTTTCTCTGTTAGTCATGTAATCTTGGTGATGGCGGGCCAACTATTTTATTCACGCATGCCTATAGCCAACGAAAGTCCAAGCAAGCTTGGATCCGGATTTGACACATTTGAAGATTTAGACGTGCGACGAAGATTTAGGCGTGAACTTCTTCACGCTTTATTTGTTGTTGTTTTCTTAATTTGTTTCCATCTTGGTTTGTATGCTTTTGATTTCGTATAAATACTATGCTTTGGTATTATATCAAGCATTAAGCCTTAAATGAATAAGAATATTATTGTGTGAATTCTCTCCCAATATCTTCCCTTCTCCTCTATTCTATCCTAAATCCCCTCTTCTATCCTAAATTCTTCCTTCTCTTCCCTCGTCCTGCATCAGTGGGCTTCTCCTTTATATAATTTATACGTTTTGTCACCCAGTTTAGGGAAGGAAATTTGGTCGGTAGATTTGGGTAGTACCTGATTTTACCAAACAATTCAATCTGCGTTGTGGACTTAATTGACGAATATTTGATATTTTCCGTGTGGCTATATTGTTAATATTGATATATTTCTTCTATTCAAATATTGGTCGGTCTGAGAGATGGATCGATCTACTTTATTCTGTGCTTCTTTGTCCCTTGATACTGTGACTGAAAGGTGTTCCTCAAAATGATTGGGGGATGATGTTTTCCGTGGAGCATATTTTTTCCCACGTTTTTTGATATGGTTTAGGACATATGCATTGTGAGATTGCTTTGAGAGAGGGGATGAATATGCTAGTACATTCTTCTGTCAATCTTGTAAGATTGACAGAAGATTTATTGACTGACTGGAGAGGATGTGTATTCTTAATTGTAGGTTTGGCTGAACAACAAGGACAATTTGATACTGATGGACAGATATCACTTCTTTGCATCCAGTTGTCGTCAATTCGATCTCGGCTTCAAGTCACTTTCCGAGTTGAAAAGTGATGAGAATGAATCAGATGGAGCACTTGCTACTGTATTGGGAATTCTAAGGCAAATCCACAGCATGTTCTTTGATACGGTTTGTTTCTTTTCGAATGTTTTTTCCCAGCATGCCATCTGTGCTTGGGAACACCTTATCTGATATGGCATTTTTCTCTTAGGCGGACGGAGCTGATTATGCGAGCAGGGATGTCAGACAGGTTACATTCTGGCTAATCTGGATTCTTCGCTGATGTGTAATTTTGTTGAGGTTTCTTTTTTCAACGGTGCTGGACTTTTAATCTTGATGTTAGTTGCGTAAAACAGGTGTTGAGAACAATAAGGAAGCAAATCCTTCAAGATTGCAAGCTCGTCTTCAGTCGTGTCTTCCCCCTGAACTTCCGACCTGAAGCGGACCGTCACTGGAGGATGGCGGAGCAGCTGGGGGCTACATGCTCCACGGAGGTCGACGATTCGATCACCCACGTTGTCTCGTTGGATCCAGGGACGGAGAAGTCCCAATGGGCCTTGAAGCATGACAAATTTCTTGTCAACCCAGGCTGGATCGAAGGGACTTACTACTTGTGGAAGAGGCAACAGGAAGAGAATTTCGCAGTCGCCAAACCAAAGAAGCAATGACATTTCAATCTCTTTTCGTCAATTGTTGCACATTTTCGTATGCACGTCGCCTCCAATTTTTGGGTAGTCTAATCAGAATAGCAACTATGGAGCTAGATGTATACATTTCCTTAGTTTCCTCCATTCGATGGGTGGTTAAGCTTTGCTGCCCCCTCAATGTGTAGTGTGTTGCATTGCTGCTGATTTAGTAATACACGTTCTGTTTGATATTTTTGTCTTATGTTCAGGTGGAGTGACGCCCGACGACGAATTGGAACGGTCTATACTGATTCTTGTTATGAGACTGGAGTGATGTCATGAACCAGCGTTGATACCATAAGTTGACTAGGTTGAATATTGGTTCCTCGAGCCACGGCGGAGTCTGCTTAATTGCGTAGGGACCGTTGACGATGAACATTTCAGCGATCATTTCTTCTTGTAATTAACTGATAGTCCAAAGTATTAGGAGCATCCTTGGATGTGTGCACCTCGACATTTTCTTCTAGTTTGATTTGTTAAGCTAAATTAGCTCATTTAACACAGTAAGATTTTTTATTGTAATCTGCCCACCAACATTTCTATAATTTAACAACAAATGAAAAAAATAGTGTAAATTGTTGTTAAAATAAATTTGAGTTATAATTGGTTTTATATTTAACATTTTTTATAAGTGTATTTATTCTTGTCATGTCATGAATGATGATTTTTTTTGCTTTTCTCATATTTAAAAAATTATCAATTGATTGCAAATTAACTATTTAAATCAAGAATCACATAAAAATTATAGTTGGAAAATTAATGAAACATGTAAATAAAAATTTAAGTAAAAAAATAGCTGAAAAAAGGTTGAAATGTGTTGAAAATTTAATAAAAAAATCATGAATTATTATTTGATTATTAAATTATAACCGATGAGCTAACAATATTATGATCGTGATGAAATTAGTTATAATTAGAATCTTTATGGTATAAAAAAGAACCATACATTAGAGCCATAATTCTATAATTAATATCAAATATATTTTTGATATTAAATTATAAAAATAACTATATTTATTTTAACATTAAATGCTGGAGTAACTTCATTCAAGTATCTACGAAGCTTATGATGAAGTGAGGTATCCCGCACGATATCACCGAATACGCTACTCGAGGTGACCTGTTGGGATCATCATTACTCCATTTTGATACCGCTTGTTTGTGATATGTTTGCGGGAACTGCATCCATCGAGTTCCAGAGGTCTGTAAGGAGGATCTTCTATTATGAATAACGAATGAAGTGAACGGGATATAATCAAAGATCAGTACAATTCAAATAGGGATATATGAAGGGCATTGTCAATCATCCCCCAACTCACCCTCTCCCATTTTCCTTTTTTTTTTTTTTTTTTTTTTTTTTTTTCAATTTCTCACTTTGTCCTTTTATATATATTTTAAAAATTATAAATAATTTTAAAAATTATAAAAAAAAACAAACTGAGAAATTTAAAAAAATAGAAAAAAGGAGTATGGTGGGGGGAGAGAGGTGAGTAGCAAACTCCATATATGTGAGTAGCAAACTCTATTCAGGTTGACCACGTTCGTTGAATTCGATCAAAAGTTTAATCGATGTTGATGGGAGACGTTTTGTCAGTATCCAAAAATTAATTAAGATACGCACGAATTCATCCTAACATCCTCGTCATTAAAAAAAACTCCATATATGCGAACAAGGCAACACAATATAGCCAAAGGCGAATTCAATACATGACATAATTTGACACAGTGGGAAACGGAGTGATTTGAGGCAAGAAGCGAGTGGCCATTTACTTTGTTGTCAGTGAAGTAGGGTACAAGGCGCCTCCTATTGCCCAAGTCAAGTCCTCTTCGCCTGAAAAGAATAGACCTCCCATTTGCGACACATATCATATCAGAACACCTTATGTTAAATTTCTCGAGGAAAACGACCTTTGAATATAGGGTTTAGGATTGATGAAGGGAAAATGTGAGGGATCAAAACAAAGAGAGAGACAGACCCACCAAAGTTCCCTGATACTTATGACTAGTGTGATACTCAAACCCTGTGCCATGATAGCTATTGTTGGACAACGCCACCTTTTTTTCTCCTATTTTTTCCCCCTGCCCCTTCTGCTTATTCTTTCACCATTTGCCAATCCCTAAAAAGAGGGAAAAAGCAAGCAAGAAGAAAAAAGAAAGCGTAGAGAGCCCTCATTGTCTAGCTCAAAATTTCGTCTTCTTTCAAATGGGAGTTCGTCTTCAGGCCACTGCAATGTGTTTGATACTGCTCTCGAGTTGCTTATTAGTAGTGGTATGGGATGGTGATGATGATGATGACTGGGGATTCTCAGATGAGGAGTGGAGATCAGCAACTGCAACATTCACCAAGGAGACTAATGACTCTATCACCACTGGTATTATGCTTGGCCTTTCTCTTTTCACCCTTTCATACCCTTAACCTGAGAGTAGTATTGTGACCATTTGTGGGTCTTCTCTCGTTAGGGAGAACTTTAGATGTGGTTGATGCCTGAACATGGTATCTGAGTAGTCCTGACACGAGTTCATAAGTTTGAATTTTTTTTTTATGACGAGGGTGTCCGGCCAGCTCACGCGCACCCCAACTAATCCCCCGACGCTGACAAGGCGTCCCCACCAGCATCGATTAAACCTTTGACCGAAGTCAACTGGCCGACCAACCTGAATTTTGAGGTTAGTGGGATTCGAACCCAACCTTCAAGAAGAAGGTTGAGTCGAACACCACTAGACCAATCCAGGTTGGTTCATGAGTTTAAATCTTTGTTACCCCTATTTGTTATAATGTCTGTTTCGCACTTGAGATGAAGTGAAAGACTCCATTTGGTTTGGCACTAGGCTAAGCAGATATGAAAATTGTTTTTTCATGACTTTGTTAGATCTAGAGCACAATTTACCAGTTTTGTAGGAACAGAAGAGAATCTGACCATTTGGGATAGTGTTTTGTGGGGTTGGGAGATGGAAGGGAAGAAAGGAAATGAAGGTGATCATGTGGGGTTTTACTCATTGTTGACAGAACATTCTGTGACTCTGTCTACTTGGAAAAAGGAAAAAATAGAGAACCCCATTGTTGGAGAAAGAAAGTTCATGGGTGATTCATGTAGTTGTGTAACATTTGATCTCACGCATTGGATCGGTAATCTGGATTTAGTAAGCTGATTTAATTTGGTATGGTTTAAGTTAGAGTTTAGAGTTTTGATTGGATGATATGACTGTTATTTTAGAAACAGCGGAAAGAACTCATTCTACTAGGGATCCTGTTTGCTGATACAACACATTGGGTGCCAAGACTATCATACAATGAATCATTTAAACAGCTAAAGAATCCTGACAAAAGTTTCAATTGGAATAAACATTCTCATCTGTTGCAGTTAACATTTTGATGTGGCAGAAGGTGCATGTGGTTATGGTAATTTTCACAAGACCAGCTATGGGGAATACAGTGCTGGACTAAGCACGGTGCAGTACCTGCGGTGGCTGCTTCGAGGTCAGATGTGGCGATCACATCCTGTATTGCCTCTCTGGAAGCCCATCTATTGTTGTCACTGCTACGGATTTCTGTCCACCGAACTATGGCCTTCCTGCTGAATATGGAGGCTGGTGCAACTTCCCACAAGAGCACATTGAGCTGTCTGAGGCTGCATTTGTCGAGATAGCAGAGAGAAGAGCTGAGATTGTCCCCAGTGCAGTATCGACGGTAAAGAGATAAATTGGTTTACCTAAACCAAGATCAGAATTTGTTGGATCCAACACATGTCCTACTGAAGGACATATATGAACATGAATAGAGAGAAGATTTTACAGATTCGGCAAAAAATTGCTCCAGAGTTAGCAACTCTCTTTGAGAAACTAGTTGAATTTTGCCAGATTACCTGATCGTCTGGGTGCTATATGCAGGGTGAGCTGCTATAGGAGAGGAGGAGTGCGATTTACTCTTACCGGCAACGGCAATTACCTTCAAGTTCTGATAACAAATGTGGGATCCGACGGAGAAGTAGTCGGAGTGAAGATAAGGGGTACAAAGACGGGATGGATGCCGCTAGCAAGGAACTGGGGCCAGTATTGGCAAGGCTGTATCGATCTCAAAGGGCAGCCACTATCTTTCGAGGGCGTTGCCAGCAGCGGGGCATTGCTAACATCATACAATGTTGCCCCTGCGAATTGGCAATTTGGACAGACATACGAGGGGAAACAGTTCTAGGAGAATTACACTAGCTCAGATGAGTTCGAGCAAAATTGATTAATCTTCAGTGCAACTGCAAATGATGCCCGAAGATCAGTCAATGAGATGCGGAGTTAGGAAGTAGAGTTCAATCTTTTTTGCTCCTACATGATCAACCATTGTGGAAGAACCCCCTCCAAACTTCCTTTTGATGGAAACATTTGATTGCACGTAATTGTGGATGTGACAGTTGAAAATACGCTTATCTCGTCTCCTTTATGTATGAGCTCGATCATAGGATGTTACTGCTGATTCAGTTAGAATTGATAGCATCCTAGCAAGAAAACCATTTCCTGCGCTTGAATATATCATCTTGGCAGAGATCGTTGGATGCACGAATCAACGTTGTCCAGGTGAAGGTTTACTTGAATGTGAATTTGATGACTTTTCGACTTGTGTTGGTACTCCTGAAAATGGATTCAAAGGACTGGTCTATACAATACTAGTGCACATTTAAAGGCGACTATCAACAAGAGTTCTCAAGAATCAACATACTATTTCCGGTCCCGGTATCTCCTTTTTGTCGTGCTAAACAAAAGAAAGCATCTCGTTTGATGGAGTATTTCCTTTCACTATAACAGCATATCATGAAGCTCAGAGCTGGTGAAACCCAGAATATAGGGACCTACGCTGAAGCTCGATAGCTACTCAATTCATGTAACAAAGAGTGAAGATCAGAATATGATGAACCACCCTTCTCAACCGCCTTCCCCGCCAACTCTTTAAGCTCCGTGGCCCTGTTCCTTATCTCAGCACCCTCCTCAACGCCCATTATCCGCCTCATTGCATTCACAATAGCTTCCTTCTTGATAGTAACTAAGTCGTTGCCTATACCGGCCTATTTCCTGGCTCCCACGGGGACATCATTCTTCAAAACCTCGGTTATCAGCTTCTGTTTGTAAAATTGCTCCGCGAATAGAGGCCATGTCACCATGGGCACCCCAGCAGATATCCCTTCTAACGTCGAGTTTCAACCACAATGAGTTACGAATGCTCCCGTCGCCTTGTGGTCTAATATTATAACCTGTGGCGCCCATCCTCTTACTATCAGTCCCTTTCCCTTTACTCTTGTCTGAAAATCTCAGGAAACCATTTCTGCTGATCACTTGTGCCATCATCCTTTGATCCTCTGACCACCCAGATGAACGATCTCCCACACGCTTCAAGAGCAAGTGCGATCTCGTGCAGCTGGGCAACTGGGAACCTAGCTATGCTTCCGAAAGAGAGGTAAATGACAGAATCAGGCTCCTTGGAGTCGAGCCACTTCAAGCAGTCGTGCTCGTCTATGGCAGCTTTCTTCCCTCTTTGCACCCTATCCTGGAGCTCCTATTGGAAAGGGAAACTGGACCGATATGCCATGCCTTCCTGCCCAAGACCTCCCTAAAGTATTCAACATAAGCCGGTTCAAGCTCATAGAAGCTATTGAATATGACCCCAAAGCTCCTCTTATCAGCTTCAAGGGCACGGTTCATCAAGTCCTTCAACACACTATCAACACCTAGGAAAATATGAGGGGGAAGATTAGTTCTAGTCAATCTTTAACTCATTAGGCAGACCAGAAACTACGAATTCCTCATCATCCGAGGAGACTTTTTCGTAAGGTTTCTGACTTTCTATGATTCCAGCAACACAAAAGGGAAAGAAGCCACTCAATCAGTTGCCCATGGATATCGAAAACTAGCCTGGGGATATCGAACTTTGCTGCCACATCAGTTGCCCATGGAAAGAATAGGTCCGCAATGATGCAATCAGGCCGCAACTATTAAGGAAAATCTGTAGTAAATACGAAATGTACAACACGAAGATTGTTCTCAGAGACTTGGAATCTCTTTGTGAAAGACGAGAAAAACCGATATTTGTTGGTGTGGAGATTTCTTGATCAAATAAGGGAGATAATGAATGTGATGATTGTAATGTGTTTAAATCTGATTTGAAATATAATATATATATAAAAAAATTGTTCCAAATCCGAAGAAACACATTGTAGATGAAAAGTCATGATTTTTCGAAGGACAAAACCATTTTAGGCGTCGAACATAACTGCACTTATAAAAATTCCCATTGTATGTTTTTTTTTCTTGTCTTCACACACTTTCTTATGGCACAAAATACTTGGTATTTAGTACCTAGTTTGTAAAAAAAAAAAAAAAAAAACTCGCGATTGGTGCTCTACAAGCATCATTTACCCAAGCCCAAGCCTAAGCCCGACCCGGCCCAACCCGGCCCAGCCTAACTGGTGTGTGTATTTGTAAATCCCACATGCCTTATAAGTTCTCAATCATTTCATGGCCGGCGACTTCATCGAGATTCTCTACCATGTGTTCCAGAGTCCCTTGGAGTGAGTCGATGGCCCTTAAGAAGTTCTCAGTCATTTCATTGTCGGCGACTTCATCAAGATTCTCTACTCCTTCAGGGACACCAAACTCTATGCCAGGAAAAGGATAGACACGAACAGTGATCTGGCTCTCTGTTGTTTCATCAATTGCCCTGGTGAAAATCGGGGCATTGAGTGGGGTGGTGGCGATGGTTACCTTGACACCACGAGAAGCAAATAGCCTTGCGATGTCCGATGAAGGGATCGTATGGCCATAAGCCATATAAGGGAAGATCAGCACATGGACATGGCCAATTGAACCCATTTGAAGAGTACTACAAGAGAAATGCTAGATAGTAATTACAGTTCGTTTTCTGTATCAAATGAAACAAACTCAACCTCCAGGAGAACGATGAAAAGGGAATGTTATCACCACAAGGACAGTTGAAAATACTACAAATGAAGCCTGTGTAGAACTCGAGGCTAGTGCTAGCCGCTTCTGATTGTTCAGACACAAAGTTGACATTGTTGATTCTCGTAGCATAGGAGGAATAGAGTAAGCATGTATGACACCACAAAATAGAGGAATGCACAGGGCTATGAGTACCAATAATATCCTGAGTCCAGGACAAAGATAATTTGCTTCAAACACATTCGCAGCTTCGAGTGAAAAGTCATGCATCAAATGATTATTTATAAAGATCGAAAAAATTTGAGATAATTTATTTTTTCAAATAATAATAAAAATAGTATATTATTAAACGTCGTAATTTATATAATGGGATTATAAAATTCGTTTGTAAAAAATTATGACAAAAATATGATAAGGACCCAAAGAATTTCGTAAAATTAGTTTCACCATAATTAACGTGAATAGTAAATAATCGTACGTTATAATTCATTTTGCGGGGTTAAAAAACTTATTTGACTATATAATAAGAAAAAAATATAAAATATGAATAAAATACAATCCTAATACGCAAATATGGGGAAATATTTATAAAAATTCGAAAAATTTAAGATAATTTATTTTCTCAAATAATAATAAAAATAGTATATTATTGAACGTCGTAATTTATACAATGGGATTATAAAATTCGTTTGTCAAAAATCATGATAAAATTATGGTAAGGACCCAAAAAATTTAAAACAATTTAGTTTTATTTTAATTAACATGAATAGTAAATAATCGTACGTTATAATTTATATTGAGGGGTTAAAAAATTTGTTTGACAATATAATAAGAAAAAAATATAAAATATGAATGAAATATAATCCTAATATGCAAATACGGGGAAATGCGCTTTTAATACGAAAATATCGTATTTATACGAAAATGACCTAAACCTAATTTTGACACTTATTTTTCTTTACGTCAATTTCTAATCCACCTAAATTAAATTAATTACCCACTAAATATCCACTAAAATTATTTTAATAGATTTAGTTTCTTATAAATAAAGTATCTCTTCTCCATGAAAAACTTCTTATAAACATAAAAACATTACTTATCATGCAAGAGAAGAGATAAGCGAGAGAAAAGAAAAATGAGAGTTTGAGGAGAAGAGGAGAAGGTAGGGTTATAAGACGACGAGGATCCTTCATCATTAATAAGAGAAGGTGATCATCTTATTTAGAAATTTTATGAAAAATCATAGACTCTTTAATAAATTTTGATTTTAATATATATTGAATCCTCATATGTCTAGTTTCCGATAAAATTGATAGATCATGATTTGCAATTATGAATCTCAAGATATAAATCAAAATGTGCGAATATGTTAATCTGTTAAAATAGGTTACAAGGATCGCTTTGTGACTTGATCTGAAATTATACAAAAAGAGTTAAAAAATGAACCTTATATCAATAGAAACCCCTCGAAGTATAGTTTTCAAAACAGTTTAAAAATCTAGATTTGGAGTTATATGTAAGGATTTATGAAGTGATTGGTGAATAAAGGTCAAACTATCTAATCTAGCAGAAAATATAAACTTGAATGAATAAACTGTTATTATTGATAAGGTTTCATGATAAACTCTCTAATTTTATGAAACGATTATAGAGTTTAGTTTATGTGAAATTTTACGAAATAATTTTTGGATCTGTATATAAAAAGTTATAGATTTAAACGTGTCGAAGAGTCATGTTGGACAGAATCTTCAAATGAACCATTTTGACACCGAAATAACTCCAAATATTTACAAACACTTCTAATGATGATAAATACATAAAATCATCATCATGCACTATCAAAACAAATATCGAAGACTTTTCTCAAAATTTAACACCACCACATAATATTATTATGATGGTTTTTCAAGAATTACGAACAGATATGCCTAACTTCATGACGTGAACAATCATTCACAAGGACGTGTCTTAATATGCGTATCCTATTATATTATAAGATTCGAAACCGCTTCTCGTTGTCACTTAACAACGAGGTTGAGCATGTGCATGTGAAAATCTGTGATAAAAGGTAACGTTTAAATTTATTGTGTGTGACGATACGTATTATTATACAGTGAGTATAATAATATGCGTTGGAATCTTTGATCATAGTCACTAATTGTATTTGACATAAAATGTGTTGCGACATATCTTATTGTCTATCACTTGCTGTGTGTCATGATAAAATGATTTGTGTTTTTGTGTTATACCTTATTTGCTTATATAAAAAGGATGAGTGAGTGAAAGTAGTGTAAATCCATAATTGGTGGGATAACTCCGTGGGATAAAACATAAAGAGCGTTGTGTCTGTCGCATGTGTTATACAGTGACTTGATGGTGACATTTTTTCATCGACCTAGTGAGGTTGTTTTGGTATGAGGGTATCTCATTGTAGGAGACTTTTCGATTTGACTGATCCCCTTTTGCGGATATCCCTTTTGCTAAAGGTGAACTGTAACGACCCAAGTTCCACGTCATGTGACACGTGGCGTTATGCCGTCACGAACCCGATCCGTGATAAGACTAAATAACCAAACGAGTTTAGAGACATCAAGAGTCAGGAAAAATACCTGTGATGCTCGATTCCATAATGCTTGACAAACACATATTCATTTCATATAATAGTGCGGAAGTAACTATGTTATACGGCTTAATGGCACGACCAATACACTTCATATATTACATATCCATAATAATCATAGTTTCATTACAACATTCCCAAAATACATAGGGTAACTACAGTCTTCACTGATCATCTGGTAACTCACCTGCAAACGAAATACATAACCCGTGAGTACGAAACTCAATAACCTAGAGTATATGCCTCATATTTGCAGGGTACTCTCCCGACTATGACGAATCGATGAGTATCAGTAAAGCATTTACACTTTTTAGGAAAATAGGTATGCCATATTACATGTGAGTATTTGTATGATTTCACGGCTCTTGTGTTCATTTTTGTTAACATGAACCCATGAGAGTTTTCAACGGACAGACTCTAAATACAAGACTCGTCAATTGTCAACCGAGCTACAAGAATTTGTCGATTGAAAGAGATAGTAACTTACTTTCAACGGGCTCTATGTGCCTCTAATTGAAACAGATTTGAACCTCTCCAATAGAGAGTTAGTAATGTGCTTCCAACGGGCTCTATGTGCCTCTCATTGGAACATATTTGAACCTCTCCAGCAGAGAGTGATCAGCAATGTACTTCCAATGGGCTTTATGTGCTTCTCATTGGAAACCTTCCTAACTAAGAGGATGGGGGCTATCCAACGTTCCTTAACTAGTCTCAATTCACCCATGACGATGACCCAAGGAATTGGTTAGAGTTCAGTTTCAGTGACTTTCATTTAACATTCGATAGATTTCAAGAAGAGACATCAAGTACGACCTTCTTCCTCAATAGTTTCAACATAAGGAGATGATGACAGTGCCAGGCTCAATCTCCAGACCACATTCAAGAGAATACGACAGATGATTTGATAATCCATGAAACATGTGCAGTGTTAAGCCTTTATATTTGAATATACGTTCATTGTTGATGTGTATTTCGTTCATTCGTATTGCCAGGCAATGTAATCTCCAACCCGTTCTAGTACTTTCTTTAGCATATGCTATGATGAGTTTATTTGACATCATTCATGCATTACAATAACTGGTACTTATATTTACGAACATAATAGTTTATTTGAAAAGCATAGTTCTGCATACATATGAATGTACTATTTATTTGAAAAGCATTGTTCTTTATGATTTGATTTGTTATAATCCCAACAATGTCTTCACACTAAACATGTCAAACGGTATCCCGATCCCGAATACAGCATTGCATGACCATATATTTACGTTTAATATCTCGTTTCTATTCGTAAGGATTATATGTCACATATACACTTTTAGATTTAACAGCAGTAAGCAATAAGAACAAAGCAGAAAGCAAAAAGTAGAAAGAAGAAAATAGAAAATAGAAACAGAAAACAGAAAACAGAAAATAAAAAACAGAAAAAAAAAAATAGAAAACAGAATACAGAAAACAGAAAGCATGAAGCAGGAAGCATAAAGCAGAACAGCCTTGGTACATGCACAACCCCAACACACATCATGCACACACACATACATAACATACCTTAACACCCCTAAACAAACACACTCAGCCACGACACCCATGCCCCGTACGCACACATTCTCATTAACCTTATAATAACATAAACACTTAAACATCACAATGCCTAATCTCAAACACATCTCCTCATAACACACAGTCTTCACCCTGAGCATAAATACACCATGATCACACTAAAATCACACATACAGGACACGAAGCACAGCTTAGTCGCACACCTTAAACTCCCAAAATCAACGCATACAAATCGTACGCTGTCGGGCACGCACATCCTCACTTAACTCCATATCATCACCATGTTCATGCATATAACCTGTGGGCACATAACCTTGTGCACGCATGATCCTACATACCATGATCACACCACAACATACACAGCCTCGACACACACAGCATCAACACATACACATCTCATTTACAAACGCAGCTATCGCACAGACACGACACAAACACCATGCGCATAGATAAGGACCAAGCCACACACACATCACAAGCAAGTCGCACGCCCATCAAGCTTCTAACTTTTTAGAATTTGGATCGAAGTTAGGTTACCTCGAACGCGTTTGTTTCCTCAAAATGGTTTTCGTCCTTCGACTTTCCGTTGCTGTCACGCCGTTTTCCTGCTGTGGTCACTGCCTGAAGACGATGATGACAATGATGATGCTCGATTTGGTGCGTGATGGTGGTGATATTGATGGCGACGACGGTGGCACGGCTGAGGTCGGTGACTGCGATGTTTGGTAGTGGTATGTTTTGACGATGTAGAGAAGGATGATGGAGCGGGGAAAGAGAAGATGATGATGGCGGGGATTATGATAGGCGTGGAGCGGGATTGATGATAGGCGCGTAAGAATTCGACGCTGAAGTCGTCTGGTTTGAGTGAAATGAAGTTACAGAGAAAGAAATGGGAAATGAAGGGAGTGGGTGGTGGATTTATATAATTCGAATTCGTTTCCTCGTTTATTTTTTATCAGTCTATTTTTATTCATGTTTCGTTCGATTATTTTATCGAAAAATGTACCCGTAATTAGATAAAATTATTTCTAACCTAATGACGTTCTTTTTGTTGAAAATTTTGAATATTTTCTGGATCGTATTTTATTAACCAAAATACGAATATTAAAACGTCATAACGTTACGTTATAACGTTATACGTACGTTATATTTAATACGTATATTTATTAAATACGTATGTTACATCGTTATAACGTTATGTTTAATGATACGTATTCGTTATATTATTGTGGGTTTGTAATGTTATGTTATAACGTTGTATTCGATCGTTCGTTATCTAACATATGAAAAAATATTTATTTTAAATATTGAAAAATTTTCGGGGTATTACATGAAGAGAGTTTATTTATGAAATTGAATAAGTCTTGTCTGGGGCACAATTATAGCATTAAGGGTATCTATTATCTGTTGTCTCTGTGTGATTGATATAATGATAAATATAACAAAGTTTTGAATAAACTGTTGAATGCAATAGTGCGTGAGACTTGAACTGGGGACCTGTCGTGACACTCAGTTTGTTTCATATTAAGGTCTTGACTGTTATATCATAAAGGGTATAACGATAATAAAAATGTCGATGGACGCGTAGTTTCGAGCGTTGTTACGTGGTGTTAAGTGTGTTTATATGATTAGGATGAATCACTGCTATGCTTGTGATGATAATTATGAATGCCAGATTAACATGATAATTCTATAGTGTTGAAATAAAGGATCCCAGTGATCATTTTTCTTTTCTTTTCTTACCTTCTTTTCTCGTGTAACCCATGGTAAGGGGACCAACATGTTATTGAGGTCCTATAGCTCACGATTACTATTTTTCCATGTCTTTCTTCTTCTCTTTGTTATAGGAGTAAGACTTGAAGAAAAAATGTGATCTAACATTTGATGTTAGATGTACCTTATGTGTGAAAGGTATTCTGCACTTAGAAAGAGATGTAAATTTTGCTGCAAAGATGATATTTTGAGTTATGATTGAGTGCATACAAAATTTCTAAACCAATGATATATAAATGAACTTAACTTAATTCTTATGACTAAGTCAAGAAATATAATTTTTGCCTAATTGAGACGTTGGACCCAGCGACAATGACGTCATATGTATCATTAATAAGTAATGAAAAATCAAGACGTTATAAAACCAAAGAATACAGAACTCACCAGGATAAACCGTCAATCTATGATGTCATCCGACAGCCAGTCGTATGTAAAACACCAGGATAGAACTCACCTGCACCAGATTAGTCAAGCAAATATTTCAATCTGATCAGTTATTTATAGAGCAGCAGATGTGAAGGCTCAACATACCTACATATGCAGACTATTGCTATCAACACAAACAAAAGTTTCCATGATGCATTTGAGATTCAAAAATTTACCTTAACATCTCTATGTTGGTGTTCGGTTTCGGTCTAATTTTACTTTTCAATTAATGCAATTAAGATAATTGGTTTTCGTTTCATTTTCAAGCTGATTAACTTATTCGATTAAATTCTTTTACTTTTATATTATGAAAATTATATCGATTAACTGAGATTGAACCAATTGTCTTGCCCATCAAAATATAACCCACACCAAAAGAGGACAATCCACGCCACCATCTCTCGCACGTGACCCCAGAGAACAGAAAAGTCTCCGAACAAGACCAAGAAAACTCCACTCCTTCTCCGATCACCTCCTCCTCTCCAATGGCGATCCCATTGACACCAACACCAAATCCCAACCGTTGATCTCCGCCTCAGATCTCCCATCCCTTCAATCCCCTCCAATGTCCGCCGCCGCCGCCGTGTCCCTCGGCGGCCCATCTCGGTGCGGCCGCATCCTCGGCCCATCGCTCGACAAGATAATCAAGAACGTCGCGTGGCGAAAACACGGCCACCTCGTCGCCGCCTGCAAATCGGCCCTCGACGCCCTCGCCGCCGTC
>JAOVYX010000001.1:167281-199787 GCA_035668315.1 Drosera spatulata | reverse complement strand
GAATGGTAAGTTTTAACTTAAATTTTAGTTGAAGTGGAATCCTTTTAATTTATTAATTAGGTTTATAGGAATTATATCAATTGTTTTATTTTGTATATTATTTTAAACAGGAGACGGCGTTGAAAAGGAAGGTCACATCCTCCGAGCTTTTCATTCAGACTCACAAAAAGTCTGATGCTCCGGGAGTGGTGGAGACAATTCAGGCGAGGAAGTCCATCGCGGACATTCCTTTAGTAGACGAGACTGCTTCACAACTTCGGGTAATTCTATTACTTGAGCCTTTTTTTTTTAAAGTATTAATTCTGATTTTATTCGTTGGATAAAAGACTAACACTCACCTACTGTTTACAGGATTCATACTTTGAGCGACTCAGTCAGATGCCTGAGTCACAGATAGATGAGTCATTAGATCCCGAGGCCACGTAGACACAGTCTCAGGCCATGGCTGATCGAGCATTCCAGGAGGTGTCCAGCATCGACAATGGGAGGGTCTACGGCATTGGCACACCTACGAGACAGCTATATCCACAGTCCGCCCTCAGCGCTGCCTCTAGATCTCGTTTCGCATCTGACACGGGGATTCCAGAGTATTATTTCCGACTGAAGGAAGAAGTCCAGACCCTTCGTCAGACTCAGGCAAGGATGGAGCAGCAGCTGAACATTGTCTTCAGGAGGATAGGCGGGGATCCGTCCACTTGTCAGACTCACGCCGGTCGACCATTTCCTTCATCAAGACCGCCTCCACACGATGACTTCGGGGCTCCAGAGCAACGGGATATTCGATTAGCTGACCATTGATGGCTTTGTAAATACAAAATTTTGATGTATTTTGTTTTTTAAGGATTATGTATATTATTGATGAGATTATTGGGACATTTCGATTGTTGATGTATTTGGTCTGGTTTTTGTGATTTTAATTTATTTTTTTCAATCAAAAATCAAAAATAGCTACGGATTTCCGTCGCTAAAATGAAATACTTCTACTAAAGAATTAGCTACGGAATTCCGTAGCTAAATTATTTCAAACTTAGCGACGGAATTCTGTCTCTAAATTTAAATCTTTTTAGTGACGGATTCCGTCGCTAATATTGTGGACTTCTGGAAAATTGATTTTTGCGACGGAATAGTCAATCCGTCGCTGATTTTTCTCATTTTAGCGAGGGATCTGTCGTTTATATCTACGTTAACGATGAGGTTTTTAGCGATGGATTGTTTCCGTCGGTAATATATTTTAGCGACGGATTTATCCGTTTTAGCGAGGGAATTTTTTCATAGCTAAAACACGTTTTTTTTTCTAAAGAATTTGATATTGAGATCAGAGATAAGAAGGGTGCAGAAAATCATGTCGTCAATCACTTATCAAGAATTATAAATCAGGATGAGTCAATTTGAATATCAGAATCATTTCCTGACGAGCTTTTATATCATCTACACGGTTATGTACCTTGGTATGCTGACCTTGTAAATTTTCTGGTGATTAAAAAACTACCATGTGATCTTCCAAGGCATCATAAAGAGAAGATTAAAAGTGATGCAAAGCACTACTCCTGGGAAGATCCGATTCTGCTTAAATTCTGTGCAGATAGAGTGATAAGAAGATGCATTCCTGATCATGAGATCAAGTCAGTGCTGAAACACTGCCACTCCTATGATTGTGGAGGTCATTTCGGAGTAAGGCGAACAGCTCACAAGATTTTGTCTTGTGGATTTTTCTGACCATCTTTAAACAAAGACATCTATGAGTACGTAAAGAGCTGTGAGCAATGCCAAAAGACTAGCAATATATCAAAGAAAGATGAAATGCCTCAAAAATATGTGATGTCATGCGAAATTTTTGATATTTGGGGTATAGACTTTATGGGGCCATTTCCAAATTCTAAAGGTCACTCATATACATTGCTAGCAGTTGATTATATCTCGAAATGGGTAGAACTCATACCTACACGAATTGATAACGCCAAGGTGGTGGTTGAATTTGTAAGAAAATTTATTTTTATAGATATGGTGTACTATAGTCATGATAAGCGATCGAGGAACCCATTTTTGCAACAAGGTTATGGACGTCCTGTTTAAGAAATGTCATGTTAATCACAAGATCTCAACTGTTTATCATCCGTAGATGAGCGGACAAGCTGAAGTGTCCAATCATGAGATTAAAAGGATCCTGGAGAAAATTGTCAATCCAAAGATAAAGGATTGGAGTGATAAACTGAATGACGCTCTTTGGGCGTATCATACTGTATACAAGACTCCAATTGGAATGTTTCCATACAGAATGGTGTACGGAAAAGCATGTCACCTGCCAGTGAAAATTGAACATAAGGCATGGTGGGCAATTAAAGAGCTTAATGTGAAATATGGAAACTGTGTGAATATGAGAAAGCTCCAAATCTCGGAACTAGACGAGATTCGTCGTGATGCATATGAAAATGCTTCTTTATATAAAGAAAATTTTAGCAGATTTCATGACAAGAAAATTTCACGCAAAAACTTTAAAGAAGGAGATAAGGTTTTACGTTACAATCCTCGCTTAAGGTTATTTCCTCAAAAACTGAAATCAAGGTGGGAAGGACCGTTCATTGTCAGAAAGGTCTTTAATCATGTAGCCGTTGAAATTCAAAGCGAAAAACGTCAAAGATTTTTAAAGTTAATGGTCATCAGCTGAAACGTTACTTCAAACTTAAAGATTCGACGTGGTTGGATGAAATTCCCTTGGAAAGGGTGAACTGGGTTTCAAAGAAATAATCTAACGTCATAGCTGTCGAGCCAACGATGTTAAACAAAGACGCTTCTTGGGAGGCAACCTATGTTTAAGTTTCTTTTAAAGTTCAAATTTATTTCAATTTATTCTTGACGACCGTAAAAATCTTAAACTGATACACGACATTAAACTCTACTAGTGGCTGATGCGAGTCATTTTAAAATTGACTTTGGGAGAGGAAACGAATGACAAAAAGGCATTTTAATTCATTCTTGAAGGGATTAAAAAAAAGAAATATTTTTCCAGGCTAAAAAATAATGAGTCACGGGCGTGACGTGAAGTGTCGCGAGCGTGACTAAATGTGTCGCGGGTGCGACAACGCCCAGTCGCGGCCGCGATGATGCTGAGCCCTGATAAAAAAAACCCTGAGGCCTCATTTTTCCTTCCTTCTTCAAATTCGGCAACGCCTAATCTTTTTCCTTACATACCATCTTTCAAATTCGTCAATCAACTCGTGCGATTAAGTATTCCATACGTTTGCATCGACGAGGGGAATCCGTTGACTGTAAGCACGCATCCTGAAATGTCTCAGATTGTGCGACATTCAAGGTTTTTCTTTAGGAAAACCTAGGTATGAATCCGAAATCTCAACTCCAAATTCAACAATCTTGTGTTCTAAATTGATTTACACAATGTGTAGAGTATGAATTCATAGTTGGATTGTTGAATTACATCCTGAATTTGGCAGAATTCTCTATGTCAATTTGTGTAGGGGTTTTATCCAAAATGCCTCATTCTAAGAATCCTGCATTTCGATCGGACGAGGGCACTTCAGCTACAGCTGAGCGCATCCTAGTTCCATATCCGCATGATTCTATAGTCATTCCAGAAGAGTATGAGGATCGTCACGGAGCGATTTCTCATAGAGCTATCCGCCAGACCAGATTACTTCATGTTGGTGAATTAGCCATACTCGGCCTTTGGAATGAGACTCTACACGCTGTTACATAACTGGGGTGGCACTATACTCTTCTGACTGGATGGCCTACGTATCCGTCACTAGTCCGTGAGGTACTAAGTACTTGGACTAGCACAGTTGGCCAGGCTCCAGTTGACGATCCAATTGAGGAGTACGTCACGTTCCAGCTGGGGAACAAGATGAGGCCCCTAAACCTGACTGAGCTTTGCATGATATATAATCTATGACCGGGAGGCTATCGGGAGTATGAGAGGGGGTATGTGCCATATTTGCAGGAACTATGGCATGAATTAACATTGGCTGGGGATACAACCCCCACAACAGCAAGAGTTCCACTTTCAGAAACCCTATCTTATGCATTCTGCGCTGGTTCCTGGCTTATACATTGCTGGCTACCAAGAATAGCCATGGAGTTGTTTCCCAGAAAGAGCTAGGTATTTTCTTTGTGCTGCTGCACAATCTTGTGTCTCCACAGCAGTATCTATACCTTAGTATTGGATACTTGCTGGCGGAGAAGATTGAGTTGGTTATTGCAGATAGTCCTAGGGCACCAATTCTCATTGGTGGGTTACTTACCCCCCTACCTGCACATTTTGGCAATGACATGATGGCTGTTCCAGCGCTAACTGAGCAGACGAGAGGACTGTTTGGTATAGATAGTCTAATGAGGATTGGTATGATTTCTGTCGATCATGGTATCTACTATTTTACTGCAAGAGCTGGTGAGGAGCCTAGGCGCCTTCCACTTCCATATTTTTCTCTTCGATTATCTGATCGGAGTAATTGGGGCTTTTCACTAGTTGCTGTAGATGATGACCAAGACTCCGAGGGTGACTCAGCTATGGGTGAGCCTCAGCAGCATCAGTCACCTCTTTCACATCAGTCTCATTCTCATCATTCTACACCAGCTACACCTGCGTAGATCCCTACACCTGAGCAGATACCTCATGTGGACTGAAGCACTGCATATCATTCTCTACAACAAGAGGTGACTGGTTTGCGAGCTGATGTAACATCTATGCAAACTCAATTGACTTCGATGCAGCAAGGCCAAGAAGACTTTTAGCGTCGTATCTTCCATTATTTAGATAGAAAATTTCCACCACCTCCTCCTATGTGATTTTCATTAGCTGGTCAGTCTAGTTTTATGAGTCTGTATTTTTATTTAGACTGCACTTTAGTTTAGCTTAGCGAAGGTTGGTCATTTCTAGACATTTTATTTATGTTTTTATTTTGAGTCAGTTGTACTTTTTCAGAGATGTATGAATCTTTATGTTTTATGCATTCTCGTTCTATTTTTATTATCTTAGTTCCCTTAATGCCCGTCCTTTATGTTTAATCAAACCTAAGTAATGAATTCATTTCCATTTGATCATCACTTTTCATTCCTTCATTACTATTTATGCTTTTATGTATGTTTCTAGTGATTTCTCTCTTTCTTATTTATATTATGTGTGTGACAGAGAGTGAGAGGGACTAATTTTTACTATCAAGTTGTGTTTTGTCAGATGTCGAATACTAACTTGCCCAGTGAAAAAGAACTCAGCATAGTAAGTGTTTATAGATGTATCGAGGACATAGATGAGCCGATTGTTGACACACACAAACCAATGGTGGCTCCTATACCTTGCACTTTCATTATCTTGAAGAGTCACATAACTGAGCTTCAAGCCAACCAACAGCTAATGATGGAGATGCTCCATGAGATGAAACCATATTCGTACGATCCTGGAGTTTCAAAGCGGGAAGGATGTCATGATTAGAGATATATGGAACTGGTTCACAACCTTTGGTTGTTTCTCGGGTGAACCTTAGCTAACAGATATTCTATTGTCCTCTACGTTTTACTTTTATTTTTACATTGAGGACAATGTAATCTTTAGCTTAGAGGAATTTTTAAGGTTGATGATTTATTTATTTAGAGTCTTTATTAGAGTTTAAAAAACAACAAAAATAAAAAAAACTTGTTTTTGAATCTATGGTTTAAGCAAAGTAAAATAATGATTTATACCATGATAAATGTTACACTAGTTCATGTAGTTGAATATTGTCTCTAAGGAAGTTTTGAATCTTTGGTAATATCATTCTAGTACATTCCTATGAGATGACATTTTTCATGTGTAGAAGCGCTTAAGTAATGACTTGAACTGTAGCTAGACACTTAAAAATAAAAGAAAACCTTCATGATCCCGTTTTATGCCATCCTTTCATTTATCCACCACTTATATGGGAGCATGGAGTGGTTTTTAAAAATTTTTGAAGAAAATTTTGCAAGTTTTTGTTTATTAAACTTTCAATTTTTCATGGTAACCCTCATGCTATTTTTGATTATTGGAGAATGTTCTAGACCTACTCAGAAGAGAAAAAAAAAGATAGAAAAAAAAAAGAAAAAAAACTTGCAAAGCAATATTTAGAGGTGCTTTGTCCCTTACCTCAGTAATCAAAATTACCATCTACGGATAAAAGAGGGGACATGGACTTCGATGATATAGCTTTGAAAAGGAAAAGATGCATACCCAGTAGGAAATCTAGATCTCCGTCGAGACCTTGGTGGCTTTGGGAATGATCCTATATAAGAAAACAACGAGGTGAAAAAAGAAAAAAAAAAAAAAAAGAAAGAGAATTTTGATTTGAGTTTTCGAAGTGTTTTGTTTTGCTACAACTCAAGAATCTGCTAGGTGTAAAAGACTATGAAAGGGGAATGATTTGAGGGATAGCTAGATATGATGTGAATAGAGATTAAGGATGACTTTGTGATTAATATTTTTTTGACATGTGTTTAGTGTTGATTTTAGGCAATCTGATTGCTTTGATGCTCGAGCCATAGAATTTTTAACTTTTGTTAGTTTTCATCATTTCACATTTCTTTCTTTGTTTTGAGTCTACACTTTGCTTAGGGACAAGCAAAGGTTTAGCTTAGGGGAATTTGATGTGTGTGAAAACACACATCATTTCTTTATTCTAAATGTTTGTCTTAATCCTCTTATATTGTCTATTTTATGTTTTAGTGTCTTTTTGTTTTGGAATGTTGGTACTGCTGTGTTTCCATGTTTTTGGCAGGTTGACGCGAAGTTAGGAGCGAAAATGAAGAAGGATGAAGAAAATGACAAAGTCATGAGCTCAAAAAGCTGGATTTTACGATTCATCGTTGTTTCACGTGCTTCGAGAGTTTATACGGCAATATTTCACATCGTTTAGCTAGATTAGCATGTTTAGATGCGTTGTTTAAGTTTTTAGAGTTTTTGGACATCGTTTAGTATTTTTTGTATTAGTTTTAAAGTAAACAACATAGTGGTGGGGGGCGCTACAACTGTGTCGCGGGAAGGCGTGATGTCGCGGGCACGCCAGCCAGGGGTCGCGGACGTGACGAAGTAATTCAACAAATTCCACTTTTTTTTTATCCTGTCGCGAGCCCGACTGACATGGTCGCGGCCGTGACGTTGTTCGTGATGCAAAACAGCAAATTTAAGCCGTTGGATCGATCTGGTCTCAAACCCTCACCGATAAATGTGTGCCCTAGGGTTGTTGTAAGCAGAATACAGAGGATGAAATGCTCAGGGACAACAGAGGCGATCAAGGGAGGCGAGGCGCAAGGAGGACGAGCCTTGGAGGAGAATTTGGAGAAGTTTTGATCCGCAAACGCATAGGATTCCTTTGGCATTAGTTTGGAACTCTACATGAGCTGTAAAACCCTTGTTCTCAGTAGTTCAATCTCTGCAGAATGCTTGTTTATATTTTCATGTTTAATTCAACGCTTATGTGTGAGTAGTTCATTAGAAGGGATGTATTGATTAGTTTTGATGACTTTAGATCATGAGATTTTGATTATAAGAATGAAACCAGAGGTGTTTGATGATGAAATGATGCATGAAACCTGTTACAATTATCATATAACATGTGTTTGATCACCTAATATACATAGGTTAAAGCTATAAATCATGCTAAATGGTTTTGTTTAGTAGCTAATTCATATAATATGATTTAAGCTAATTGTCATATATAATCAATGATTTCATGTGCATGTAACATGATTAGTTTAAGCTAATTGTTATGATTGTTATGAATGTTAAGTTCCATGTTATGATTCAACTCTTGTGTTTAAATCATGTTTGAGCTAATTGAAATGATTTAGATCTCTTGAGTTAGTTTAACTATCCGAGCTAATTGAAAGTTAGAAGGTAAGGAACGTAGTGAGTTAAGCCAAAATTCATTACAAACATTCCACATTGATCATTACGCCTAAAACCCAGAAACATCAATGATTGATCTAAGTGACTCAAAATGATTCAACCATCGTCCCTACATTTCTCTTAACCTAAGTTGTAATACCCGAGAAATTTGAGAATTTTGAGACGAATATATAACGTTACGATTTTTAAAATAAATCGTACCAAAAGGTTATATATTTAAATTTAAGAAAATATTTGTTTAATTAAATTGAATATGACGATGGAATATTTGGGATGATTAGTTGAACGCGTCAATAAACGTTACGAACAAATAACGTTACGTTATAACGTTATAAACGTTACGCGTAAGGACTATCGAATTTATCCCAAAAGCTATGAATTATGACTTGGGAGGTCATATTCTCATACACAGAATAAATCTAACGATGCAAATAGATTTTTCGTGGATTAATATTACGAAATTTGGATGAATAATGGACCGAACGAGACGTTTCGTGAGACATTTCGTGGGATTAAACCCACTCACCCACCACTTTTTCTTTTTCCCTCCACCTTCCTTCTTCCACTCAATCCTCTCCACTCCCGCCAACTCCCTCCACAACACCCACCTCCACCACACTCTCCACCACACTCTCCATCATCCACTGTCGGCCTTCTCCTGCAAACACCAGGATCATCATCATCATCAAGCTAATCAACATCAAGCAACAACATCAACTTCATCAACATCATCAACATCAACTTCATCACCATACCATCTTCACAAACATCACCAACGCCACACGACGAAGGCAGCGGCAAGACGGGGAGGAGAACCAACATCGGTAGCCGTCCAGAGATCATCAAAGGATCAAACGGTGTGCTCGTGTGTTTAAGAAAATCAAACGCGTTCGAGGTAACCTCACTCGTTCGATTTACCTCTTTTATTCGTTCACACGATTCAAACACGTCCGTGCATGCTTTGGGACGTGTTTATGCTGTGTTTGATGTGTATATGATGATTTGGTTGCTTGAAATCATGTATTGAACGTTCCGTGGACGGACAGGGAGGTTCCCTGGTGGTTCTTCCCTGAAATTCATCGCGCCCGCGACAACCCTGGGAATTTCCAGGGTCGCGGCCGCGACGAGGGAAAACCTGGGAATTTTATGAACAGTTTCGTCGTGCCCGCGACTGTGACCCAGGCAGAGAAAAACAAAATACGGCCTTTTGGTAGTCTTTCACCGTCTGGCTAGCCCACCCGTAAGGTTCTTGTTTCGCCGTGACAGCCCAATGTCGCGGCCGCGATACGCCTAATCGCGCCTCTGACGGCCTTTTGTCCAGGAATAATACAAATTTCGAATCCCGAACTTAAAACCTAAACACGTCTTTGAGATATATAATACCTACACATGGAAATAAATCGTCAAACGTGCATGAACGATCACGTTTGACATGTGATAAGATATTTGGGGGTTGAAATGAAATAGAATGTACCCTTATAATATATGTACCCTCATGGGAAATAAAATGAAAGCGACCTCTAAATGATTAATAAAAAGGGGACGGGGGATGTGAATCATAGTTGCACCATCCATGTGAACTAATGAAAAGCAAACGAGTAAGAAATATCGCCTCCTTGAACTGATAAGGACGGTATTGACATCCCTTGTGGATCATTGGTCGTATTCTTGAATGTGTTGAAAAGGTCGAACATGGTGTCCCTTCTTCGATCCATAGCGATCATCGGTTTTCCTGAGTAGCCTTGGTGGCTTGGGTTTGAGTCATTGCACTCCTGTATTATCACCTGAGTCATCGTCATTGGTGAAAACTAGCTAGGGAGCGATGGGCGTCCCCCATCCTCTTTGCATGCATGCACCGGCTTCTACGCCGTAGTGGCAGGGCCACGGGTTACTCTCTGCAGGGAGGTCTAAAATTATCTCAATGCAGGCAAACGATACCTCATTGAATACGCACAAGAGGTGCAAGGCGACACATAGGGTATGCAGGTGCGAAAACAGAATCTGTTGGGAAACCCGGATAACGATTGACACTTTAGTTTATCTCTGTACTCCGAGTCGGTCATATCCTTGGAGTTGTCGCTGCTTTTGAGTCGTGTCATAAACTCTAATTAAATGCAAAATAAAGGAATGACTCCTAAAAGCGATACAAAGCCATATAAAGAAATGAGAAGCGATGTTGTGTGATATGGCGCCCATATTTTCCTCTATATACAAAAATGTTTTAGGGACTTTCGGCGGTCGTCATAGCCGTTAGCGGAAGTTCCCTGTAATTGGGATTCATACACCAAGGTTGTTGAGCTTCATTAGCTCACGGTTATGTTTTTCAATTGCAGGTATGCCCCCAGCAGCACCTGAAGGCTCTTAAAGAGAGCGTGTATGTATTTAGATGAATCCACGGACTTTGGATTTTATGGCAGATCAGTTATTTTTTATTGTTTAAATGTAATAAAAGATCTGCTTGGTTTTCGCTTTAAGTGTTGTAACTAAACAGGTATTTGGGACTGTAAGTTATGACTATGTTACTGTTTGTGTTTTCCTTGACGCCTGAACCCTAAAACCCATTCGGTTTGATTAGCCTTGTCACGGATCGGGTCCGTGACGGTATAACGCTCACGTGTCTTCCTACGCGGAAAGTCGGGGTGTTACATAAGTAGTTCATCTTACTTTCTACCTTTATTTTGTGTTCTTTTGATTAATTAGTTTAGTCTAGTTAATATCTTTCAAACAGTTTAAACATCCCCCTCCCCTCCCCCCCAATTCCTTAGGATAGTAACTATTTTAAGTTTATTTAGTTAGACATTCGTCATTCCCTGTGGGTTTGACCCTTACATCCATTACTGCATTAATTTTATATTCTTAGAGTGAAAATGAGTGCATATAAATTCTAATTTGACGTGTCTACGACAGCTCGCATCAATACAACAGCATTCGACTCTAAATGAAAAACTAAACTAACATAAATAAAAATGACTCAAAACACAAACAAAAAGCAGGTTATTAGTGTTTGAAAATTTGTGTGTTTTCACACACATCTTTTACAAAACGCTAGACCGAAAATTGGTCTAAACAAAAGAAGAATAATGATCTCTTCGCAAGATGGAGTTGTTTAGCGTTAGTCTTGTTGTGATCCGTAGAGACCATCGTCTCAGATTGAAGCGGCATCTCTAACTCTTTGAAAACCTTTGTAAACTGATGAAACCTCCTATTTTTCTGAACTCTTCATCTGATTTTTTGACGTACATATTTATTGGAAAAATAATATATCAAATTCCCCTAAAAATTGAGAAAAATGACAACCAGATCTCATAAGGCTCACGGCCTCTGCATCACAACAGAAGCCCGTGCTCAGAGAACTTTTGATAACCATTGTGCACAGCCTGTGCCTTGTCTGCACGGCCCGTGCCTCCTTTCAAACATGCAAACTTCAATTGTTGTCTTCCAATGAAATGTAAACACATTCCAAATATTTGGAAATCAACAAGAAACATCAAAAAACAGTCTCAAACTTCTCATAAGTCGCTCGTCGTCTACACTATTGTAAATAAAACAATAGATTTTGAAGTATCGATGTTCTAAATAACAAAAGGAACCAAAACAGTATGAAATGACACTTTAACTATTATAAACAAACGATTTTGTCTAAGAAAATGATACGTGTTTTCACACTCATCATCTAGTTGATATCTCCTCCATCCTTTCAATCATTTTCTATGATCTAACTTCATCATATCCAATCTTTCATTGATAATTGTGTACCAGAGAGGACATTTTTCGTGGATCGTCTTTGAAGTTGGAATCTTTTGACGTCATTTGTGTCTTCTTTGAACAACAGAACTCAAACTTGCAAAATGATTAGTAGACTTGGAAAAAATCTAATTGATTGATGTTTAAGGTTAGAGACTTTTCTTTTGGGATTGACTACTTATCGCTTCTAACCGATATTTTAAGGTTTATGAATTTTGGAGCTATTCTAACTGACGTTTAAGGTTTATGAATTTCGGTCATCGTCTTAAACACTTCTATGAACTTAAAGATTCACCATGGATGAACAAAATTCCATTAGAATGGTGAAACATATTTCAAAGCGTTAAATGCGCTTAAAAAACGTGGAGCCAACAACGTTAAACAAATGCACTTCGTGGGAGACAACTCATGTTTTTAATTTTTCACTAGATTAGTTTTTAATTGTTTGATTTGTTTTATTTTAATAAAATCGCACAGTGTGTTTAAAGTATTTGCAATGAGTTTGACGCATAATGGATCGTATTAGAATTATTAAAAATCAAAAACCTTAATTTTGGTCTGCAGCGACCATTATAAGGCGTTGTAACGACCGTTACAAGTGTTCAAAAGATTCACTGAGCATTACTTCAATGTAACAACTGTTACAGAGGGGCCGTAACGATCGTTATAAAGCATATATATGGTTTAAGCTCAATTTTCTCATATTTACATCACATTCTTTATCACAAACACCCCAAATGCGATTTTCTCTCACCCTGAATTCACCAAACCACTTCAAATCATCAAAAAATAATTCAATCTCAACTCCTTAGCATCAATTGCACTTGCGAAAAACTTTGATTCGTCCGGGAACACGATGATTCGTGCGATTTCATCGAATCAATCTCATGAAACCCTAGGTATGAAATTCTCGTTTCTAGTCCGTTTTGATCGAATCACCACTCTAAATGTAACTCTTAGATGAGGAGAATACGTTCCTAGCCTTGGTTTGAAAGAATTCGGCCCGGTTTTGATTGTTTTGTGCTATTTTCGTATAGGTGAAAAGCCGGTTTCATGAAATTTGAGCTTAAAAGGTTTGGACGAATCTGACATGTCAAATCCATCTCATCGAGTAAAGACGATGGTAAAAAGGCAAAGGAGAGGACAAGTTTCCTCGTCGGTAAGCCACCAATAAATCCAAGAACCCGTCAAGGAAGAGGAGGAACCACTCACTCCTTATCCCTTGATGTGAGCGAGGTCTCCGACATAGGATGGAATAGGAGTCGCCACCTAATTGAGCCCCAAGTAGGAAGGGTATTAGATAAAGATTGGATCGATGGACAGAGTTTCTAGAGTCGAAAGCTAGGTTAAGTGGTGGAAAGATGGCCTCGGTCAGCTCGTATCCTTCACCGCCATATCAGCATGGTCTCTACTTTGGAAGGTTTCTATTTTGGATACTCTTAACTTCCTTGTACTACTCGATTTTTCTCGGTCAATCAGGCTAGGCAATTGCTAACAGAAAAGATAGATATTTTAGGGATCGAACCGCTTCATGGTTGTCTATGTATTTGACGGAGTCCAAAATCAGGACATCACATA
The DNA here is from genome assembly GCA_035668315.1 of Drosera spatulata. Classification (NCBI taxonomy): domain Eukaryota; kingdom Viridiplantae; phylum Streptophyta; class Magnoliopsida; order Caryophyllales; family Droseraceae; genus Drosera; species Drosera spatulata. The sequence continues at coordinate 186,595 of JAOVYX010000001.1, read as the reverse complement.
GTTCAAGATTATGGTCAAACCTTCAATTAAGGTTTCCTACATACCCAAGGGATCAGATCATGTATAGTTCTGAACTTAAGAGATTCTCTGTTGTTTTCGGTTTTAATGCTAGTTGTATCCTGATAGGTCCAAATCGGGGTCTAAAAGTCCTTTAAAAGTTAATACACCTATTTTTATGAATTTTCTGAATTTTATTTACCTAAGTGTGAATTTGGTTGGTTTCTATCAATTTATTCACCTAAGAGTAAATTTTGATCAAAGTTGATTTTTTTTTTTTTAAGGATTTCGTGATTTTTAAGATTTTATGGTTAATTTTCCTAAAATCAGATCTATGTTATTTTTTATCATCATTTTTTTTAGTCTAACTTGGTGTAACTAAGCTTTCAGCTTAAGGGTTCTAAGACAATCCAAAAATACATCCTAATCGATTAAATATTTTGGATTAATTTAACGAGCCCTAAACTAAATTTTAGGTTGGATCTAGCTAACCAAATGAATCAAACAAGTGCATGACAAGAATCGATCAAACAAATTCATTCACCTAAGGGTCAATTAACTTTAGTTCACGTAAATGTAAACTTTATGTTCACCTATATTGTGAATAACATATTATCCTTCTAATTAAAGACTAATATTTTTATGTGATGAAACTCTATGTGACAAGATCAATCCAATCTTGGATGATTTATTAATTATCATGTTACCTAACTCAATTAGCTAAACAAATCATGGCACTACCTTTATTTTAAGTTAGGAATCATTGCCTAGCTACTTTAGCAACATCATAGCATAGTGTCACGAACAAGCTAAGTGGAGAGGTTGGTCTTGAAGAATTCTCTAAAATTCTTCACAAACTTTATGACTCCTCCATACCTTTCTAGAGTACTCTAGGGTTCTCCGGAATTCTCTAGAATTTCCTAGAGTTAGGAAGAGTTCTCTAGAGAATTCCATGTAATTATCTTGGGAGAAGTGTCTAGAAGACTCTTGAATTTACTTAGGAGGAGAAGAGTATGAAAGAGTCTAGATGCCAAGTCTAGAACTCTCCATAGACTTGTATATATAAAGGGGTGAGGCCTTTTGGCCAAACCATCTCATCTCATTCTTGCAAACACAAAGCATACATTGAAAGTTTCCAAGTGTTCTCAATACAAAGCTCGTTTCCAAGTCCAAAACTCTCTTACGTTCTCAAGAATCACCTTTGAGTGACGACTAAGGCTGAACTCAAGCAAAGGAGTGAGTAGTTTGAGTGCCGCACGGGTAACGAGAATCTAACCCCGTGGCAGTTAGTATCAGAGCTTTGGTTCATACGAGAGATGGATTCAAGCATTGTGACCTAGCACGGAGAGGAGATGGCCACCATGAATGTCACCATGCGCAAAGAAAGAGGCAAATCGAAGGATGCCCGAGCGGCCGTGGAGTCACGATTCTCGTAGATGGAAGAGATCGTGACAAAGGTGTTGGAGCAGCTTGAGGATGATATTCCTAGCAACGAGACCATGGAACGCTTGAGGAAGACCTCAAAGGTGAGTTGTAAGGCATCCTCAATGCTTGTTTGGAAAACCTTCATAAAGAATTCCAAGAGAAAATGGATGGCCTTCGCGCTATTGTGGTCTCTCTTCAAGATGAGTTCAAAGTGATTCGTGAGGATGCCACGCTATGCAAGGTCGCCATAGCGAACAACGCTCCTAACATGGGGCGGGACACTCGGTTTGATCCACCCAAACCGAAACCTTTCTCCGAAAAAAGGGATGCCAAGGAACTTGATACTTTTCTCTTCAACATGGAGCAATACTTTGAGCAACTGGGGTTCGAAGATGAAGAGAAGAAGATCAAGACCGCGGCCCTCTTTTTTTCGAACACAACGTCAATGTGGTCGCCTCGTCGCTATAATGATATTCAAGCGGGGACGTTCACTCGTGACACATGGGAGGGGTTTAAGAAGGATCTCAAGTTGAACTTCTACCTGGAGAATGCGCAACATGAAGCGAAGAGGCAACTTCGCAAATTGAGAAAAACCGGCATAATTCGAGACTATGTGAAGAGTTGCATGGAGCTGCTCTTCCAAATTTCGGACATGTCGGAGGATGACAAGCTCGTTTATTTCTTGGATGGTCTCCAACCTTGGGCTCAACAAGAGTTACAGCGACGCGGAGTACAAAACCTTGCCAATGCCATAGCAGTGGCGGAGTCTCTTGTTGAGTTCAAGAGGAACGATGCCTGGCGGAGCAGGAGTTCGAAGGGCAACTTTGAGAAAGATGGAGGAGACAAAGACGACAGAGGCAAACAACTATCCAACTCCTCTAAAGGTGGACCAAGCAAGGGCGACAACCGAGGGTGGAGCAAGACCAACTCCAAGGACGCGGGGAAGTCCAAAGGAGAGGTGAAGTGCTACTTATGTGATGACCGTCAAGAACAAGTATCCCATTCCATTGATTGCAGATTTGTTCGATCAACTCGTCAATGCATGCTGTCAAGTGAAAAATAAAAGATCATAGAAACTTATAATCAACACATTCAGAACAAATAATGAAAGACTTATATAGAAACACAAACAGTAAATAGAGAAATTATATATATTTTTACTATATATCTAAAAGTTATATGTATAGGTCTTTACTCTAATCATTGTCATCGTGTTCGTCATCATCATCGTCATCGTCATTCTCATCGTCATCTTCATCCTCTTCCATGTCCTCGTCATCCTCATTCTCTTCTTTTACCTCCTTATGAGCAACGCGCTTCTTACCCCGAAGTTTGTCCTTGTACCTTCATGCCCCGCAGTTGGAACGCATCTTTAAGTTATCTGCATCCTTCCATAACAACATACAACCATTGGGGCATACGTCTATCTTCTTAACTGGAAGACGGATACCTCTCATCAGTCGGTTAGTGGAGTACAATATATCTATCATCACATTGTCTTCTGGACAAATGTCTTTCAACTACACCGCAATGGCATCAGTTGCCCTGTGCGGTATGTTGTACTCACACTTGATGTTCAACAACCTGAAAGCAGCCTCCAATTGGGACACTCTGCAACCAGGATACTAGGGCTCCTTAGCACCACTCAACATATCAAAGAAAGACTTGGAAGTATGCGACGGACTGTCATCGAAATCCTTTATCGTCTCATGATTTACAACCCTGGAAAAACTAGGCCCAAACCTATCCACAACCATATCCTCATACGGATTTGAGCGCATCATTATTGAGGCTTCCTCTTACCCAGCCTCACCCTGTTGTGTCCATATCCAATAGTTAGACACAAACCCCCGCTCATATAAGTGCACTATCGCTTCATCCATCGTTGGATATATCCTATCGTGGCACTTGACACAAGGACATCTCAAATGTCCGGGATAATTGAAAATCTGTCTCTCAAGGGCGAAGTTCACAAACTTTTTCACATTTGTAATAAACACGGTGTTCAAATACCCATCAACAAGCTGCTCATACATGCAGGATCTATCATAAAACCATGATAAATCCGACCCCATCTTGCTGTCCATTAAAAAAATAACCAATGTAAGATCATGACATTTTAATGTTACACTCACCTAATTAAGGTTAAAACTAAAATAATTTATGACATTTTAAAAATTCTATTCGACAAAGTTCGGTTTCACTAAGATTTATCAAAGTAGCTAAAAAAAATTATTTCCCAAACAAGTTCCATCTAGCTACAACACATATATAGAGATGATCCAAAAGTCATACATTTTGTTTTAGCTCATGAAAAAAATCCAAAAAAATAAAATAAAAAATCAACCCTAATTAAACATTCGACGTAAACGATATTCAACATATTTTCTTATCAAAATGTAATTCCACAAGATTCAATGGTTTAGAAATCAAGGGGTCGAGACACACTCTCGATCCCTTCAAATCAAAACCAATAATACAACCCTTCCAACAACAATTGAGTCATACCAAGGAACCAACATCAACCATTCATCAAACCAACTCACTTCCCCGAATCGAGTTTAATTCTCGGTTCCTCCACGCCCATCAAAAACCATGAAACCAACCTCCAATACCAAATTAATTCCGATACAAACACTCCAAACACAATATTAAAGATAAATTTTAATTAAAACAAAATCAATTAAAGGTTAGGGTTTAAGGTTATACTATGATGAGATATGGGAATAATGAATAAGAGATGGCGTGTGGTTACGAGCTCCCGTGCAATTTGGTAGTGATGAACGACCCCTCTGATTCCTTCAAAACCAACCAGATATCATCAAATCCATATCCAATACTCTAAACAAGGCATCAAACACGAAATTAAACTAAGATAAATTTATATTTTAAGTTAGGGTTTTAGAAATATACCTTATGCAATTCAACTATTTAAGATGACAATAGTGGTGGGAGCAGCCGGCGAGATTTATTGGTGGTGGAGTAGGTGAGGTGAGGCAGGCGGGATTGGGACGATGGGGTGGAGGAGAATGGGTGTGAGGTGGCTGGGACGAGGTGAGAGTGAGGGAAGGGGGTGAGTAGGCTGTTTTAATTTTTTCAATGTAATGCAGCAGAATAGTGGATTTCAATACATTCAAGTTCTTTGTAGACCACTAAGAAAGTCTGCAGTAGAGAGTTAAACTTTGAGAGTTTGTCTCTATTTGCCGTTGCGATTGATTCCTAACAATTCTGATAGTTCAAAACAATAAAAGCAAATAAAGAACACAGGATTGATACTGGTTCAAACGCTCGTTATCAACTGATAATCAAGAGGTTAGTCCAGTCTTCCCTTGATGACCAGTTTAGTCAATCCAAGAGGTAAGTTACTATCTTCTTGTTTTCTCTTACAAGACAACCCCTTTACAAGCTATCTAACTTGTCAAAGGCAAAGAACCTAGACCTTTTGCATAGATCCCTTGCTGGACTCTACTGCAGCTTCTGTTCTTCAATGCAAACTAGTGAACCCTTCTACTTTCTGTTCTTCAATTCAGCTCATTTGAACAGTTTTTATAATTCAGATTGGTTTTGTACACTTTATACGTTCAATCTCTTGTTCAACAGCCCTGTTCTTTGAGCTCTTTGATCCCCTTTTATAGGCTGAGGGAATGAACCCGTGACTGTGTACTTGACCTGATGGTGATAGCTTGTCACATGTGATCCTTCACTTATGTTGATAGCTCACCTTTTTTTGATCCTCGTACTGTCACTCTGAACCTCAAATCTTCGATGTGATTGATACTCAGACTTCTGCCCACCAAAGCAACCATCTCTGCTGCACTTCAGTCTGCTACAACTTAGTCTGCACTCAAGATCATCCAGTCACTGCTGCAACCTTGTCTGCACCTAGATCTGATGCAATCTATGCATTGCTGTGTTGATCCTTGTCTGCAAGATTAATCCCCCATCCTAAAGTCTTTTGTTATACATGCATGTCTTAGCTGCTTAGCCAAAATTCTCTATAGTAGTCTACATCTGGTGGCCAATAATGCTCTCCATCTGTGGCCGTCTGCTCTCCAGCATCTGACCTAGACTGTAGGTACCTACCTAATTTCAACCCTAAGCATACTAACAACATAATGGCTAATACTTCTATGTTTCGTTCATTAATTTTTATATAATTGGAGGGATTGCACATTTCTATCATATTATTTTCTTTTCTTGTAGCCATTTTCATGATTCTTTCTTTCAGATTATGTATGTGTGTAAGAAAGAGGTCTGTTAATATTTGTGCAATTGGAGTTTTGTTTAGACAGGAATGTCATCACAACAGCAAAATCCCGATGTTCCACAACAAGGAAGAGAAGTTCGTGTGGATAGAGTAGAGTGTTGGATGGAAGAAGAACACGAGGACCATGTTGTGAAGCCTACACATCCACAACCTCCACCACCTCCGTGTAGTTTCATTGCTCTCCATTCAAAACTGCAACAAATAGAGGAGAAGCAGCGAAACATCAAGGAGGCGCTTGAGCGGATTGAACAGTAGGTTGAATAACAGAATTACACGATCGGCGTCGTCCAAGAACAATCAGAGTTTCAAGCTGGACTGGTGGATGATAGGGTGAGGACGATCTACAACTAGCATGTGTCCCAAGGACACTCTTGAACTTAATTGGTATATCTTGTTCTTTGCGTTTTATTTCTATTTACATTGAGGACAATGTATAGTTCTAACTTGGGGGAGGGATTAGTTAGTGTAGTTTTTTTTCTCTTATTTTTATTCATTTTCTAGAAAAAGAATAATTTTAAAAAATAGTGTCATGAATATATATGTATAAATGAAAAAAAAACTAAACGAAAAAAATTGTGTTTTGCTTTTAAATCCATGACTTGAGCAATGTAATATGATTATTTATGCCTTGATACTTGTTACACTACTATATATAGTTTTAATATCATTTCTAAGGAAGTCATAAATCTTTGATAACATCATTTTGTTACTTTCCTATGATATGACTCTTTCATGTGTAGATAGTATTTTAGTGATGACTTGAACCGTAAATAGACATTTAAAAAAAAAAAAGAGAGAGAGAGAGAGAAATCATCATGTTCTCCTTTTATGTCATGTTCTCACTTATCCACCGATTATAGAGCGCATGGTGCTAGTTTTTTGGAAAAAAAATGATTTTAGTTATAAAGCGTCCATCTTTCATGGTGACCCTTATGTTGTTTTTGATAATTGAAGAATATTCTAGACCTACTCATCAATGAAAAGGGGAAGAAAAAAAGAGAAAAATTATCAAAATTCAAAACAAGCAAAAAGCTTCAAAAATATTATGTCCTTATCTCGGTAATTAAAATTATCATTTATGGATAAAAGGGAGGATGTGGCATTTTAAAAGATGAACTTGAGAAAAGAAAATATACATATCCAGTAGGAAATCCAGATCTCCTTTGAAACCTTGGTGACTTTGGGAATGACTCATGTCGGATGCATTCCTAACTGTAAAGAAGTAACGGGATGACATGATGAATTTTGAAAATGAATTTCTAAAATATTTTGTCTTGTTATATCTTGGGAATATCTGCTACGTGTGACAGATCATGAGGGAGGATATTTTGAGGGGTAGTTTATGTTGTGTAAATAGTAACAATGGGCGACTTTGATATGAATGTTCCTTCGACATGAGCTTAGTGTAATTAATTTTTGGCATTCTGACTGCGTTAATGATCAAGCTGTGAAAGTTTTCATGTTTCATTTGTTTTTTTAGTTTTAAGTTGAGTCTTTGTTTTGTTTTTAACTTTTCTTAGGGACATGCAAATTTTTAGATTGAGGGAGTTTGATGTGTATGTAAACACGCATAATTTATTGATATTAAATCTATTATTTTATTATGTTTGAGTTTTTTATATTGTATTTTTAGTTTAGTTCATATCTTTGGACTTGGATATTACTATTTCTTTATTTTTGTTGCATATTTGATCGTGTGAAGACGTGAATGAATCGTTGAGTTGATTGTGGGATGTTAAAGTTAATAGGTTTATTCTCTCGCTTTGAATCAGTTTATTTTTTTTTTAATATATACGAGGTTATTGGTATGTTAGGGATAAATATGTTAGATTAATTATACAATCTTACTGGTAATTAATATTTTAACAAATATAATATTTTGTATCCAAAAATATTGCTGCCAAACCTTCCTAAACTAATGAAGTTAAATGAGTTTCATCCATAATTGATCCTAAAAATATAAAACATACTTAATCTATTTTTCTATATTTTTATCATATAAAAAAATTCCTTATTTCACAGTGGAAGAACATCCCATTAACTTTTTCTTAGCAGCTGTAGCGCACCCCGTTTACCCGATTAAAATCCAAAAAATTAAACATCAAAATCAAATGATTGTCTCTATTATGACAAAAAGGAACAGATTATTCTTTCCTCCTTGACAACTCACAAGCAAACTGTGTAATCTCCTACATGAGCCCCCAGCGTCTAGCTCGCCAAAACAACTCACCTCTCCCTCCTCCTCCACTATTGCCGTCGTAATGAAGCAGCTCTCATCCATCTTCAACCATGTCATTCTGCTGCGGTGCGGAGTGCGTGTTCGTCCTTGGCTTCAGCCGTTGAGCATGGAAGCGCTGCACGTACATCGGCTCATACGACAATGCCACCTGGCCCGCCGCCACAGCCGCCGAGTTCTCCCCGATCCCGCGCATCTGTCGCATCATCCTCGCCGTCTACGAGCCCGATCTCCGCAATCCCATTTTCCCTCCATCCAACGGCGGATACCGCCTCAATCCCGACTGGATCGTCAAGCGCGTCACCTACTCCGAAACCCTTGGTAATTCACCGCCGTACATAATCTACCTAGATCATGATGAGAAAGAGATTGTGCTTGCAGTTCGCGGGTTGAATCTGAGGAGGGAGAGCGATTACAAGGTGTTGTTGGATAATAAGCTCGGGATGCAGATGTTTGATGGTGGGTATGTTCACCATGGGCTGTTGAGGTCGGCTGTTTGGGTTTTGAAGCGGGAGCCCGAGACGTTGAGGCGGTTGTGGGTGGAGAACGGGAGGTGTTATCGGATCGTCTTTGCATGGCATTCGTTGGGGTCGGGGGTCGCGGCGCTGCTAGCTGTGGTGGTGGTGAATCATAGAGATAAGCTGGGTGGGATTCCCAGGAGTCTGGTTAAGTGCTATGCGGTGGCCCCCGCGAGGTGTATGTCGCTCAATTTGGCTGTCAAGTATGCTGATGTTCACTAAAAAAACGATCCGTTAGCAAAAAGAAACATGATGCGACGGATCCATCGCAAAATAAAATATAAAGAAAAAGAATTAAAAAAAAAACAAATATACGAAGGAAAGTCAACCGTCGTCGCAGACGGCGGCCGTCGCATAATTACGTAAAACAAATTAAGAAAAAATTTTCACAGTTAATTAAGATTTTGCGACGAAATCCGTCGCAAAATAAAGGTTTTCCAGAATTTTTGTCTTTTCTCCTATACAAAACAGTGAATAAAATTACTACGACGGATTCCATCGCAATACTCAAAGAATTGTTTTGTCTAAAACAATTATGCGACGGATTCCGTCGCAGAAATACATGGGATAAAATTATGAAAAAAAAAATTACAGTGAATTAAGCGTATGCGACGGACTCCGTCGCATAAAAAGCTGAATGCAAAAAATTTTTGTTCAGTTTTTTGCTAAGTGTTGGATAGACAGTGATTTGCGACGGCATCCGTCGCCTTAATGCTGTACAAAATAATGTTGAGAAAATAATAAAAAGTGTTGCGACGGATTCCGTCGCAAAATGAAGCATCATTTCCTCAATTTTTGCCAAGTGTTTGGTGCAGACAGCGTATTTGTCACGGATCCGGCGCATAAAACAAAGTCCTACAAAATCTACGACGAATGCCGTCGTATCAAAGCATATCAACATTGAATACAAAGTTTGCGAGGAGTTATTACGTTTAAGGTTGTTCGGATTAAATATGTGAAATTATCTAATAAAATTAAAATCTAATGCTATATATTATGATTTAATTTTTCATACCTTAATTGTAAATATGTATCAAAGTTATATAAACACCTTTGATAGCACAAGTAATGATTCGATCATTTATAACGTTATAAACTCTGTTATCCTTCAAGTATAAACGTATATGTTTGCTTACGTTATATCGTGGCATTTGAATCGATTTAACATTACTAGTAGTACTGAACAATAATTCGATTGAGTTTGAGAACAAACAGGTTTTTATAATCCTACCATGAGTCGCCCTATTCTACATACGCAGCCTAAGTAGTTTATGTGTGTCAATTGAGCCTATTTTATAACCAATAGAGTAAACAAGTGGGTTATCAGAGTGTTAAAAGATATATCATATTCTCTTTTGCCATCCGTGGTCGATATAGGAAGCCATCCACTCATACACACCCTTAAAGACGTCCAGTTGATACTCGATAGTGTTGAGTTGTCGTTGATACCTAAATAATATTCATCTGGTCTGTTTAGTGAGTTCGAGGAGGTGGAGATTGTGGAAGCAAGAAACAAAGCGATGAGAATCATGAGATAAGACAAACTGAATGCGATGAGTGATCAAAGATGGAAACTATGGAATGAAGCATAAAATATGACCTAGAAAGGTTGGTGGAGGCTTGGTGTTGAGTTGACACCGTGAAGGGGCCAAATTGATATCGTGGTGCGGCTCGGGTGATGTTGCTGGTTGCCAGACACCCTCGTGCAAATTCTGGGCGACTCTGTTTGGCATGGTCCTGATTTTGGCCCGAAAAAAAAAAAAAAAAACGAATACAGTGTATGGCGGGGTGTGGAGCAATGGAGGCATGAAAAAGCCTCATTCACTGTATATGCACTTGATGTGCGTCCCTGAAGCAATCTTTTTTTGCTTGCAATTGTTTAAACTCAGGTTTATCTCTTTTGGGCCAATCAAAATTAGGGAAATTAGGTTATATAAATAGTCCTTTGTAACAACAACTCCTTGTATCTTGTCACATAGTGGATTTTTGTTGGCGGCGTCATGAGTTTTCTACGTCTAAAGGGTTTTGCCACATTAAAAATTGTCTTTACTTCCTTCATTGTTTGATCAATTAAGCGTATTGATCATAACAAGTGGTATCAGAGTTTGGATCGATTGAACACATAAAGTGAGTAAGTGATATACAAATCCTAATCGATTAGATCGGGTAAGCAATTGAATTGGCATTGGTGAAATTAGACAATTTCCAACGATCATCTTCATTGGTTATCTTCAGTATCAAAGATCGTTCCTTTAGGGCTCTCTAATTAAGTGGGATCATGACTGATGAAGGGGTTTGGAACATGCAAATGTAGGATTATCTATATCAGAAGGATCTTTATCTAGCTTTGGATGAAGAAAAAGAAAAGTCGGCGAACATGGATAAAAAGAAGTGGGATCTTCTTGATCGAAAGGCGTTAGGTGCAATTTGTCTTTCGCTTTCATCATCTGTGGTGTTCAACATTTCCAAAGGGAAAATAACTGAATGTGTTATGATGCGTTGACGAAGATGTACGAAAAACCCTCGGCTTCGAACAAGGTTTTCTAATAAAACGCTTGTTTAACATGAGGAAGACCGAGAGTAAGCCTATGAAAGGGAATTCGATTAACTTCAATATGGTGACTAGTCAATTGGAGTCAGTTGGGATAACCTTCGAAGATGAATTACTTGCTTTGTCTATGTTAGCCAATTTGGCCTGATAGTTAAGATAGTCTTGTGATGGTCGTCATCAACTCGTCATGGGGAAACACTCTCAAGTTTGAGGACGCTGCTAGCATACTTCTGAACAAAGAAACCCGCATGAAGAATTCTTCCATGTCAGATGCTGCTGATGGTGCCCTAAATGTTGAAGGTAGATGTAGATCTTCAAAGAAAGGAAAGAACAAAGGCAGAGGTCGGTCTAAGTCAAGGGCTCTAGTATCTTAAGAGGTGGAGTTACTTGCTGGAACTGTGGAAAGAAAGGGCATCACATTCGTGAATGTCCTACGAAGAAGATTGATTAGAAAGAAGATAAAGCTTCAGTAAATGCTTCAACCAAATCTGATTCGTCCGATAATGCTTTGATTTTGTCATGTAATGCCAAGTATGATATTTGGATTTTGGATTGCAGAGCTTCCTTTCATTGGGTAGAGTGTATCTTGGAGATGACGAGCCTTACGAGATAGTTTGGTAGGGTGATGTGCATGTCCCAATGAAGGTGGGATGATACTAAGCTTGCGAGATGTTAGAGATGTGCCTAAACTCATGAAAAATCAAATTTCTATGAATCAGTTGTTAGACGAAGGGTGCATTACCATGTTTGGTAGTGATCAATGGAAAATCAACAAGGGAGAGGGAAGTGAGTTGAGACCTTTTATGTGATGACGTGCAAGAATAGCATAAGTTTGGTTTCTACAATATCCGATGCGATAGTTTGACATCAATGGTTGGGACACATGAGCAAGAAAGGAATAAAGGTAATGATCTTTAAGAAGAAGCTAGATAGCTGAACAACGGTTGACTTGCTGTTTTGTGAAGTTAATGTGTTTGGGAAGCAGAAAAAGGTGAACTTCTCAAAAGGCACCAATGCTCCAAAAGCTCGGAAGTTTGAGCTAGTTCACACAAAGGAGTTCAAAGGCATCGTCTCTTCCTGGTGTATAGTACCAAGTTATATTCTTTGATGATTCTACGAGAAAGCTTTGGGTCTACTTCTTGAAGAATAAGTCAGATGTGTTCGATGTGCTCAAGTAGTGGAAGCGTTTAGTAGTGAATCAGACGGGGTTGAAGTTGAAATGTTTGAAGTTAGACCCTAGTGGAGAGTATTGCGGTAAAGAGTTTGAAGACTATTGTGCATTGAAGGGGATTAGAAGAGTGAAGACTGTTTCTTGAACTCCGTAGCAAAATGGCATTGCAGAATACCTGAACAGAACCATTGCAGAGCGTGCTAGGAGAATGAGATTCAATGCATGCTTGTCGAAACAGTTCTGGGATAAAGTTGTGAATATCGTTGTTTACTTATCAGAGGACTGTCAGTACCGTTTAGTTGTAGACTAGTTGAGGAGGCCTGGATAGGGAAGGACGTAAATTTATCACACTTGCGAGTTTTTGATTGTATCTCCTATGTCCATATTTATGTTGCCGCGAGGTCTAAGTTGTACACCAAGTGCTCCTTGTATCAATTATTTGTTACTGAATGATAGAGGTGAACCTACTTGCTTTGATGAAGTAACACAGGTAAATGACAAGGTTGAGTGGGAGAAGGCAATGGACGATGTGATGGAGTTGTTACTGAAAGTCCCGAGATAGCTTGTCCTGAGACTACAGGGGGGTGAATAGTTTTTTTTTTTTCGAACTTTACTGTCAAACTAATAAAGGTTAGTTGGGCGGTAGAGTTGTTCTTAGCTTACTGCAATAATACGGAGCATTAATGCAGTAACGTTAGCTCCTTTTAGCTTATTGTTGGTTGAAGTTGACTAGCAGTAGGGTTAAATGTAATGCAAGTAGCAAAATAAAAACACAAGGGTTTTTATACTGGTCAGAGTATATAGCTAAAATATATCTATATCCCTTACTTCAGTCTTTTCTTGATTATCAGAATGATAAATCAACGGGATAGCACTACTTGTGATTGTTTTAGGCTCACAATCAATCTGTCACTTTGCAACAAGTAAATGACAATACAAATCGATTATAAGATTTTTTTTTCTCCTTAATAGGACTCAAAACAGCGTCTTGGAATTGTTTGTCTAACAGTAGTGCTATTCAACACTGGTATGACTCTCTATTTACAGGCAATCCCAAATTTCTAACCGTTGTTGAAGTCGTCCTTTCTTTGAAACGTCAATTTCATGCCATCTTGTAACCATACTCACAGACTCGTGACCTCTGGTGTAGATGCATAGAAGTATGTTGACATAGTACAGACGCAACAGTAAACTTTGGCTTCTTCTGTAGAACTCAGTCTTACAGTAGTAACCTCATAGAAGCAATTCAGGATCAACCTTTCTTTCATCTGAACCATTCTATTGACCTTAGCTTTACTGTTCTCACCCTTGCTGCAGTAACCTTCGTCAAACAGAAGCAATTCAGGATCAATCATTCCTTACTGTAGAAGTCCAAATGCCCTACCCTCGCTGTCTCTTTACTCATGACCTCAATGTCGCTAGCCTTGCTATGTTTCTTTCGACCAGCCTTATTGCGTTCCTCTCTGAACCAGTCTTGCTGTATCCCTCTCTGAACTAGCCTTATTTTAAACCCATTGTAGGCTCATTTTCCTATCACACCAGCCCTAGTCTTGATACATACTGAGACATTCTAAAACTAGGATTTGCCTATCACTCAATTTTCATACATCACGGGTTTGACTCAACAGTTACGTACAAATCAGACTTGGGATATGGTGAACCTTTCGGTTAGGAAGAAGGCGATTCAGAATGAGCGGGTGTACAGGCTAAAGCAGGGATAGTAGAGATACAAGGCGAGGTTGGTTGTGAAAGGTTTGCAACAAAAGACAGTTATCGACTTTGCTGAGATATTCTTTCATGTTGTTAAGTTGCCTACTATTTGAGTCCTGCTGATTGTGATTGTTGTTGAAGATTTTCATTTAGAGTAGTTAGATGTCGAAACCACTTTCCTATATGGTGATTTGCTTGAAGATTTGTATATGCGACAACCTCAGCTTATATAGAGGTCGGTAAGGAGCACTTGATGTGCAAGTTGGAAGAAAAATCTCCATGGTTTGAAGCAGGTCATGAGACAATGGAATTTGAAGTATGATCGTTTAATGCTAGGAAACGGTTATGAGCTTGCCACAAGGACCATTGTGACTTCAAGAACTTTGATGACTTTGGTGATTCCTATTTTATTCTACTGCTGTGTGCGGATGATAAGTTAGTTACAGGTACTGACATGAGAAGAATCAACAAGCTAAAAGAGCAGATGATTAGGAAGTTTTGTATGAAGGACTTTAGTGCTGCAAAACAAATTTTGGGTATTAAAATTGAAAGAAACAGAAAGAACAGAGAGCTGAAGCTATGTCAAAAGGAGTATGTGTTGAAGATGTCGGAGCGATTCAACTTGAAGAATGCTGAGCCAGTATTTACTCCTTCAACTGGACAGTTCAATTATGTTTCACGGCTAGACAGTCTGAAATTTGATGAGAAAAGAGACACGATGACAAGAGTCCCTTATGCTTCTACTGTTCGTAGCCTCATGTATGCTATGGTCTACACGAGGCCATATGTTTTCAAGCAATGGAAGTTGTCAGCAGGTATATGTTGTATCCTGATTTTCAGTACTAGAATGTTATTGAATGGATTTTAAGATATCTTGCGGGTACCAACAATATGGTTTTGTGTTTTAATGGTGCAAAGGTTAGGTTGCATGGATTTTCTGATTCTGACATGGCAAACGACATCGCTAGAGGAATAGTATTATTGGCTATGTTTTTACTCTAGGCAACGGTGCGATCTCTCGGGTGTCTAGACTGCAAATGATAATGGTGTTGTTGACGACTGAAGGGGAGTACATTATGTTTTCAGAAGTGTGCAAGGAGCTGATTTGATTGAGAGATCTCATAAAAGAAATGTGACACAAGCAGATTGAATGTAAGTTACATTGTGACAACATGAGAGCAATTAACTTGGCAAGGAATACTGCTTATCACTCCCGAACGAAGCACATCGACGTTTGGTCTTATTTTATTCGAGATCATGCAGAGGATAAGTTCTTTGAGGTGGTGAAGACTGCTGTGAAAGACAATCATAGAGATATGTTTATCAAGTCAATTATTGTTGAGAAGCGAAAATTCTGTTCAACTTCCATTGGTCTTGCAATATGATGCTAGCAAGAGTTCTTCGATGAACGTTACAATGTTGATTGATGATTTGGGAATTAGTCCTAAGTGGGCGATTTGTTTGATGTGGTCTTGATTTTGTCCCTCCCCCCCACCCCAAAAAAAAAAATCTAATACAGTGTATGGCGGGGTGTGGAGCAGTGGAGGCAGGAAAAAGCCTCATTCACTGTATATGCACTTGATGTGCGTCCCTGAAGTAATCTTTTTCGGATTCAATTGTTTAAACTTAGTTTTTATCTCTATTGGGCCAATCAAAATTAGGGAATTATCTTCCCCACCCAACTTTGCTGCCGCCCAACCCTCCAATGAGGTCAGGGAATCCAATCTTGGTGGGTGTTCAACTGTCAATGTGGGGTCTTGTTTAACATGGTTAGTCGGGGGAGTTGACACTCGGCTAACCGGGTTAATCCTCGGATTAACCTCTTAAATAAAAATTAAAGAATTTAGATTATATAAATAATCCTTGTAACAATAATTCCCTGTAACTTTAAGCATAGTGGATTTTAGTTGGTGGCGGTGTGGTTTTTTTTTTTTTTCCGAGAAGGTTTTTCTACATTAAAAATAATCTTTACTTCCTTTATTGTTTGATCAATTGAGCACATTGTTCCCGATCCAGTTGCTGCACACTACCTGCCACACGATGCAGTGTCCGGTTCTGCATTGTGTTATATGTCTTCATGTTTTCCATGGGTTCTTTAGTCATATTCAAGTTTATAAAAAACGATTTCATTATGCTTTCGGTTCAACGTCGAATACTATTTAAATGGTTTATACGGTCGATTATGCGGATTATTCGAACTTCGATATTCATATATATTTATTCATATGAATACCTTGTATGTTTATTAATACGCATTACTACTAAGTTTTGTAATTGAATGTTTTTTTGTGGTTTTTTTTCAAAAAGATATTTTTAAATTTAGATTTTGAAGAATAATATTAACTTGCTGACAAAGATATCATCAATAATAACATGACAAAAAGGAGCAAAATGATATTTTTTTTTTCTATGTTAAAACGTGATTAAGCATAGAATATTTGTTTTTATATATTATTCATTGATTAAATGCCTTGACTGCATCAGTCTAGTTGCCTCATTGATAAACCAAGCGAGCTTGATGCTGCAATAGTGATGCTATACAGGATGACTTTTACAGAGGATGGCGACACTCCTGGAAGATATTTTGAAGTCAATATTTTGGTTAGTTCACTTCCGGGTTTCGTGTTGCATCAGCTTATGAATTGGTTTCCTGTTCTTCAATGCTTGAATAGGCTGGATTATAGTACTCAAACTTGGCTTCAATGGTTTGAACAGCTTGTCCTGTTTAATGTTTTAAATTTGTTTGAGAGATGGCTTCATTCCGGAAGATAGAAAGCTTAGCGATCCAAGAAGGCTGTATGTCACGGGCTTTTTCTCTAGCTCGTGCGGCACTTAGCAAACTTCGCCTCAAGAATACTAAGTCAGCCTTACTCTCACACTCACTCAAGTGTTTGTGGAACTTTGTAAGGAAAGCTTGGAAGACTCTCTTGCTTTGAAAGCTTGTGAACTTGTATTGCTTGAGATTGGATGATGGCGTACAAATGGTGAGGGCAAGCCTATTTATAGGCCTTGCCAAGAATTCCTACACAAACCTAGAAAACTCTAGAAAACCCTAGAGAAGTCTAGTATTTACATGATAGTTCTAGTCTTCTCTAGGTAAAACTAGAACATACAAGAGAACTCTAGACAAATCTAGAGTGTTCAAGATCATGCTACACAACTCTAGATAAATCTAGAGTTTACAAGAGTTTTCTACAAGACTCTAGAGAATTCTAGAGTCCTCTCGCAAGCCTTATAAATGGGTGACCAAGGGGTTTTCCTTGCGCGAAAATCTTTGTGCGTGACATCCTCCACCACCTATTTCGGCGACGCCCTCGTCGCCTGCGCATCCCGAAACTTGGCAATCTGCTCCTTGAATTGCCACAGATCGGACTCACGTTCCCAGCTGGCCTCGCTGTCTGGAAACCCCTTCCATTTGACAAGCAGCTCTTTATAACGGGGAACGCGCTTCTTACGGACTTCCCTCTCCGCAATGATCTCATGTACCTCCTTATCATAAGAGGTCGAGACAATTGGTGGGGCGCGCTTCGACTGCCCTCGGTCGGGGTCTTCCACGTCTGAATGATACGGCTTTAGTAAACTCACGTGGAAGACCGGGTGTAGTTTCAGCTTTGGTGGCAACTCCACCATGTAAGCGACCTTGCCTACCTTCTTAATGATTGGATACGGACCCTCGTACCGTCGCACCAACCCTTTGTGCAAACTTCGAAATGCCTTGTAGTTTTGAGGTTGGAGCTTGATGAGGACAAGGTCTCCAAGTTGATACTCCCGTGGTCTTCGCTTAGCGTCCGCCCATTTCTTCATGCGTTTATTGGCCTTCTCTAAGTAAGCGCGGGCGGTGTCGGCTTGATCTTGCCACGCCTTGGCAAGTTTATAAGCTGCTGGGCTAGCCCCCGTGTAGCCCGTTGCTAAGGCGCTGGGAGTTAAAGGTTGCTGTCCAGTTGCGAGTTCGAACGGACTCCGGTTCGTTGTCTCGCAACGTTGAAGGTTGTACGAGAATTGGGCGATGTCCAACAGCTTAGCCCAATCTCGCTGATTGGCACTCACGTAGTGCCGTAGATAGATCTCGAGCAAACCATTCACCCGCTCCATTTGCCCATCTGTTTGCGGGTGGAAGCTTGTGGAGAAGTTGAGTGTGGATCCCATGAGCTTCAACAACTCGGACCAAAATTTTCCTGTGAAGCGAGCGTCCTTGTCGCTCACAATGTTTCGAGGAACTCCCCAATGTTTCACCACGTTCCTCAGAAAGAGTCGGGCTGCTTCCTCAGCTGGGCACTCCTTTGTTGCGGGGATGAAGATGCCATATTTGGAGAATCGGTCTACCACGACCATGATAGTGCCATAACCTTCGGACTTGGGTAAACCAATGATGAAGTCCATTGAGATGCTTTCCCATGGACGCTCCGGGATAGGTAATGGCTCGAGCAAACCTGCCGGCTTACTTTGCTCGACCTTGTCTTGTTGGCACACAAGACAAGTGCGCACATAGGATTCCACGTCCTCCCGTATGTGCGGCCAAAAGTACATGCTTTCCACCAAAGCAAGTGTTCGACGTTGTCCCGGATGTCCTGCCCACAAGGAGTCATGGCACTCCTTAAGCACTTCGCGCAGTAAGTTCCCCCACTTCGACACGTATAAACGATTCTTCTTGGTGTGTATCATCCCATCCTTCTCCCAAAACCTTCGCGTCTTCCCGGATTTGATGAGCTCGAACAAGGTTTTGGCAAAGGAGTCATGCTGCAGCCCCTCTCGAATATGATCAAGTAAGGGACTTTGGGGTTTGCTGATAGCGGCGAGTTCAGCTTTTCGGCTCAATGCATCCGCTACCAAGTTAGCCTTGCCTGGCTTGTATTCCATGACGTAGTCGAATTCAGCTAAGAAGTCTTGCCATCGTGCTTGTTTCGGGCTGAGCTTCTTCTGCGTCTGGAAGTAGCTTGTGGCTACGTTATCGGTCTTGACCACAAAGTTGCCGCCTAACAAGTAGTGACGCCACGTGCGCAAGCAATGCACCACGGCCGTCATCTCTTTCTCTTGCACCGTGTAGCGTCGCTCCGTATCATTGAGCTTGCCGCTTTCATAAGCTATGGGGTGTCCTTCCTGCATCAACACACCCCCGATAGCAAAGTCCGAAGCATCCGTGTGAACTTCGAACGGTTTGTCATAGTTCGGCAAGGCAAGGACGGGTTCCTCGCTGACAGCTCGCTTTAATGCTTCGAAGGCCTCTTGGCAACGTTCGTCCCACTCCCAAGGACGATTCTTCTTGAGTAAATCCGTCAAGGGTGCTGCCTTCACCGAGTACCCCGAGATGAATCGACGATAATAGTTAGTAAGGCCTAAGAAGGAACGGAGTTGGGGTACCTTTGTCGGTGGCTCCCATTCTTGGATTGCCTTTACTTTTGCTCCGTCCATCCGGATTTTCCCGTATCCTATCCGGTGCCC
>JAOVYX010000001.1:132702-167181 GCA_035668315.1 Drosera spatulata | reverse complement strand
GCTGTGTTGGTTTTTTTTTTTTTTTTTTTTTTTTCGGTATGGGATTTCAGGGGTCCTCTTTTAAGAGGTGATGTGCTGCATCTCATTGGAAATGGGTAACGAGGTAGTCTGAGGAGACCGTGACTGGATGGTTAGGAGTCTGTATTCCTCATCCCATCTCAGTTGCTCTGTGAATATGCTATTTCTCATGGACACATCAATGGGATCCCAGGATGGCTTCCATCAACTAGCGCACCCTTCAAGATGTCTGCTGCTAGCCGGTAATGGATGTATTCCAACTTGCTTGGCGGTATTTAGATTTGTAGCACCTTATAACAGCCATCTCTTTGAATTCATCATTTTACTCATTCTTGTAGGGATGATCATATTTGTGTTGTGGGAGAACTTCAACTAAATGGTTTGCTGTTAGACTATAAGCTTTGCATTGATGATCCGGTATGTGCTTCCTTTGGCAAGAGGTGCAACAAGAAACCTTAAGAATTTCCTGTACCCATTTGATTGTGTAGCGCTAAGCTACTAAACCTTAATCTAGAATATCATTACTGCTTTTGGAGGTTTCTTGCTATGCCTATAAGATTGGCAGTCATTGAAGTCTGAGGTTTCCTGCTAAGCATTAGTAGTTTTTAGTTTCTGTCATTATTATGTTGGGGGATAGATGAAGGTGTTTCCGATTCGATTAGTCATTTTAAGCAGTAATAGCAGGAAGGGGCAGTAAAAACTACATGATATATCCGTGAAGGGAATCATACTGATTGAGGTACAAAACAAGTGATTCAAGTCAGGATATATGTTTATTAAATTGAACTTGCTACAGTTATGCTAAAAGGCTAAAACTTTTACAAGGATTGAAACCAAGTTTTTTTAGTAGCTATGTACGAGTGTTCTACATGACGTCTTTGCTGTTGCGACTACTTTGATGATGGCAACCAGTGATCATCTATCATGGTTATCACCAATGCTTTCTTCAGATCTTCATCTGCGCCTCTTTGTATGAGGGACAAAGCGTACTCCATGAAAAGAGAATTGCATGGCAAGCTGATGGGGCCTTCTCTTGGCAAACCAAATTGTTCTTCTGCGGCCTCAAGAAGCTCTGTAAACATTTCATCCTGAAGGTACGCCAAGGAAATCAAAACCGCCTGTTGTCAGTGGTGTATGCAACAAAGTGTCCCTTTTTCACCTTTGGAGATGTGCCGCATTAATCTTCATTGATACTGCTGTCAGATTTTGGCAGGGTGATCCTTCTCCTGCTCTGAACAGCCACCCTCTGCCACTTCCTGGCCATCCTGATAAGGGTGCGAGTAGACATCCTCTTATCTTGTAAGGTATGCAAGTGAAATTCTGTTGAGCAAGTGAAGAAGGTAAGAATCTGCAAGACTCACAGATTTGAAGTGTTCTTGGATGCAGTACTCTTTAGCAAGAGGGAAGATTTATAGTAACATGGCAACCAAAATTTAGCCAGCAAAACCATGTGATGAGCTGAGTAAAGAAGGTTGGTTCCCTTGTGTTGGTTAGCTTTCTAATTATTTTGGTTATGTCTTCATTTCGTAGGAAAAACAGTGATTAGCCCGTGTTGGTGGTTCACATCCAGGCAATCAACATTGAGCTATCAACCTTTGCCTGCTTAGATTATATATGGACAAGAGTGTTTTTCTTCCCCCGTTTCCTTGTTTTCTATACTAAATGAAACTGGCAATCTAGGTTCATCCTTACAGTTGGATTTCTTTTAGTTTCATCAGACATTTCACATGATGAATGTGTTGGGAATCTTTCATTGTACCTGTCTAAATTATTGCTTTGCAAAACAGAACCAGACACACCACCTTCTGAGCAAGCTTTAATTATCCTTTGAACTTGGTTTTGCTCCTGAACCACCATACAAAGAACACACGTCACTTGACTTCTACTTTTTTGCACAAATCTATTTATATAGGACCTGCTACCTAGCTACTCCTCACCAAAATCCATAGTTCTGAATTCTTGAAGATATATCCTTCTCCAACTAGAAACCTTCTACTCCATAACTAGAAAGCCGAAATAATCAGCTCTCAGAAACTCATCAAACTTGCCAGGTAGTGGCAAAAGCTAGTTGGCCTAAGGAAGAAAAGGATCTCGTGGCCCCGAGTTGCTAGCATGAAGAAGGATACTTGCAGCGCATCATCAACAGCTAGCAAAGGCCATTTTGTTTTGTACTCCGTTGGTGGGAGACGCTTTGAGATCCCATTAACATACCTTCAGAATCCTATTGTTGCAGAGCTTCTCCAAGCAGCAGAAGAAGAGTTTGGACTTGCAAGAAATGGACCCATTACGTTGCCATGTGATGGAGTTCTAATGGAGTATGCTATGTCTCTAATCGGAAGGAGCATGAGTGAAGACCTGCAGAAACAATTTTCTGCCTCCATTGCTAGGAATCAATGCTTTTCTTATTCACAGTTGGTTCAAGAACACAGACCCCAGTGTCAAGCTTCAATTTGTAGCTTCTGATGAAAGTCATCAAATTTTGTTGTAAATACTGAAACCCATTTGGGTGTTACATCAGATCAAAGGAAGTCAACATAAATTTTTCCCACTATAATTCTGTGGTATCTATTCTTGTCTGTTGTTGCATGTCAGTTTTTCTTGATTCATGTATCTGGAATCTTTAGAGCAATTGTTTCCTTGTAGCTTGAGATTGAAAAACTTGGTGAATATTGTCCTTGGTTAAATCTTGTGTGGTCAACTTTTACTGCTAGCTGTGATGGTCATAATTTTTCTTATGTAATGTCAGGGGCTCTTTTCTCAGAAGTGGTGTGCCGCATCCCACTAGAGATGTGCAACGAGGTAGTCTGAGGAGACCATGACTGGAGAGTATGGAGTCTGGATTCCTCATCCTATCTCAGTTGCTCTGTGAATACGCTATGTCTCATAGTGGCATCTCAGGATGGCTTCCATCAACTAGTGCACCCTGCAATACATCTGCTGCTAGCCGGTAATGAATCTATTCCTACTTCTTGGCGGTATTTAGATTTGTAGCACCTTATAGCAGCCATCTCTTTCAGTTCATCATTTTACTGATTCTTGTTGGGATGATCATATTTGTGTTGTGGGAGAACTTGAACTAAATGGTTTGCGGATAGCCTATAAGCTTTGCATTGATGATCCAGTATGCGCTTTCTTTGGTATGAAGTGCAACAAGCAACATGAAGAATTTCCTGTACCCATTTGATTATGGACTAGCGTTGAGCTAAACTACTAAACCTTAGTCTAGAAGATCATTACAATCTTCTAAAAGCAGTGTTTTGGAGGTTTCCTGCTATGGCCTATGAGATTGGCAGTCTTTGAAGTCTGAGCTATAGCTGGTTTATTGAATCATGCTGTGTATAGATTTGTTAAGAGAAATACCTAAGTGAAACTTTTAGTGTTGGCTCGATAGAGCAAATATGATCTGAGCGAGGGAGTATTTCTAATCAAAAAATCAGGCTACAGTTATGCTATAACAGTAATTCAAAAGCAGTTGATTTAGAAGCTATGTATAAGTGTTCGACGTGAGATTGTTTGCTCTTGTGACAATTGTGATGATGACAACCAGTGGTCATTTATCATGGTCATGACCAATCCTTTCTTCAGATCTTCATCTGCTCCACTTTGTATGAGAGACAAAACGAACTCCATGAAAAGAGAACTGCATGGCAAGCTGATGGGGCCTTCTTTCGGCAATCCAAACTGTTCTTCTGCAGCCTCAAGAAGGTCTGTAAACATATCATCCTGAAGATATGCCGAGGGAATCACGAATCGCCTCTTGTCAGCAGTGTACACAACAAAGTGCCCCTTTTTCTCCCTGGGTGATGTGGTGCAGGATTCTTCGTCATTATTGCCGGAGGATTTTGGTAGAGTGATCCTTTTCCTGCTTTGAACAGTTGCCTCCTGCCACTTCCTGGCAATCCTGATGAGGGTGCGAGTAGATATATCATCTTTTCTTGTAAGGTATGTAGGTCATCTTTTCTTGTAAGGTATGTTGGTCAAATTTTGTTGTGCAAGTGAAGAAGGTGGTACGAATGTGAAGCACACTAATCGATTTGAATTGTTCTTCGATACAGGTTTCTTTAGCAAGGGAGAGGATTTATAGTAACATGGCAACCAAAGTTTAGCCAGCAAAACCATGTGATGAGCTGAGTGAAGAAGGCTGTTTAGTTGGTTCGCTTGTGCTGGTTAGCTTTCTAATCCTTTAAATTGATGTCCTCATTTCATAGGAAAAACATTGATTAGCTCGTGCCGGTGGTCCATAACCAGGCAATCAACATTGAGCTATCAACTTTGCCTGCTTAGAAGATTTTTGGACAAGTGTTTTCTTTCCACATTTCTTTGTTTTCTGTACTAAATGAAATTGGCGATTAAGGTTCATCCTTGACAGTTAGATTTCTTTTAGTTTCTTCAGACATTTCACGAGATGAATGTGTCGGGCAGCTTTGGATGATACTTGTCGATATTATTGCTTTGCAAAACAGTACCAGACATGCTACCTTTCAAGCAATCTTTAGTTATTCTCCATAACATGGTTTTGCTCCTGAGGCACCCAACAGGGAACAAACGTCCCTAACTTAAATTTTTCCCTGCACAAAGCTTTGACATTGCAAATATCTATTTATATATGGCCTGCTATCATGCTGCTACTCACCAAGTTCTAAATTCTAAAGCATACAAGCTTCTAAATCATAACTAGAAAAGCAAAATGATCAGCTCTCAGAAACTCATCGGACTTGCCAGGAAGTGGCAAATGCTAGCTGGCCTGAGGGGGAAAAAGATCTCATGGCCTCGAGTTTCTAGCATGAAGAATAATACTTGCAGCTCATCGTCAACAGCTAGCAAAAGGCCATTTTGTTTTGTACTCTATTGCCGCGAGACGCTTTGAGATACCGCTAAAATATCTTCGGAATCAGATTGTTGCAGAGCTCCTTCAAGCAGCGGAAGAAGAGTTTGGGGTTGCAAGAAGTGGACCCCTCACGTTGCCATGTGATGGAGTTCTAGTGGAGTATGTTCTCTCTCTTGTAGGAAAAAGCACGAGTGAAAATATGCAGAAACAACTTGCTGCTTCCATAGCTGGAAATCGCTGTTCGTCATATTCACACTTGGTTCAAGAATACAGACCCCGATGTCAAGCTTCCACATGTAGCTTTTGATGAAAGTCATCAAATTTTGTTGTAAATATTGAGAACCTTTTTTTGTCGTTACACATCAGATCAATGGAATTCAACATGATTTTTCCTACACTTCATCTGCCTGTTCATTTGCATGTTGTGACTATAGCTCTGTGGTATCTATTTTTAGTATCTGTTGTTGCTTGTCAGCTGTTCATGATTCATGTATCTATATTAGTTAGAGCAATTTTATCCTTGTATCTTGAGATTGAAAAACTAGGCGAAAATTATCCTTGGCAAAATCTTGTGTGGTAAAATTTTACTACCAGCTTCATTAAGATCTTAATTTTTTATTTTTCTGAATTTCAGGGGCCTTTTCTAAGTAGTTGGCTGCATCCCACTAGAGACGTTTAACGAGGTAATGAGGTATTCTGAGTAGTCCAAGGCTGGATAGCCTGGAGTCTGGATTCCTTGTCCTATCTCAGTAAGCGCTCTGTGAATATGCTATTTCTCAGAGACACATCAAAGGATGGCTTCCATCATCTGGTGCACCCTGCAAGAGGTCTGGTGCTAGCCGGTAATGAACCTATTCCTACTTTGCTTTGCGTGATTTAGATATTTAGCACCTTATAACAGCCATCTTCTTCCAATTCAACGTGATTTTACTGATTCTTTTTGGGATGATCATATTTTTGTTGAGGGAGAAGTTGAACTAAATGGTTTGCTTATAGCTTATAAGCTTTGCATTGATTATGCGGTATGCGTTTCCTTTCGTTTGAAATGCAACAACAAAATATCGAATTTCATGTACCCATTTAATTATGTGCTAGCTTTGAGCTAAATACCAAACCTTGCTCTAGAATACCATCACGATTGGCTTTCTTTGAAGTCTGAGCTGTAGATAGTTTATTGAATCATGCTCTCTATGGACTTGTTAAATTTTTCTGGGTACTCTATTTGTTCATTTCAACATAGGATGTTGCCATGACATGGAGACCTACATGATATGTTCGATCAAGCAGCGTATGATTATAATGGAGAAAATTTGATCCGAGTTAGGGAGTATTTCTATCCATACAATCAGGCTACAAGACGACAACTATGCTAAAACATCAATCGAAAAACAGTTAGTTTCAGAAGCTATGTATAAGAGTTTGACTTGAGTTTCTTTGCTCTTGTGGCAACTGTGATGACGGCGAGCAATGATCACCAATCATGGTCATGATCAATGCTCTCTTTAAATGTAGATCTGCATCCCTTTGTATAAGGGACAAAGCATATTCCATGAAAAGAGAAGTGCATGGCAAGTTGATAGGGCCGTCTCTCGGTGAACCAAACTGTTCTTCTGCAGCCTCTAGAAGGTCTGTGAACATTTCATCCTGAAGGTACGCCAAGGGAATCACAAACCGCCTCTTGTCAGCAGTATAAACAACGAAGTGACCCTTTTTCGCCCTCGGTGATGTGGTGCAGGATTCTTCGTCGATACTGCTGGAGGACTTTGGCAGAGTGATCCTTTTCCTGCTTTGAACAGCTGCCTTCTGCCACTTCGTGGCCATCCTGATGAGGGTGCGAGTATTCGTCATCTTTACTTGCAAGACGTAAGTGAGATTTTTTAATTGCAGGTGAAGAAGGTACAAATAGGCTCTCAAATATATTCTGAGTTGGTTTTTGATGCAGGAGTCTGTTAGCAAGGGGGAGACTTTATAGTATCAGGGAATCAAAATCTAGACATCATCACAACATGAATTTTATTGATGTTGATACTGCAATCAAAACCATGTGATTGGCCGAGTGGAGAAAGCAGTCCAGTTGGTATCATATATCGGTAAGCTTTATGTGCCTTTGATTGATGGCCTTATTTCATAGGGATGAAAAACATTGATTAGCTTGTGCTTGTGGTCCATAACCAGGCAATTAGCAGTGAAGTGTCAACCTCTGTCCCCTTGAAAGATTTTCGATGAGGCAAATATGACTTGTGAATGGAAGTGTTTCTCATGGCTCGAGATTTTGTGTTGGTATTGTTGCTTCTGAATCCATGTTTTTCCCTCTTTTTGTGTCTTCTGTATTAAATGATAGACGTGTCAGGTCCTGGTCAGCTCCTGCTGCTTAAATCCCACGGTTCCCTTTGGACAGCAGGTTTCCTTTCCGCGTTTCGGACACATTCACATGACGATGGATTTCGGTAGGATTGATGATTTATGTCTAATCAGACATGAGTTTCTAATTTTGATTGTCAATCGTAGGTAGGCATGCCCACATTTCAAATATCATCTGATCATGTTCTACAACATGGGTTTGCCTCCTGAAGCACCCAAGAAAGAGCACATGTCTATTTATTCACAGCCTGCCTATCATATACTCATCATTTCACTTCAGTGCTCTCAGTCCTAACTAGTCACATACATTTTTCTCCAACTAGAAACCTTTTCTTCTATAGCTAGAAGTGCAAAATGGTCAGCTCCAGGAAGCTCATCAAACTTTTCATGATGTGGCAAAAGCTGACTGGTTTGAGCAGGAAAAGGATCTCATGGAGCATGAAGAATGTGAATACTTGTCGCACATCGTCGAAAGCTGACAATGAGCATTGTTTTGTACTTTATGATGGACGATGCTTTGAGATTCCATTAGCACATCTTCTGAAACAGATTGTTGCATAGCTCCTCCTTGCAGTGGGAGCAGAGTTTGAAGCTGCAAGAACTGGACGTTTGACATTGCCATGTATGTGATAGGGCTCTGATGGAGCATATTCTGTCTCCAATGCGCTATGGTGAAGATCTACACAAACCACTGGTGCTTGCTTGGCTGCATGCACATTCAGTTGGCTCAAGAAACGGATGCCGGAACCCTTTTTCAAGCTTTGATTTGTAGCATCTAATGAAAATTATTGACTTGCGTTGTAAATGTATACATGTTCTAGTTCAATGACAATTACCATGATTTTTCCTACGTGTCTTTACTATTGGACAATAGATTGCTCCCTGAATGTTGTTTCTCAATGATCAAGTGTTACTATTCAGTCATGAAGTTGATAAATGTTTCTTATGGAATTTCAGAGGCCTTCTACAATGAAGCGATATGTTGTACTCGAAGAGGGAGCTATTACTTTATTACAAGGCAAACGATGTGTCATTACTGGATTATATTCCGAGGAATCTTGAAAGGGCGCCCGTCACTGGTGCTCCTGATTTGCATGATTTCATCATCAACATGGCCAGCAGGTACTGGATTATCCTCAGTTTGCTTCTTGAAATTCTGTTAATGGTATCTATCTGTTGCATCATCCGATAGATGCTCATTTTTCTTTCCTTGTTGAACATATTTGTTGGTTCTGAAGTTGTGATAGAGTCGATGATACCTTCTGATTTAGTTCATTCCTCTGTGTCGTTAAGTGAAAAGTTGTTCTCGGTGTTCATCTCCCTTGCACATTATTTCTCCACGTTGAAGTCCATAGTACGTTACTTCTTTCTGAAACCTACGCTTTTGCCGTTGTGCTACTTAGAGCTTGCTGAATTGGCTTAATTGATTGGAGTACATCTCTGAGTTGGCATTCCGATCATCATGCCACTCACTGATGCTCCGTTATTTTCAGTTTCTGGGTGCGGATCGAACTGAAATGGGAAAGCATTAAGAAGGTTTTGAACCTCCTCCTGTATCAAAGTTAGTTAGCTCCATAGGGAATGGTAACAAAATTGTAAGTTCAAACTTGGAAAATGTTTCCTTCGTGAAAGGAGAGAAAGCAAAGGTTTTCCCACTAGAATTCCATTCTCATCTCAGTAAATATGTGGAGACCAGCACTGTGACTCACTACACCACTAGTCAGTTCACTGTTCTCACCGCGAGTGAGGATAAAGGTCGGTGACAGTTTGTGTGCATCACCAGCATCTGTCGGCTTCACTGGCACTAGAATAAGGATCTGTACGTAAAACTTAAAAAGGTGGCTGTCATGGAGACGAATGACAATCTTTGTGATTAGCATAACATCATAAGTTTTCAAGGGCTACGTGATTTCCGTGGAGGTTATTCGTGGTATTAAAGTTTGGCAAAAAGACGGGACAATCAGTACAACACTGGTAAACGTCAAAATTGTGTTATGTAACAGATAAGCATAGGCCATAAACCCTTCACACTCTTTGTGTTTGTCTTAATGACTCCCTATTTCCGCCAATTCTCCTGTCCGTTTCCTTTTTCCCACCAAGAATACAAAAAATACAACCCAGAAAAACATAAGATTGTGATGCATACACTGTATCCCACCTTCTTTGTCATGTGCTCCCATTTCATTTCATTGTCACTATAAATTAGATTGGTCTCTTTGATCACCATTTATCTTCAATGCCTCCATTGATCTCTCAAAGACAAATGATGTCTATGTTTCCTCTCGTCTTCTTGATGCTCTTGTCAGGTGCCTCGGCTTGTGATCGATGTGTCCATAGAACGAAAGGCGCTTTCTTCCAAGATGACTCTCCACTCTCATGTAAGAATTCAATCATGATCTCTCATCTCGAACGAGTGATATATAGTAGCCTTTTGTTTTGCTTTTCTCGATGTTAGTATTGTTATGTAAGTTCAAGTTGCACCGATGTTGGAAATGGAATATGAAAACCCGAGTGGGCATTGACCCAGATATCTTTCCGAGGGATGAAAAAGGGTAACCGGTAGTTTTGTGATTTGATGCAGCTGGGGCATGTGGGTATGGTCCCTTGGCTTTGCTTTTCAATGGTGGATATCTTGCTGCTGGTGATGCTTCGCAGTTCAGGAATGGTGCTGGCTGTGGGACTTGCCTCCAGGTATTCCCCTTTGTTGTTTGTTATTGCGAATGTATCTTTGAATATATATAGCGATTGCATCGTTGAATTTATTCTATCCGTTCTCTCATTGGTAAATGGTTCTGTATCTTCGGCAGGTCAGATGCAAGGAAAGTTTGCTGTGCGCCACCGTAGGCACCAAGGTGATATTGACAGATCACAATATCAGCGACAAGACAGGTTTGGTTCTCAGCAGACGAGCTTTCGCGTCAATGGCGAAAGAAGGCATGGAACAAAGCCTCTTCACTCTTGGCATCGTGGATTTGGAATACAAAAGGTACAGAATATAGTATCCCAGGCATTCCTGATTCTGGGGAGACAATCTTTTTTTCTAAGAGTTTTATCAAGTTTGAAAGTTATTTTGTTAATTGTGTGATGCAGGATACCATGTAACTATAAGCACAGAAATTTGACTCTGATGGTGCGAGACTTCAGTATATTTCCCAACTATTTGGTGATCGAGGTGCTATACCAAGGAGGGCAAACTGAGATTCTCGGAATTGATGTCGCTCAGGTATATCACATTCACAACCTTCTTTGGCAGTCCTCTCACTTTAGCCATCCAGGTGATACTGCTGCACGTTGCTGTTATAGTTTCTATGGAACTCAGATACTAGTAACACTTAATATACATATTACGATAGGCTTTGCATCCCCGGAAGAAGCTACCCCTTGCCCTGCAGTAGTTGGCGACATAAGGTCATACATGGCCTGCCACCAGCAATGGAGACCCCTACTGGGCCTCTGGGGTGGCGGTCGAAGTCATCCTAACCATCTTGATGTGATTAGTTCGGCGCATGCAAGCATATTCTCAAACCTGTAAATAGAAGGTTACCAAAAATCGAACTATTGACTACTTTACAACACATCTAACTGTAACTTATTTCCATTTTCTGTCTTTGCTTGAATCAAACGTTTGATGGTTGTTACTATAGGTTGGGGCGTATAATTGGATCTACTTGACCCGAAACTATGGGGTGGTATGGGACACGAGCAGCGCGCCGCCTGGGCCGCTCCAGTTCAGATTCACAGTGACTGATGGTTATGATGGCAGCTTTGTTCTGGCCAAGAATGCCTTGCCCACGGATTGGAACCACCCCGGAGTCTTGTATGATACAGGAGTCCAGATTACCAGTATTGCACAGGAGAGTTGCTGTCATTGTGATAATGGATGGAATAAACCCCCCGACATTAAATCTTCGTGAGACGAAGCATATACGATACTACATGTTTATGGCCTTCATCTTCGTTTTACGGAATAAACCCCGACATTGTCTCTCTTGATCTGTAACTGCGTTCTGGTAAGCGCATCAATCGAGATATCGAGTTTACCAAAAACTCGAGCTTCTTGAATAAGGACTCGTTAGACAAATCTTATTGTTATCGATCCCTCAAAATGATATCGGAAACTGTTACATACGTATCCACCTTTTGCAGTTCAAATCACATCTATAATTTGGCATGGCATATTACCTTTGGATGCCATAAAAAAGCAAAGCATTAGCTGATTTGGTCAACACCGGCAATCAGGTTGCAGGTTTGCTTTGGAGAAACATCAACAGTGTTTGTGGGTTAATGGGGAATCATGGCATGAGAGCACAAGCACCAACCATGATCTAATTGTGCTTTATTATATTTTTCACATTATTCTTTTAGGCAGAGTCCTGTCTGATAAAAAGCTGAAAGCAACTACACTCTGATGAAGATATCTTTCTTTCCCAAAAGGTGTATGGTGCCAAGAATATCGAGCTACGCTCTTATTGGAAAAAAAAAGAACATGAGGGTCCATTTAAAGTGAAGCAAACTTTGGATTGTTGATAACGTTCAAGCTCGGGAACAAATGATCTGATGTGATTCGTGTTAAACTGAATGGTAGACAGGGATTTCCGCTGTCGATTCATAGTCGTAAGCATCCCAGACAGCGTGAACTACGTTAGCGGAAGTCGAGCATGATACGTTGGCGTTGATCACTGTATCCTTGCGATTTGCTTATTTACCCTTTGGTTGTTTTTGTTCCAACACATGGCCTCCGGTCAAGAAACTCACACTAGGCATCTTACTTGACAGAACTAATCTTCCCATCACTCATCACTCGTACCGACAAAACATTGATCAAGATCATTCCAATGATGAATAATTTCGGTAGAACCGTGAACAATAAAGTCATGTTTACTTTAACCAACATGGGTTGGTACAGTGGTGTTCGACTCAACCTTTTTCTTGAAGGTGTTGGGTTCGAATCCCACTAGCCTCAAAATCCATGTTGACTACGCCCGTTTGGGTTCGAATTCCACTAGCCTCAAAATCCATGTTGACTACGCCCGTTGATTATCAGTGTCTGGGAATTAGTCGAGATGCATGGATCCGAACACCTTCGTCATCAAAAAAAAAAAAAAGAGTCCTGTTTACTTACCGGAAATGAGAAATGGGACGGCAGGTGTGTAAATTTTAGTACTACAACTCCCAAGCAATCCATAACTAGAAAGGAAGAAGAACCCAAAAGAGCAGTGATAACAGGGCAGTGTGAATCAATGGCATGGAGAGAAAGAGATGACATGATTTGTGATGAGGCGAGTGTAAGTGCATGATTGCGCCGCTCTGCAAATCACACTCATTGCCCCCACCCATCAACTGGCCCCTTGCCCCATGGCAATGCCCGAGGGTCTGCCCGGTACTCTTTTAATTACGACCTTCTGTGCTTCCCATTCATAGCCCTAGCTCGCACCATTTTGCCATTTTGGGTTTGACCGATGCTCGGAAACAACTTTTATGTTGTCGATCATGGAGATAGAATTACGTGCATCTTGTTTTTTTTTTTACATGAGTCGGATCTTCTGTGGTGGTGCAATCCACTCAAAAACTGTCCACTTCTCTTATAAATAAAATAAAATAAAAAAGAAGGAAAAACTAAAAAATAAACTCAAATTTTACTACCAAAGAACAAACAGCAAATGTGCTGTTTGACTTTCAATCACATAGGATTTCAATTTTTTTTACATCACATTATCATCTTTACAAACTTATTTTTTTCGTTTTTTCGTTTCGTAATAAATATAACAAATTATTTTTTTCTTTCGTTATTTGATCATTCACGACGTAATTTAAAATTTATCTCGATAAATTTTTCGATTAAATTATTATAATTTTTTACGACGAAGAAAATATTTCTGGCTCTCGTAACAAAATGTCATCAAGGTCTCGTTTGTATGCTCGCATCACGATTGATGTTTACACCAACTGTCGTTGAATTTACGGATCAAACTAGGGATGGACGGCGGAGATGGACCTTCTTCTAGGATAAAGCAGATGTGCGACATGTCACGGGGTTAGAATTTCGCTATTCGTGTAGCACTTAACTTACTCACTTTTTCATTCGAGTTCAGCCTTACTCGTCATTCAAAGGCGATTTTTGAGAACGCAAAAGAGTTTGAACTTGAAAACAAATTTGTATTGAGAACACTTGAGGTCTTATAAAATTTTGAGAGTTTATAAGAATGGGATGAGTTGGATGGGATGAGATGTTTGGCAAATGAGTATTGCATCCCTTTATATACATCCTTATGGAAAGTTCTACACTTGTCATCTAGAGCCTTCCATACCCTTCTTCTCCTAAGTATATACAAGAGTTTTCTAGACTCTTCTCCCAAGATATTTACATGGAGTTCTCTAGAATGTCTGCTAACTAAAGAACTCTAAAGTTATCTTGCAAATCCTAGAGTATTTTAGAGTAGAGTAGAGAAGTTTAGAACACTCTAGTCAACTCTAAAAAAGTATGGAATTGTCTACAGAAATGTGGAGAACTCTAAACAATTCCTCGAGGGGAACTCCTTAATTAGCTCGCCCGTGACATACTCCTCCACCTATATCACGGACGTCCTCGTCGCGATGCACTTGCATGACTCGATCTTTTCCTTGAGTAGTCGCGAGAAGCCTTCAAGCACCCATCTTGTAGTCTTGGTGGGAGTTCCTTCCCGTGTTCATTTGGCAAGACTTGTGAGATCTTTTTTGGCACCTCCTTTGTCATGTGAGAGATCTCACCTTCCTTCAAGTGAGTAGGTTCCTCACTTTTGATTCCTTTAAAGACTTGCATGGTTGCGATCATCTTTGTTTGAGCCTTCTTCGCTCATCGCATCATCGGGACCACGCAAACTCCATCGTCTTTTATTATGTGCAAGACATTAGCGAAAGAGATTGGTATCGCCTTCATACCCTCGATGAAGTCAATTCCAAGCACCAAAGTATAGTCGTCCCTGGGAACGACCGTGAAATCCATACTATGCGAAGCCGTACGCCACGGGTCACACCATCGATTGGTTCGACCTTCGAGTTCACTGTTTTGAGCATGCCATGCTCTATGTCGACTCGAAGTCCAAGTCGCTTTGTCTCTCCCCGCAAGACAAGACTGTGAGTTACCTCGATATCAATCAAAACATGAGTTGTGTACGATCCGATCACCGTATCGACGTACATCAACCCTTTCGATGAAGACTTCTCCTCCGTGATTTTCATCGCGTTAAGGATTCTCAAAGATCCCATCTCTTGTACGGGTTTCTCCTCCACCTGAGCAACCATAGCCGTGAGAGCATTCTTTTTCGGACATTCCCGAACGAAGTGAGGCCCATCACATAAGAAGTACTTCACCGCGTCCTTGGATGTGTTCTTTTTCCACCCTCCTTTCTCTCCTTTCTTCAAGTCACTCTTGCTAGAGAAACTCGAAGTCGACTTGATCCCATCATGGCTCTCTCCTCCACCTTTCTCAAAATCACTCCTCGACTCCTTACCCTATGGAGACTCGCTCCTCTTGAATTCGATGAATAACTCCGTCGTTGCTATGGCCGTCGCAAGAGTTTGGACACCACGTCGTTGTAGCTCATATTGTGCCTACGGTTGAAATCCATCCTCGAAGTAAATGAGCTTGTCTTCCTTGGAGATGTCGTTGATTTGGAAGGGCAACTCCGTGAAATCCTTCACATACTTCCGAATCGTGCCCGTTTGTCTCAACTTCAGCAATTGTCTCTTGGCGTCATATTAGGTATTCTTCGGATAGAAGTGGAGTTTAAGATCCTTTTAGAAGTCATCCCACTTCTCCATGGTGAACGTTCCCGCTTGAACATCACTGTAACGACGACGTCACCTAGAAGTGGAGTTTAAGATCCTTTTAGAAGTCATCCCACTTCTCCATGATGAACGTTCCCGCTTGAACATCACTGTAACGACGACGTCACCACATAGTCGTCGCGTCCGAGAGGTACATAGATGCGGCCTTGATCTTCTCCTCTTCATCTTTTATGCTCAATAGATCAAAGTATTGCTCCATGTTAAAAAAGAAGGTGTCGACCTTCTTAGCATCTCGTTTCCCGGAAAACGACTTTGACTTAGGGGGCTCGAACCACGCCATCTTTCCAAAGGTTGCTCCACCATTCGCTATAGCCATCTTGCATAGCGAGATTTCTTCCCTAAAGACCCTCATCTTCTCTTGGAGAGTGGTCATCACTGCACGTACCTCATCCATTTGCGCTCGGAACTCCTTGCGAAGAGTGTCCAAACATGAGTTGAGAGCACCTTACAACACACCCCCGAGGCATTCCTCCCGAGTCTTGATAATTTCGTTGTTAGGCACATCTTCTTCTAACCTATCCGTCATCTTAGTCACATTCTCTTCCACCCGCGAGAGTCGTGACTACAAAGTGGCTTGAACATCTTTCGACTTTCCCCTTCCTTTACGCATGGTTACATTCGCGGTGTTCACCTCCTCGGGAATCCCATACTTAACAATGCTTGAATCTGCCATCTCTCGAACCAAGGCTCTGATACTATTTGTCACGGGGTTAGAATTTCGCTACCCGTGCGTCACTCAAGTTACTCACTCCTTCATTCGAGTTCAGGCTCATTCGTCATCCAAAGGCGATTCTTGAGAACGCAAGAGAGTTTGGACTTGAAAATAAGTTTGTATTGATAACACTTGAGGCCTTACAAAGTTTTGAGAGTTTACAAGAATGAGATGAGTTGGATGGGATGAGATGTTTGACAAATGAGCCTTGCATCACTTTATACACATTCTCATGGAGAGTTTTAAACTTACCATCTATACTCTTTCATACCCTTCTTCTCCTAAGTATATATTAGAGTCTTTTAGACTCTACTCCCAAGATATTTACATGGAGTTTTCTAGAATGCCTTCTGATTAGAGAACTTTAGAGTTGTCTTGCAAGTCCTAGAGTAATCTAAAGAAGAGTAAAGAAATCCAGACTACTTTAGCCAATTCTAAAAAAGTATAAAATTATTTAAAAAAATATGAAGAATTCTATACAATTACTAAAAAAAAACTCCTTAAATTAACTCGTCTGTAACCGACAGTGTAGACAGTAATCATTCTTATTAAAAAAAAAAAGAAAACGAATTTGCGTAAATGCATTGGAAGAAAATCAAGAGGTGAGGCGGTACGGATGCGAGGGATTGAAACCTCAAGTCATCCAAATCAAGCAATAATTAGATTTTGAGGGGAAATTAAAAAAATGAGAATGAGAGTGTTGATTGGGAATTGATGTGAGAATTCCTATTTTGATTATAGTGAGACTTCTCGCTCTCTGGAAATATGATGATGGGACAAGCGCAAGAGTCGACAAACACGTGCAGTCCAGTATCTCTATCGCTGTATACAAAATCAGAGTTGCGACTAAACCAATAATCCAAGCCCATTTGTCATCATCCGGTCCAATTACTCCATCGTATTCCTTCATCCCCTTATAATCATAGGCCGTTCGTCCAAAAAATGAAACGATTTGATTTAATATACAAATTTATGTATATATTAAATTTAAAATTAAATTTTTTTTTTGATTTGTGTGAAAAAAATAGTGAGAAAACAAAATGACAAAGAAAAATAATAATAAAATGAATTGATATGTCATAAAATAAAAAATTAGAATATTTTATTCTTTTATAAAAAAGATTTCAAATATTAAATTGTTGTAGTATTTTTTTTTTGAAACTCTAACATACCAACTTCGTTTCATATTAAATATAACATTTTGATTATACGTATTTGTCGATATCAAGTTTAACTCGTGTTGCGAGACGATCAAATATCATTTTTTGAAAATTATTATAAAACACTAATAATAAATTAAGTTATGTACTTCAATTTGACGTCAATGACATAATTTTCTTACTCCCAGCTTCCCCAAAAAATCACAACACTTACTAAATTGGGATGTTCTAACTAAATTACAACATTATCGCTATAAAAATATCAAAACATACTTATTATTTATTTTATATCATATCAACTCATCGAATGACTTTTCTCCTTCTTTTTTTCTCACTTCTCCGACTCAAACAAATCAAAGTACAAATTAGTCTTTATAATAAAAAATAACACACACATAAATTATCGTGTCAAGTCAACTGATTGTAATTCTTTTGGGACGGAGATAGTACGTCATTAAAACGACGAACGAACCTCCTTAAAATACGTGTTAAATAAAAACAATCCACATAACATTTAATATGAGACAAAAGAAATAGATAAATATAACACTCCTATATTTTTCATGGGATAGAAAATAACATTCATTTCAAATATATAAATTTAGATTGTTTTTTTTAACTCTGCAATTATGTTGCGATGGAGAATATAACATGAGAATTGAGATATAGTGACAACTCAACATATCAAGTATTTAGGTTGTCGTATAGTGGAAAGGTGGATGGGGTTATCAACTTGGAGCTGAGTGACGGAGTGTAGTCAATGCACAAAGATACGAAAATGGGAGGAGATACTTCTTTCATCTCACGTTATGTTTTAAATGACACTAATGATTAGTGTGTTTTCCACCCCCGAATGCGCAGCGCAGCAATTGGCCGCCCGCCAGCTTTTCCTTCCTCCCTATTCAATGCTTTCGCCGGGAGGCGTTGGCGACTGTGTGGAAAGTTACTGCTGCTTCGACGATATTTTTGTCTTATCGAGATAAATTTTGGTATTAAAAACCATTCTCTATATCTATCAGAGTTGACGATATGTTACGGAAAAAAACATTAATTATATGAACTTAACCAATATATATCATTATATATATGTGTTTATTTAAAATTTAATAATTAAAATTAAAATAAAATTAATAAAATATTGAGATTAAATTATTCTTATTATAATCTGAGCCATTTATTTTTGTTTTATTAATAATCAATTGATTTTTACTAGACAA
The DNA here is from genome assembly GCA_035668315.1 of Drosera spatulata. Classification (NCBI taxonomy): domain Eukaryota; kingdom Viridiplantae; phylum Streptophyta; class Magnoliopsida; order Caryophyllales; family Droseraceae; genus Drosera; species Drosera spatulata. Next base: position 149,058 of record JAOVYX010000001.1, on the reverse strand, counting down.
ATGTGTAATGACATAAATTCTTTTTTTTCAATGATATATTCCCTCCGTCTCATATATTTTATAATATTTATTTTTGTTATTTAATTTTAGATTTATCTTGTTTCTTTTTTAACTTCAATTCTCAATCATATAATTTTTTTTATTCTTTAATTTTCAACCACATAAAACATTCTAAATAAAAAAAGGTTATAAAAAAATTGAGACACTCCTAAATAATAAAATGATACAAAATATATGAAACGAGGGAATGTAAAACGACAAGCAAAATGGATTAGACATCGCATTAGTATTGTCCAAGCGAGCATTGAACATGATATATTCGTCGCATCCCAGATAATCCAATATATGTATCCAGTCGATTCCTATTTGTATCGATTTTATCCGTAGGCAGAAGAGATAGAAGGGACACGTGTAAAATCGGGACAGACATTCTAATATGATTCCTATTTGTCTCTCCCACGTCACTTTTCACTTGCACCAAATATTTCTCTCGTTTCGTCTCGATTTATTTACGACCATCACATCTAATTAACCTTTCTTCGGCACTTCTTTTGAAGATCGGTTGATAAATAAAGAATTTTATTTACTTGTTATATAAAAAATTATGATTTATGTTACGAGATAATTAAATATTATATTTTAAAAATTATTGTGAATTATTTTATTTGTCTCATAAAAGATATAATATTGTTGCAGGTTAGCGATAAAATTATTCAATCTACGAATCGTTTGCAAGATGATCAAGCATCGTTTTATGCAAAATTGTAGTGAAACAGTAATGATAATTTAAATTATATATTTTAACACTGAGCCACTGACTTAATTTTTTTATGTCGTTAGCGAAGAATAACGAAACTTTTCAAAATACATGTTGAATAGTGCAGTGATGATGCAACGTTATAATTTTTATGAAACGTAAAAAATACTAATAATATAAATTATATATTTTAATTTGATGTCAATGACATAATTTTGACAAACGAAATCCATAAAAATATATATCGAATAATACAATAATTGAAAATGCTATATATAACATGAAAAAAAATAACAAGTTTGTTTTACTTATGCGAAATTTCCCCAACCATGACGTCCCAAACAGCATCTGTAAGTAACATGCCAATCGGTTACACGGTCACGATCCATCGTAACGCAAACTAACACACATGACACTTCCTCTTCTTTTGTCATCGTCTCTTTTCACTTTCCCAAAGCACACAAAGAACACCCAAAAAAAACGTGAGAGAGAGAGAGAGATCCAAATATCCATGCATTCGTTCAATACCCTAATTAAAAACACAACACTCATGAAACTGTACTCATAATCACATTTTCTCTCAATTGCAGCCTATAAATAGTCCCTGTTCCATCATCATCCCCACTCCTCAATCCCTCCCAAATCTCTCCCTTTCCGTTGTCTGATACGACGGCCCCCAATCTCATCTCTCTTCGACCAGAACCCATCAATGGCGGAAACAGAGCAACAACAAAACGAGGGGAATTTGATCCAACGGCCATCGAGGTTCAAAAGGGTTTGTGTTTTCTGTGGGAGTAGCACTGGAAAACGGGATTCGTATAGGGACGCTGCCATTGAACTCGGCCAGGAACTGGTATGAGGAAAAATTTGTTACTCTGTTTCGGGTCATCGGTTTCGGTTTCGGTTTGGTGATTTCTGAAATGGGTTTTTTGTGTAATTGTTTGGGAAGGTTGCGAGAGGCGTGGGACTTGTGTATGGAGGTGGAAGCATTGGGCTGATGGGTTTGGTGTCGCAGACTGTGCAGCGCGGCGGTGGCCATGTTCTTGGGTATGTTGAAGTCGACCAGTTGAAATTTCATGCGAAAACTGAGATTTCTTTGTTACCCTTTTCTTATATTGTGTGCAATCATATGATTCTTGAATAAAAATGTAATCTTGGTTTATTTTATGGCAGAATCATACCAAGGTCCTTGATGGGCAAAGAGGTGAGCCCGCTTACTCACATTAAATTTTTTTTATCCATATTTTTTTGGGTCTTCGATGGTGTTGGATGAGTGGATAGGGGCGTGGATTCTTGTCTGGCAGGGCTCTGTTTAGGATAAGGTCTATTAGTGGGAAATCCAAACGAGAATGTCTGTTGCTGATTTTTCTCTTTAATTTCCTGTCTGTGTGTATGCGTGGAGCCGCAGATTACTGGGGAGACGGTCGGTGAAGTGAGACCAGTTTCCAACATGCATCAAAGGAAAGCTGAAATGGCCCGCCACTCTGATTGCTTTATTGCTCTACCAGGTCCCAATCTCATCTCATCGTTTCCCTGTAGCAAGTAGTATCTCTAACTCCAGGTCTCCATAGTCAACCATTTTGTTATTTTTGAATGTTCATTAAGGATGGAGTTCATGTCATCAAGAAATAGTCTCTTTATCAGTCTTTCATGATGGGATAGAATAGTGTAATTCGTTCTTTTCAAACCTTGCTCATGATGGGGAAATATCTGAGTGTCATTGTTCTTGATCATGAATGGAATTCAACGGGGTTTAATGATATTTTGTCCTTTGTATCAGGTGGATATGGAACCTTGGAGGAGCTGCTAGAGGTCATCACATGGGCACAGTTGGGTATTCATAATAAGCCTGTATGTGAAACGTGGAGCCAAAATGAGTGATTATCAATCAAGTTGTTTGGTCCATTTAGTCTTTCTTTCTCGTTGTGGTTTCGGGAAAAGAGGTTTTCAGTGATGGGTTTTGACCAAGATCAATTTTTTGCAGGTGGGTTTGCTCAATGTTGATGGGTACTATAACTATCTCTTGACCTTTATTGACAAAGCTGTTGATGATGGGTTCATCAAGCCTTCTCAAAGGCACATAATTGTGTCTGCCCCCACTGCCAAAGAGCTTGTCCAAAAACTTGAGGTGGGTTGGTTGATGATATATATCCTCATATTTGAAGAGTCAAAACACTCACCTGAATCACATGTAGCAAAATTGGTGTGATACATGGTACTGTTTGTTAGCTTTTTGTTGTTGTTAATGTTATCAGGAGTATGTGCCTGTGGGTGGAGAGCTAAACAAGAATATGTGGGAAGTGGAGCAACAACAACAACAAGTGGGGTTCAACACCACGACTGCTTTGCAGACTGAAGTTGCTCTATCATGATTCAAGATCATATCAGATCAGGATAGATAAGATCCATTTTCCTTTTTGATTATGCTGATTAATATCTTTTGGGACTGATGTCTCCTGTCCTTTTTACCTAGTTTGGTATCTTAGTTCTAACAATGACATTGCCGAAATATGTTGTAGCTCTGGGGGCAAGGTTCTGATATGTCAAGATTCCTCTTTTGCTTGGAGCTTTTGGCACCCCCTTTTGTAGCTTGTTTTGGGGCATATTACTGTAACTTATGGGTCAGTCAAGCTGGATATTTTGTAACCTAGTGGTGTAAAAGTGTATCAATAGCATCACTGATTACCACTACCCTTTTGTCAAGATGTAGAAAACCAGTATTTTTCTGAATTCTTTGTTAGTTTGAGCATGCTTCTGCCAGTTTCCTTGTATACTGTAGTTTGTTCTGCCTTTGCTGTTGTCAATGCTGGTCACATGGCACGTTGATGGTGAAGGTGAATGGTGCAGCATATTTCTGCACTGCTAGCTGACGTATATTTGGCAAGCGTGTTCTTTTCTGATTGTGAGAGTAGATGTTCAGATGTTGTTCTGATGTTAGGACCTTATGAAGAAGGGCATGATTGGCACGCAACTCAAATCTCCCTTGTAAGCAAGTTTTTGGGTCCTTTTGGTGAAATTGCAAATGGTACAGGTTTCAGATTATTCTTTACAGGATTTGATCATACCAATATGCTTAAGCTGAACCGCAAAGCAGAGATGTTTTAAATATACGGGTTTTGGATTCGAAATCCTCTAGGGACGTCGAAAACCAAATTCTTTTGAGGACGTTATGAAATGGTCTATGAAGATGATTCTCAATTTTTTTTTAGTTTTTGTCTTAGCGGAATTATAATTATTTGATTTGATATGGTAATTTATATGTGATTATTTTATATAAATATTAAATAATTTTTTGATTTTTGTGAATAATAGGAATGAAAAAAAGTAAAAGATGTTTTGGGATTGATTTTTATATGGAAAAAGTTTTTAAGCGGGAGAAGATTAATTATTTGACTTGATATGTTAATTTATGTGTAATTATTTTATGTAAAGATTAAATAATTTTTTGATTTTTGTGAATGAGGGAAATGAGAAAAAGTAAAGGATATTTTGGGATTGATTTTTATATGTAAAAAGTTTTTAAGTGAGATAAGATTATAATTTAATTAAAATGAATTAATTTAATAAATATTATAATTTTGTCAGAAGAAAGGGAGTATTTCATGGTGAGTTTGTATGGCTTTGGCTATTGGTCCCTCCCACAGGCAAAACTGCAAAAGGAAGGTTGAGGAAGGTGAAGATAGCTTGAAAACTGAAAAACAGACCAATCTGAGGGTTGCCCAAGCAAGATGCAAGAAATTACCAACTTAGGATACTTATTTTGTTGCCATGAATGCACTATTCAATGGCCTTAAAATAAAGCATCGTCCCACAACTCTGAATCATGTATTCCACAAGTATATTATTGTCCATCATAGTTATATTCATAGATTGGGGTAGAGGAGCCTCTTATGTGAAATGATGTCGGGTTGGACTATAATAGACCAATAAGTACAAATTAAAGTACCAATCTCATGCCAATTTGGTTCATGCAAGTTATGAATTGTACCACAAACAGGACATTATTCACTGTATTATTTTTTGAGGTTTTATTGTGTTGCCATTCTTGGTATCCTCGAATGTACAAGTTCCATTGTTGGGAAATGGAAATACTTTCTTGTTCTAGGTCTTTTTGTTTGTACCTTTTGAAAGGGCGTTAGTTAATGAACTTTCATTCTAATTAAATTTAAAGGAATGTTACCCTCGTGCAATACCATTTGAAGGCACAGAGTACTCCTACAACAAATCTATAAGAGGTCATATTGCTATACGCATATCATCATATGCACAAGGATAATCCGCCATTGAGTAGAGGTTAGTATTGAACTCCTGAACATAAGGATGAAGGAATAAATTTTTATCATTAGTCAATTCTTCTCGAGAAAAAACACAAATAAAAATTATGCATGGGCACAAATAAAAATTATCCACTTGAATATTCCCATCTAGCAAATAAGTCAAGCTACTTTTAAAGCTATGAAGTATGGTTGACAACTCAATACAGGCGCGTCTAAAATGAAACAAGAAGAAATAAAACCCATGTTTCATTTTTCTTTGCGTCGGGGATCTCTATTGCTACACAATAGAACTGCATAGCTCATGATGATATATTGCATTCGAAGACCTGATGTAAGTTTCCCTTTTGATTCGCCCACCAAATATCTTCGTTTTCATCAACATAACTCCTTTTGAATTGTAAATCTTGACGCTAGATACAACCTCATTCACGAACGTATGCCAATTGGGTGCAACATATTGTCTAGAAATCAGCTCTGTCAAAACTAGAAGACAATGTTAATATTCCCTTAGTCTTATAATACATGTAATATTTTTTTTAAACCGTCACAATTTGTTTTTAACTTTTTTTAGTCAATATTTAATCTAAAAAAATCGTATCAATCATATTTTGTTATAGTACTTCAATTATATCTTCTCATAACAATCCTATTACTCGTAAAAGATATTCTTTTTTCATGAGGGGGTAGCTCATATATTTCAACGGATCTTTTTGAGATAAATATGTCGATGAAGTAAATTATCAATATCAAGGAAGTAAATAAGAAAGTACTACTTAATAAAATTATGATATGAACCTTAATACTACCTCTGTAGCACGGCAATAACATCTGGAAGCTGATCTATTCAGAAAATTTCTGTAATTATTATAAGGCCCGTCAATAGTCACCTGGATCGAGCGTAACGTAGCTTATGGGCAATAGTTACAAATGATCGAATCCAAGGATCTATAATAAGTCAAATTATCATCATCGAATCATGGTGAAACTTTCAACACGTCAGGTATGCAACAATACATCTGCTGTAGCTATCAGAACTCAAGACGATAGAATATATATAGTTATAGACTTATAGTACGAGGTACCAGGTGTTTGCCCGAATTTCAAGAACTTGATTCATGATAGACTATAGTATGTAGCTTAATTATGAATTTGTCAAATTAAAATCGGTTAACATAACAACATATACGCGTTGGAGCTAATCTCTTAAGTACATTTGTTTTGTGTCTTACGTGGTTTAATATGGATTATCCATTCAGGTCTAGGGGCTACGTAGATGTGGATAGAACACGATTCACGCTTACACATGAAATATTACATCTGAAACATAGGACCACATTTTTTTCATAATCTATGGTCTATGTTGATTAATTTTGTACTTTATGATAATACTACAGGATTTAGAATCTAAAATAAAAATAAAAATAGGTGGACAAAATATGTGGTGGACCATAGTAAGCACTGCTATTAACTTAGTCGATCATATTAACTAGTTTAACAATTGCATTTAGAAATTTGGAAGATTATATCGCCATAATAGAATTACACTGTTTTTCCTTGTCATGATGTAATGGAGCTTTGCTCTGTGATGATTAGGTTGGATAAGATATGTGCAGAATTTTCACATACCGTGGCCTTAGTCTAAGGTTGAATACGTATGGATCTATTGTAACAATACTTATGAAGAATCAATTTCACCAAATGATATAAGGAATTTTCCAAAAACAAAGAGCAAAGTACTTTAACGAAAGGGAACATAGGTGGGCACATTATAGAAAGGACACAAGAAGAGCTAGCATATCTAGTGTTAGAAAATGAATACTTCTAGATTGAGAAGAAACGGATAGAAAATACAGATAGGGGGTGTCATGTACTATCGCGAATAGGTTCTAACATTAGGTCGCGATAAATATCAAACATAATTCAAGCTAATTTCAATTTATGCCTGTGGAAAATGTAGAAACTATAGTTCGGTTGAGGCACCACAGAATTCCTATTCGTAGAGGGGGAAGATAGCTACGAAAGAAAGCAAGGATAAGAAGAAATCGAAAGCATAACAGATCATTAAAAAAAAATGTGTCAAGGCAAATTATAAAAAAAAATATGTTGTTCACCGGGTAAAGTGCTTTTGACATCAATCAAGTTAGAGCAAGCCCAATGCATATTGCTATAACATAGTCATATATTAAATATGAATAGTATAAATTTGTCACAATTTACAAATGTTTCTCCGGTACTATTGTGTTATATCATGTCTTTGTCACTTGATGGATAATCATGATTGAATCAAATATGTCTAATTAAATTTATAACTTATATTTGTGTTTTCATTTGTCAAAACATGTGGTGTTGCAAAAAATTAGCATTGCTATATCTCTTCCAAAATATAGCATTTCATTTGACAAAGTTAAAATTTGCCATGTGAAAATCCATACAATTGGAGCAAGACATTGCGTAAGAATGACTATTATTTAACAATGACATTCCATTTAGTTTTTCCATTGGATTTGCTCTTAGAGCATCTCCAACCATACATGCTATAATGGCATGAGCAATTCCATATTTTGAATATGAATAGTACATATTTGGTATAATTTGATAATGTTCCTTCAATGATATCGTATTATATTTTGATGTTATGATTTCATCAACGATTACGAATGTGCCACATGCTTTTATTAATTTTTTTTATCTTCTTTATGTTTGGCTTTCTCTTCATTGTCAAAAAATGGCAATTGATATTTTGATTGTCAAATATGACCAAAGTTTGACAATGAGAAAATCTGGCCAAAAAATAAAAATAAAAATGCCCATTGGAATGAGGTATTATGAGATTGTTGCTAAATTTTGGCTTTAACAAGTCATATATCTATCCCATGGGGGATGCTCTTAGCTGCTTCGAGTTAGAAGGAAAGAGGACTTGCGGTTTCAATTTTGACAATTTATTGACAAAAAGACGTTTGTTGACAGACTCAGACTTTCACCAATATCCTGAACAGTTTGAACATCTCTAGAAGTTCAAGGTTTGCGGCCTATGCAGGAAATGATTTTGGGCTTCAGGGCAGCTCAGACATCATGGGTAAGCCCAACACCGTGACTAGACTTTTTAACACTGTATGTGCAATGCTGGTAATGGTATGACTGTCAATGTGATGATTAATTCTAACATTCGAAATAGACCGATAGTTTTTTTAACTCTATTACCAACGACATCGAGATTGTTTCGGGAAGAGATTGGGCTGAATAGATGATGAAAATCCATGTGCACTATAACTCAAGATTGCATACATAATACAAGTAAATACTAAATACATTCCTCACGCACACTTATAAACCGTGGGCTTCATTTTTGGAATTGTGAGCTACTTTGTGCAACGTAAAGATCACCTGCAAAGAAAGAGAAGTAAGACAGCAGGATTAGCAACAAGGCAGGGAGAAGTCTTGGAACTGTTACGATGACCAAAACGGATGAACTCGATTGTCACTATGAATTGATCAGTTCACTACGATCTCAATCCCTTGTTACATATTTGTGACATTGATGAGGTTAAATACCACGGTCACCCTCTTGGTGTTTAACTAGACATACACAAAAGAAAATGAAGAACTCCAAGAACGAATCATCATATGGGCATCCGTTTCGCGATATACAATTCTTGTTCACCAAAGCTTGGTGTTTACCTACCACATTAGAGAAATGATATATCAGCGCTTTTGCATATATAAATGCATTGACTTCACTTTGTGCTTGATAATATCAAGCCAAGAACCTGCAAAATCCAAACAACACAACTCGAGCTAGAGTTTTCAAAAAGTCCAAGTCACCTTCATCAAGCAGAGTTGATGGCGTCGTTTTGGCTTGCACTCATATTCATGTTTGCGAGTCTGCAGACACGAAATAGAGTTGTTCAAAGTAAGAAACTCGGCATTGGTGTCTGCTATGGGCTCAATGGGCGCAGCTTGCCGTCCCCAATTGAGGTAGTCTGCAAATACAAGAAACACGGCGTAGGGAAAATGAGAATCTATGAACCCAACCAGGATGTTCTGAATGCCTTGAGGGGAAGCGACATTGACCTCGCCTTAGGCGTGAGGAATCAGGACATAACCGTTCTCGCATCAAGCGTGGCTTCTGCGGACTTGTGGTTCAAGTCCAATGCAGAACCGTATCTCAAAGACATCAACATACCTTACATCACAGTGGGCAATGAAGTTGTCCCAGGTCAATTCAGCGAGTCTGTAGTGCCTGCTATGCAGAACCTGCAGACGGCTCTCAGAGCCCGTAATCTCACTGACATCACGGCCACCACTGTCGTGCACGCCGCTGTCCTGAGCAATTCCTACCCACCATCAGCAGCCCATTTCTCCACAAGCTCAAATGAGACGATGAATCTGGTCGCGCACTTTCTATCCTCACAAGGAGCTCCTCTTTTGATCAATGTCTATCCATACTTGGCTTTTGCATCTGACCCCTGGAACATAGATTTGAATTATGCACTATTCAACACGAATGGAACAGCAATTCAGGATGGGAATCTCAGTTACAGAAATCTCTTCGATGCCATGGTAGATTCATACATATGGGCAATGGAAAAGATAGGGGTGACAAATGTCGATGTGGTGATCTCAGAGAGCGGTTGGCCACACAGTGGAAATGGTGATTTCACTACGCAGGAGCTCGCTGCTACCTACAACAGAAACTTCATACGACACGTCACCAATGAAGGGACCCCGAAGAGACCATACAGTTATGTAGAAGGATTTCTCTTCTCCATGTTCGATGAAGATCAGAAGCCGGATGGCGTGGAGCAGAACTGGGGACTTTTCAACACTGATATGCAGCCTAACTATGATCTTTTTCCATGAATTGTCTTACATTCCAAAAGTATTTCAAACAAACGAAAGGTCTATAGCTGTACCAAACAAGAGTTTTGATGCATAGCTGTATCAGTTTTCAAGATCGATCACCTTCTTTCCATCATCCGTCACTGATAAATCCGTCAAAAATTGCTCAATTATGTGGCCTCTATATTGAACCGTCAGATAAAAATAAAAATACTTTCTCCGCCTCACATAAATTGTAATATATTATTAAAAATAGATGTCGCACATAATTTACAACAATTTAATATTATAAAATCTCAAATACCCCTACTTTATATCACATATCTTCTCCATCATTATTTTTTCTCTTCATCACTCACATTTTTTTCTCTACACACAACGAAAGGCAAAACTATAAAAAATATTAAATTCAATACACATATTAATAATCGTGACAGATCAAAGTTTCGTAATTTATTCGTGACAAAAAGAATATCAATTAACTTAATGACTATACTGCGGCTAGCATACCTCATGAGAATCAACGACGATATGGCGCGTATCTAAACAAATCACCCTCAACAACTTCACAGCCTTGTTATCTGTCTCATTAAAACCACTTCGTCGTCATATGGAAGGCAGACAAGTATATTTGTTGAGAATGTAATGCATAAGGAACCATCCACATCATATGACAGCACAAATACCGATCTTTATGTAAACAGTAAAAATAATCCCACTGATCGTGCTCTCTTCGATATTTCTTTTCTTTGGAAACAATCGTTATGATAGGGTAAATTAAAGGGAAGACTAACCAAAGAACACATTGGTTCGCTGATTGGTTAGCCAATAGCAAATACAGCATTTACAGCAACGATGACACACGGAACAAAAGTCATTAACCCAAAAGTCATTGGTGTGGATGTCATACCAATAAACTAATCACAGTGGAACAAAAGTCATTAACCGAACCCTAATGTTTTTGGGGAGAGGCAATGTGTCGACATATAGTAGTCCAAATCCCTAATTGGTTTCTGAAAAGAGCGGAAAAGTGAATAAACAACAAAGCTGATATACCTGATTCTCGTTCCGCCGCCGAACAATATGATCCCTCGCTTCCATCCACCAACGGCGCTGCCGGCAACCGCCTTGATCGAATGCGACGAATTGGTAGAGCAAATTCTTAAATTTTCCCTCGACAAGTCTATGTGCAAATAGTGGTCGACAAATTCAAGGATAAAAGAATCAACCTGGGTTGGTTTAGTGGTGTTCGACTCAACCTTCTTCTTGAAGGTCTTGGGTTCGACGCCCGTTGACTTCGGTCAAAATTTTACCCGATGCTGGTGGGGACGCCTTATCAGTGTCCGGGACACTATTTGTATTTATAGGACAGCGATATAAAACTATGAGAAGTTCCAAAACACAAAACATCATCTACAAATTGATGACTTACATCACATATTCAACTTTTCCAATGTCTTTATTTGCCCGACAGCCGTTCCTTTTCATATGCCATCATCGTATACACAATAAGGTGACACCAGCATAATTTGGCAAGAATTTCTCACACACTAAACAACAATGTACGTGGACGACGTACATCATGTACATACCTGATATATGGAAGACAGGAATCATGTGCTTCGCAAGATTTGTCCATACCGAATCTCGGAAGTAATAATGGTGGTAACATAGAAGCCACGTCTCGCATCAACAAGCTTTATTCAAATGCCTTATTTGCTCTGTCGGGTGCTCTAGAAGATAGATCACTTTGCCGGAGCTGCTTCCTGTTTCTCATCCCAGAAAGGATAGTCGTTGTAACCTAGGACAGGATCGCCCGAGTAGAAGTACTCCCTGCGGTACTTGTTCAATGGGAGGTCAAGCTTCAATCTTTCCACAAAATCAGGATTTGCGAGGAACAGTCGCCCAAAGGACACAAGATCAGAGTAGCCATGAGCCACATCATCTATTGCTGTCTGTTTGGTGTAGCCACCTGAGCTAATGAAGCTCCCCTGATACGCTTTCCTCAAATGCTTCAGTAGCAGAATGCCCTCGTCCTCACTGGGTTTAGGTGCGTCTGCGCCACTGATAAGGGCCATAGTTCGTGGTTGAGTGATATGTAGGTATAGCAGCGTTGAGCCAAAGTCCTCCTGGATCTTGTTCAGCCTCTCACACACAGCTAAGCCTAGTGCAAGCGGGTGACTGTCGACCGCGTCAAGGTAATCCACCACAGGTGAGATCCTCAGGGCTGTCTTCTCCGGACCTATGGATGAAGCTATGGCATCGACAATGTCAACCAGGAACTTGCAGCGGTTGTCAAGAGATCCGCCGTACTCATCAGTTCTATCGTTGACGTTATCCTTCAAGAATTGGTCTATGAGATAGCTTTGGGCTCCATGAATCTCGATCCCATCAAAACCTGTGACAATCCAGGGCAAACATTTGACTTTGAACTCTAGCTCATGCATAATCTTTAACAACCAATTCCATGAAGCTAGAACTATTAGCTTATTCATTAGGCTACCAGATACCAGATATAACTTTTACGTGGTGCTTCACTTTGGACTTTAGACCAAATTTTCGAATAATAGCATTGACAAATAGTAGTTCAAGCCCAGAGATAAGAATGCAAGCCTAGACATGACCTATCATGAAAAAAAAAAACCTCAAAATAGAAGTGAAAGCCAATACCTGCTTTGATGGCATTAACAGCTGCTTGGCGAAAATCCTCTACCACACCCGGTACTTCAGATGTCTCCAAGGCACGAGGCACTGAATGGTCTTCGAAGGAGTCATCGGGCATTTGTGCTTTCCACCGTGATGAAATAGGCTTAGTAGATGAGGATATTGGTGCTGCTCCTCCGGGTTGATAAACTGCACAAATGGAACTTTAGCAGGATGCATCCAATTCCACAAGAAACACCGTGCAACCTTAACATTACTTGAGTTTAACCTGTATGAGAAGCTCGGCCGACATGCCATAGCTGGCAAATGAAGATACCGCCTTTGGCATGAACAGAATCCGTCACTTGTTTCCATCCTTCAATTTGCTCCTCGGTGTAAACTCCAGGAACGCGTGGAGCTCTGATGAAATTACAACACAAAAAACGTTCTCTTCAAGTTCTTTGCAATAGAGAAAGACACGGTTCCTGATGTCCTTACGAAATGTTTAACCCCTGGTCTCATGGTTAGGGATAAGCCTTGATCACCACTGAGCTATAACCCTTCTTTAACTAAAACTATAACCAAAAAATGGAGACCCAAACAGTACAAATACAGCACGATAATGGGAAACACATGATCTCGAACAATCATTTAAGCTACGAGTGCTTATCAGATTATACATGGATGATGGAACATGGAACATAAAAGGAGACACAACCAACCCCAAAAGGTCCTATATTTGCCCAACAATCACATCCAAAGACACACAAGCACATGATCGAAACAAAACGGACAAAATCAAAGCAATCAAATCAACAAATCCAAAAAACGGAAAAGAAGTGCGGAGTACCCGGCGGCGGTGGGGGAGATGACGGTGGCTTCGGTGATGAGCAGTCCACCCTCGGTGGCTCTGTCGGAGTAGTATTTCGCCATCGCTTCATTTGGGATTCCCCCGATCGCCCTGTTCCTCGTCAACGGTGCCAAAACCACCCTTCCCACATATTCATATATACAACAACACAGATATTCCAGTCATGAACTCACATGTATGATATATGCACATGTACACATACAGATACATTAATCTCAGTATCAGAAATCATAGATCGATCTAGAAAAAGGCTGAGAACTGTGTGTACCTGTGAGAGAGTTGAAAGCGTCCGAGCTGGTATGGGCTGAAGAGCAAAGGGGTCTCAACAGATCCCGCCATTGTTATTGTTATTGTTGTTGTTTGTGTTGGTGTGATGAGTCGGAATTTATTCTATTTGATGGAGAGTGAACAGGGTTCAATAATTTACCGCTTGAGGGAGGACGCAGCCCCCTACTACTCAGATGCACATTTTTCATTTTTCTTATTTTTATATTGTCATCGGATTCATTTTAATTGTAATAATTTTGACTGCCCATAATTATCATGGCGAAGTTAAATTAACATCGTGAGATGATCAAAGATCATTTTTTGAAAAATTATCATGAAATATTAATGATAATTTAAGTTATGGATTTCAACCTGATGCCAATGACATAATTTTCTTATATCATTAAGACGGTAAACGAAATTCCTCAATATGCTTGTTGAATAACGAAAAAAATTATTATAATTATATTAAAACGGAAGAAACACAACAGTACAAACATGGGTATCCTATTGGTAGTTGGTGAGATGGGTTACGTGATTTAGATGACAAACGAAGCTTTTCAATATACATATTAAATAACGAAAAAAATATTATAATTAAATTGAGACGGAGGAAATACATCAGTACAAACATAGGTATCTTATTGGTAGTTGGTGAGGTGGGTTACGTGCTTAAAAGTGTAATACCCACCCTGTCTCATATAAATGATGATATATTATTAAATATAAATATCTTATATAAATTATGATGTTTTCTTAATTAATAAAATTTTTAGGTATAAAGGTCTAAAATAACCCTAGTTTATCATTTTTTTTACCTATTCATAATTCTTTCTTATTTTTTCTTATCATCACATAAGGATATTTTTGTCAAATATTATAAAGTTAATGGGTTCCGTAATTATCATATCAAATTAAATTTTAATAATTTATTTAAAATAGAGAGTAACATGGCCCGGCTGGATCCGAGCATTGTCATCCGTGACATCTTTTGCAAACCAGTGCCATGTATCTAGGTGGGATTCTAATCGTGATGCATATACTCAACTTTTTCGGTGATAATGACAGTCAACAAGAATCATTTGAAACTTAATCGAGATGCTTATAAGAAATTAATGTGTAGCTTAGTATCGATGGGAAAATAAGTCTCTTAAAAGATTATTGCTTGTATATACTAATACAATGCAAGCGTTGTGAAAATGCAATATTGAAAAGTGAAGAGGGAAGTCCCAGTTCATGGAGACTAGAAGCAGAGGGCCAAGGCCCTCCAAACCCCTGTTAAAGACAAGCTGGGCCGGGAGCTGAACGTTATCCATGGACCATTTCCAAGGCATGCACTTGATTAGTTGATGGCAAACAGTTGGGCCTTCCTTGTCCATGCTCTGTTGGGCTACAACACAATAACACCGGTGAGCACTCACAGGTGGACTACTGTAATTCTATCAACGATTATTATATCGTACTCACACTGTTTTATTCAAATTATAATATTGATATATGTAGAGGATAAAATTTATCATGTTATAAATCATCATGATCAAATATTATTTTATATATAATATTATCCTTTTAATCTCATGAAAATTATAACAATTTAACTTTTAACATTATTTCGTACGTATTTTGACTGTTTCCGTTGTATCATTAGACGACATAAAAATAAAATTTTTTTAGTCCTGATTATACTGCACAACAACAATTATCATTGGTGTTTCATGAAATTTTTTTAAAAAAATTATCATTTGATCGTCTCGCGAAACGAATTAAAGTTTACCTTAACATGTTTAAGCAATCAATTCGTTGTAATTTTTATGGGACTGAGAAAATAATAAATACGGTCAATTCCCAAAAACTACAAAAAAATAAAAAAATATCCAGCACATACAACACGGAAAAATAATTCTCATCTACTGCAATTTGCATTTGTCTCAATCCACCCCAAACATGACATCACTTTACTTATCAGATTCACCCTCCTCACCACCTTTCTCCGCCTCCACAGCCCAGCACATGTCGCTGCCGTCACCGCAAGCCCATCGGATTCATCCTTCTCGTCACCTTACTCCATCTCCACAGCCCACCACAAATCAAATATAAAAGTCGTAGAAAAGAAGTATAAGGATCTCCAAACTCACAAACACCCGCACACTGAGAGAGTGTATGAACAGGGAGATCCTAACTCATAAACACCCGCAAACTGAATCCTTGATATACCCGAAGCATATGAACAGGAAGCCCTTAAGAATGACACCCCCAAAATATTCGATGAAATGTCAAAAACAAATAGATCATCGGTTCAAACGGAAACAATGCGCCAGGTCATGAAACAATATAACAGAAATCGGGGATAAAAAAACACGTTTCGATTTGTTTATGTTACGATTTAAATCTCGAGACAATCTCAAAATTGTAATTCAGCAGGCAAACGATCAATTCAAAGCACAATTGATAAATAACAGGAGCGACAAACGACACCAGATTTACGTGGGAAAAACCCTCAAGGGGAAGAAAAACCCACGGGAAGAAAAACTCACTAATCAGATTACAGAGATTTTCTTTTGAGATCGCTCTCTCTTGTGTATCGTTCTGAAAACCCTAGTTTCTCTATCTTCTTATTTTCTACACAATAAGGGTCTATTTATAGGGAATATCAAATCTAAAAAGTCAACGCCAAATCTTAACAATCTCCACCTTTGGCATTT
>JAOVYX010000001.1:98257-132602 GCA_035668315.1 Drosera spatulata | reverse complement strand
GTAGATGAAACTCTGATTTCAAAACCTATATGATCACTGGATAGATAGCAAGATGACAATGTAGTATTGGATTAGGTGTCCCTGAAGTTTCTAATGTCGGATAGATTTGAGGAATACACATAATGTCATGTATAGACATGAAAGTTAGTGTTATCATGATCCGAATATTTACGTAGAACGCATATGAAAGTTAGTCCTAATGTATGTGAATCTACACTATGATATCATGTATAGACATGAACTTTATATTAAAACCAATTGTTCAAGTACTGACCATCATGACTGTAGATGCAAATTCTTCTAAGAATAAAGATATGGTGCTTTGTAAGAAGAGACAATATCCGGTGAAAAATTTTCAATCGTCATACTTATAATCCAAATACACAAAATTACAGGAAATGAAAAATGTTCCTTTTGCAGATGGAAGAGAGGAAGAGGACTGTTCTGTGGATCAGAATGGGAAAATTTGCTTCTATTGGAACCATATTATTCTGTTAATTAAATTAGATAATCAAGCTTTAGGTTAGAGCCGAACAAATCATTTGGAATAGAATTCAGATTAAACACAATCGCGAAAGCCATCTCCAGTTTTGAACATAACTCAAATAAACAATATTACAGGAAATGGAAATGTTTCTACTGAAGAAGGAAGAGTGAAAGAAGACTCAAGAACACAACACAAGCTATCAAGACTTGTCATGTTCTTCATAGTCCTCGTCGGCCGGATGCACTTCAGCGCTAGCAAGATAATCAAATAACCCATCGCCATTGCCGCTAATCTGGTCTAAAACAAGCACCAACGCCATTGCAAACGCAGGATCAAACCCTTGCTTGACACACAGCGTAAACACATCCTTCCCTAACAAGACGTGAGCATCGGGATCCACCTTTCTCCTGATCTCAGCCACGACCTCCTTCTTATCATGGTTGCTTCTGTGGTTGCTGTGATCAACATTGCCTTCATAGACAGTGCAGGAACGCTGGTGGAATGAGCCTTCTATGTGGTACTCTTCCCCTGGATTGTTGTACATCTCCACGTTTAGGCCTGAGCGTCCGATTATTGACGATCTCCTGACGCTGAAGATTGGCTTTGAGTCGTCGTTTCTTTCGCCTAGGTAGCCTTCCCATCTTTGGTGAAGACTTGGCTTCTGTTTACCCAAGAAAATTAATGAACCTCAATGTAGGTTAGCATCAAGAATCATTAGCTTTAATGCTAAACATAGAAGCGATTACCCTGAGTTTCCAAATTCTTATCTAAATAATGAAACTTTATTTTGACGAATAAGGATGCTGATTGACCAAGACACCTAACATACAGCTGAATCATCTTCTCCATCCATGTTACGTCACGAACCTACTCATTATTCCTCTATCACAAGATGACATTTTAAGAAAATTGATTCCACGATTTGATATCGTAACAGATATGTTCTCACGACTCCAATTCACATGCCGTGTTTGTCACCGTCACAAAGAACAGAATCATATCGCTTACTTTATAATGTTGGTACATTATCTCATAATCAATTCAAAGTCCCTCTGTTCTTTAATCATACCATATCTTGTTTTTTGCTTCCACTTTACAGTTGGAATAAGTTCCACCAAGAGAAAGAACCTTATAGTACAGCATTATCATGTTCATACATTGTAACTTTATTCGGTTTCTGATGTCTGTTTCATTGTTATCATCAATGTAAATTTTGATATTTTTTTATTTTATTTTTGGGATCAAAATATCCCACTCTTATCATTGATCTTGAATATATAATATTATATTTTGAATTTATCAATTTCTTTTTATATTTGGAACAACCGCATCTAAAATATCATTTGTGATTTGTCATTTCCAAAGCCACAAATGAAAACACGAGTAACTGAAATCATCGGACATCACATCAAACATGAAACCGCAACGAATCAGAGATTAGGGTGAGAATTGTTATTCCATCCGTCCCAAACAAATTACGATGACATATATTTTGATACGTTTCATTCTTATTTTTAATGATATCAGAAAAATCTTAAATTGATTTAGAATTAAAGTTGACAACTTAATTTATCATTAATATCTCACACTAAATTTTGTAAAAGATGACGTTTGATCGTACTAAATTATATCTCGAAGTGTGTGTCATCGTAATTTATTTGGGACGGAGGAAGTATTATTTTTCTTTTTTATCTTTTGTTTTCGTTTCACCGAGTGATGAAACAGAACGGTTTGATATCATTTTTTTTCTATTTCTTAGATGGATAAAACAAAAGTAGAAAATTAAAAAAATAATTTTCAATTTCTGTTTTTTGTTTTATCCGAATGCATCATTTGTGATTCTCATTCCACAAAATCATTTTATTTTATAGAGTGATTTTGATTTTTATTATTGATTTTGATTTTATTATTTATTTTGATTTTTTAAATTTTAAACAACAATATCAAACAACCCTTATTACCTTTCAATCAAAACAAAAGTTACAAGATTTAAAGAGGACGAGATTCTTTCTCAGACATACAGAGTTTTATTACTATTACCGACAAATATTATTTCTTGAAAAACTGGTACCGTTACCTTTCGCCTTACGGAGAGTACGGCGTGACCGACGGCGTCCATGAGAACCAACTCGTCCCTATCGTGAGTGTCGGGCCCGCCATACGAGTCCACACGGAACACGAGGTGTCCCGCCTGATCATAGACGGCGAACCCGTCTCCGGCGAAGAACAGCGACGTCTTGCAAACCGTCAAGTGGGCGCTCCCGTCTTCTTGGAGGTGATAGACTGGAGACCCATTCTCAGCCCTTGGACTCATATCAGATGATGAAGGTGGAGATGAAGATGATGAAGTGCGGAGAAAAACAGAGGGGTGTGGGAAACGTATGAGGAAACAGAGGAGTTTCTGTTTTCTTTGCTTTGAGGTTGATGTTGGGTTTTATATTTATAGCGTGAGGACTTATGGTGTGGCCTGGCCTGTGGGTTTTGGACATGAATTTGGGGAGTGTTGTTGCGACTAAACTTTACATAGTACAGATTTAATAATAAGGAAAAAAAGAGAATTTGTTGTTATGAACACATTGTTAAGAAACATCAAACATTGAAGATTTTTTTAATTTTTTTTAATTTCCAAATCATTTAATTTACACAACAGATTGGAATGACGCCGTCGTATTCATATAACCGACCCCACTTGATGAGATAAAGGCTTGATTTGTTGTGTTCCAAATCATTTAATTTCCATCATCTATTAATTCCTAACAAATATACGTTTTCCTTTACTAATAAAGATTTAATGATAAAAACTACTACCTCTGTCTCGTTTATTTTATAACGACACGCATCTCAAGGTGTAATTTAGTACAATTAAACATTACTCTCTTCATGTCATAAACTTTGCAATGTTTTGACCCGGCACGCGTGTCGATGCAAAGTTTGGCACTCGTACAACGACGATTAAACGTAATTTTTTGTAAATTTATCGTGAAACATCAAATGTTATGTAAGTTACGTACTTCAATCTAATACATGTTGCAGGACGATCAGACGTGATTTGATATGAAAACGAAACTTATATTTATGTGTATAGAATAGTACAAAATACGTACATGTTGCAAAGTTTATAGGACAAAAGGAATGTAAAATTATAATGAGACATTGATGATAAACTAAGTTATGAATTTTAAACTTGGATGTATTTAATATTTTTCTAACATCATTAAAAATAAGTACGTAACATTTAGAAATACATGTCGTTGTAAAATATATAGGACGGGGAGAGTATTATTGTATCGATTTTTTAACCATATTTTTCCCATTTAGTAATTGAGGTATGATGATCTAGTGGGAGTGTTAAGATTAATGGGTGAAATAGCTGGGGACGTTATGAGGTGTCTATTTACGAACTGGGTTTTGCGTTCTCAAGCGTGAATGTTGTCTATTTGTGATATGTGAAATATATATCCTGATGAAGGTTAGGCATATGTCATTTTACAATTTACAATAAAACATTACATATTTTAGATAACTAGGATATAAATCATTGGAGCTGCTGGATTCTGTTATAATATTAAATCTGAAAGAAGTAATTACAGATTTTATGTTCACTTGTTGTGAGCTTTATACCCCTCACGTGGGTTTTGTTCATTTTACCGTACATTTTAACCATAGTCCTATGATTCTTCCTATTCTTTCTCTCTCTCTTTTTCTTTTTTTTTTTTCTTTTTTTTTAACAATGATTCTTCGTATTCTAATTTCTAAATATGGATACAAATATCAACATTGGCCCTCATTTCTCCTGTTGGACATTTTGAACCACGGTTTTGCTGTTTGCGTGGATAACATATTATGTCGGTGGAGATGTTGACCTGACACATAGACCATTGGTGTCACCCTTGTTTCTCACGCATTCAGCTGTTTTATTTGTTTGGTGTAGAGAATCTCAAACAGCATTGATAATCACGTTTAATGCAGTAGACTAAAGACAATGTACATGTTTAAAAGAGTAGACGAGTTATACAATCATCAAATAATGCAATCATGTTCATAATATCTAGGATTACGCGATTGTAACCTAACAATTCCTTAGATAAAGCAAGAAGGGACGACAACGCGTAGGATATTGCGCGTATGTCGATACACTCGATTGATCTTTCTAAATCACAATATTTTGGAGGGATGGTTTCGCCTTTGGAATACATCGCAAATATCTCCAACATATTTATCTGTGTTGATACAATTGATTAATGAACCAGTAGTGAAACTAAGATCTTTAGATTGTTGTTAAGGTGATAACCGGCGATGGATATCATTCAACAGAAACGAATTCATTCGACACTCCGATTGACTAAAGCATTATGATGGCTAATAGCATGGATCGATGGATTCTCTCTCTCGAGACCACAAACCAAAAATTAATAACTTGCGTTGTACCGATAACACTAAAGTGACAACTTATACACATTTATTTTCATCATCTACACACCGATCATTGAGCCTTATTCATAAGTTCCCTCTCATATCCTACAAGACTACCAAAACACACACACAGAGCAAAAGAAACTTCCAAGTTTTACTGGATTTCAATCTCCTTCACTTCTTTCTTCCTCTCCGGATCTCTTGGTATAACAACCTTGAGCACTCCATCCTTCAGCTCAGCCTTGATCTCGTCTAGCTTAGCGTCCTCCGGCACCGCAATGCTGGCTTCATAGTACACCATCTGGTGCTCGTCGTCGTCGGACTCTTCTCCTTCCGAGGCCTTGCTCTCTCCCATGACCCTCAGGATTCCGTCATGGACCGTGATCTTGATGTCTTCTTTCCTCAGGCCAGGGACGAAGAACCGGAGTTTGTAGCACTCGTCCTTCTCCTTCATCCTGGGGATCAGCTGCGTTGGCGCCATGCTCTCGAATACCCTGCTGATGCTCTCTGTTGCATCAAAGAGCGCGTTTGCAAGGCTCGGAGGTAGCATCTCAGTTAGATCTCATCACCAAGAAACAATACAATAAACTAAAATGCTTGTCCAGGGACAGCTCCGAATTCATGTAGGGTTCATTCGACACCTTGAATCGAAATGACGGATTTGAAACAAGGAACCACTATTTCAACTGATACTTTCTCAAGTAACAGATCTCAATGATAAATTCCAAATATAGAACTGTTATTCTACGAGCACATATATTGCATATAAACCATCATTTGCTTCATATAGGTCAAGCGAGTATTAATTCATCTGAAATATGGACTAAAATCCCATATATATGGAAGCGAAGGGAGGACTAGGCAAGATCTGCATACCGTATATGCTTGGAACATCCAGATCATGATGGGTATCGCGATCACCCTTCCAAAGGCTCCTGTGCGAACCACGACGCCAAGGAAGCAAGGACTTCCAGCCGCCCCTCTTCCGACCAGCGCCACTCCGAACCTCCACTTCCTTATCCTTCCCTTCCGATCCCTTCGACTCCACCACAGAACTCTGCTCCTGGTTAGCATAAATACTCTGATCCGAAGACTTCGTCGAGAAACTATTCGACATGGTGGCCATCAGCCCAGCACCAAGCTGCTGCCTGAGCTGTGTTGTTCCTCCTCCATTGATCATGGAGGGAGATGAAGCTGAGAGCCTTTGCCTGATCAGAGATGACATAGCCATGTCTTCTGCGTTTTTCTTCTTCTGCTTCAGTGCTTTGTTGTTGATGCGGTTGATGAAGTATAATAACATGAAGAGGTGGGAAATGGAAGTGTCTATGAGGTTCTAGCATGAAGAAGAGAAAGGTGGCAAAAGGATCTTTATTCTGACGAATTCAGGCAATAGAGGGTTCATGCACCTTCTCAAAGCCTGTACTCTTTTGAGTGCGATTAAACAACACGATCAAACTATATACATCTCGCAGTCCTCGATCATGTTCCTTATAAGAGTAACTCAATCATTGTTATTGTATATTCCTTCGTCTCATAATTTTTACGACGACATATATTTAAAAATATTCAGCTTTTATTTTAACGATGTCAGAAAACCTTAAACTCATTCAGAATTAAACTTTATAATTTAATATATCATTAATATTCCATAATAATATTATAGAAAATGTTATTTGATCGTATAAAATTAGATCTCGAAATAAATATCATTATAGAAATTTTGAAACGGGAAAAATATTACTTTACCAACTCGGATAATTTATCCGGGCGTCTGGAAGTAGAGATATAATTCGCAGCCGTAGAAGGATAGTTACCCCATATGGAGTTTTTCCTTGCACAGATGAAGGACGTGCGAAATGGTAAATCCAGGCAAAAATCCTTTCCGCTCGTACTCTTAAGACCCTCATACAATGAGCATAATAATCAATCAACAAAATTCAAAGACGGTACTCAATCGTTCTATTCAGAAGGTCTCTGAAAGGAAAGCTTCAACACCGGATCACAATTTGCATACAAGAATCCATTGTTGTATGAACAAGTATACATGACACAACTTTCACGACCGGGAAATATCAAGGGACAATGGTACTTTCATTGCATGCCCAAATCCAGTAAACTGAAAGCAATTCCTAGTTTTCATGTTTCAACTATCTCTATGACAACCTGAAAAGGAAAATCTCGATTAATTTTACCAACAACACTGATAGCACAGAGGGCATTAGCCAAGAATCTATGCCATTCGAGGATAAATACAGCTGAAGAAGAACAAACAATAAATAGAAGGCGCATGCATGCTCACAGTCGGCACAATGTAGCCGTAAAACAGTTCATCGCCCTTCTTTCAACAAATAAGATCAGGAAACTTATGTCACCTCTTCAATCATACATACCTTCCTGCTCCCAAATATCCACCAGAAAATCCACCATCTCCTGTAAAAGTTTGCCAAATCCCGTTCAGAAACAACAATGAGGATGGTGTCAGTTAAACATATTATCATCAACTGAATGCTAGCAAAAGAGATTGGACGGGTTGGGTATCTCAAAGCTTACAGCGAGAGGGATGGGCTGAGAAAAGGGCTTGTTGCTTCCAAGTAGACTATCATAAGTCGCGTTCCAACTGCAAAGCAAGAATAATTCAATCAGGCTGAGACGATGGGAGCTGAGAAAAGTCAAACAAGCAAGTTCATGAACAAGGAAAAACTGCTTGAATAACTAGTAGGGTAATACGGAATTGTACAGGACATTACGGCTGCTTAGTTTAGCAGCAAGTGAATGCAGTGTTTGGTAAGCAAATGGATTAAAAATGCCGTTATTGGAGGCATTACCAGTGACATGGGAGGAAAAGGCTAGTGATGGGGTAAGTGATGATGACAATTGGATTCTACAATTCTGCTTACTAACCAAATATCAAATTCCAGATTGCCGGAATTTCTGATTCAATGTTGCTCTTATCTGGAGTACAAACCATAGTCAGATATTCAGACTCCAATTTATCCAGCTTGATCCCAACAAATGGAAAAAGGAGAACGAGGGGAGAGGAGCAGTAGTTTGACCCCAATGCTCATATAGCTATAATATTTACACGTCGGAGCAATTCACCGACCTTAACTTTGGTTCTTGCGTCTGCAGCCCTCTGTTAGAAGGCTTCTTATCACCCACCCAACGCCGCCTCGTCTGGTTCCAAAGAATAAGACCTGATGTGAAACACGTTGGCATCAGATGGGACAAATCATGTCGTCCATTGATCGTTAAGACAATCAACCCAAGTGGAAGAGATATATCACGTAATTAGGAAAGAACATATAACTAGCACTTGCCATGATTTACAAATTCTGAAGAGACGCTTCCTGCACCAACACCAGCAAGAGGATCATGTGCTTGGATTGATGTACTTATCGATGACATGCTTCCTTGTGACTGTCCTGCACTGTTGTCCATGTCGTACACACTACTACTCCAAAAATCTGCTGATACAGCAGGAACCTTCTTTGTTCGACCTTGAGTTACCAATTCCTTGGGCTGCTCGTCAGATGAATCTATCGGTTCGTGCTTAGAACCACGTGCAAGACAACCACTGTTCTGTTACAAATCGCATGATTGTTAGGAATCAAGATTCATAAAAAAGACGTAGAATAATATGGAGATTATCCTTTCCTCTGTCACTTTGCTTTGATGCATAATAGATCAGAAGGGGAAAAAAAATCCTAATTTAACAGTGAAAGGGACACTTGAAACGACAAAATCTTGCATAAAAGTCTCAACATACCCTCGAAGAGATATACCCTCCCCTCATTCTAGCCAGACGGTGAATATATGCTATAGGTATAAACAAAGAAAGTCAGCCGTTATATTCTACCTTCTCTGCTTCTTCCTTCTGTGCTTCTTCCATCTTAAACATGGTGAGCTACAATAACGTTCTAGCGCTGAATGAAGTTAATTGCTCAACTTGAACACTATAATCCACAACTAAGAACAAGAACAAATCTTGAAAAAATAATTATTATTTGGTACCAACAAACAAACCCGGTGGTTTTGTATTTATAATTAACAAAAAAAGAGTATTTAGATATATATATATCTATCTAATAAATTAACTTATATCTAAAAATAAATAACTGAAATTTAAAGATCTAAAGCGATTCTTAGATTAGACCGTAATATGTCTTAAAACAAGGATAGTCGGTGTTTGCCATCATCCTTTGTAGCTCCTGCTTCAGTATCATTCTCGACTTAAGGAATCATAAGGGTTATACCTTAGACTTTCTCAGACAAAAGATAATCGGTGTGCTCAAAGCTCAGGAGTGCAGCCGTGCAGGTTTGCTCAACTCAAAGTTCATACTTTATCCGCTTCAAAAAAGGATATTTAAGATTGCAACTGAGTTCATGCCCATTTTTATACAATCAATGCCTTTAATGAAATTATCTAGAAAGTCATCCAAAGGCTATAAAACATGAAAATGCTCTGAAGTCTTGTCTACCTTATACATTTTGGTAGGTCACTGAATCAACAGACAAAACATATAGAAACCCAATCCTCTCAACTTCGAAGAACAAAACGACCTAATCATGCCCGGATCAAATTCTGTTTTCCTTGATATTTCATTGCATGCTTCAAAGATCATCTGAACATTGCAAGACACCTCTTTTACCAAACAAAAATCATCATTTCCCACCAAAGAAACTGATTTTGAACCCAAAATTGTTACATTTTCACCCAAAATACACTCAAAGACAAGAGATTCATCAATATAATCTCCGAATTCATCCCCCATATCAGTACCAATTCATGACTTTCTCCAAAAAATAAACATCTTTCACACCTCAAATCAGCCAAAAACCAAAAATCACAAGTCTCCTCAATTTCAACCAAACAAGTTCGATTCCATCAAACCCTAAACAAAAAGAAGCTCAATTTGCCACGGAATCAAAATCGATCGAAGACCTTACCCCATTCATACAGTATGATCAAACAATCGATCGGGGATAAAATCGATCAACCGATCGATCGCACCTCCGATCAGGAAACGGCGACGGTGGCGACTCCGATCTGGTGACGGAAACGATGGCTGCTACGATCTGATGATGGCGACGACGGCAATGATGACGAATGCTCCTCGCAGCAGCTCCTCCTCTTCTTCCTCTTCGCTTTCAGTGATCGATCGAAGAGGAAGAAGAGAGAATCGGAGATGATGATGAAGCTGCTGTTGGTGGTGATCGGAGACGGATAACGGCGACCAAGATCAGAGAAAGGAGACCAGAGAAATGGACAGGATACGTTGGGCATGGGGTGTGGGCCGGATTTATATGGGCCAGGCCAGGGTTTTGTTTGGGCCTACGTGGTTCTGGGTTTTCCATGGGCCTTTGGATTAATGTTTGTCAACTTTGGGCCCAATGCGGCAGCTTGGCTGATGAAAAAGAAAAGAAAGTTTGAAAAGAAAAATTATTTTCTGATATTCTTAGGTGTCGAATATCTGACTTTCACTATGCTGATGGATTGGCGAAAAGCAGAGGAAGGCTAAAAAGAAGGGAAAAGGGTCGTTACATGTAACATGCAGTGGTGTGTGTTTAGATCCTTGTAATTAGTCAAATTTTATGATCACAATTGATATTGTTACACAGAGAAAACAAGCACCTGGTGTTTTGTAGTACACACAATTTTGTCCGGGCTGCACGGCAGTCTTTCCTCTCGAATAAATCGGCCGGTTGGTTATTTGTGACCTGTGTTTTAGGTAATTTGTCAGGATAATCAGCATATGGTACTGCTGACAATCAATATTCCAAGTCCCGACCAGGGCTCTTCATAGACCTCATCCCTAGATAAATCTTTATAGCGAAACAAACAACTACTACCATACGCCAAGATTGCCATACTAAAAAAGGAGGGCAAAACAAAAAAACACAGATTCCAACATTAAATTGTATTAACATTGAACCATTAAACTCACGAATCATGTCAACCACATGATTCCCAACTAAACAATCCTACTATTTACATCAAAATATTCAATAACATGCACTTTTCGTTGTACCGCTAATTGTCAACTATCAACATACCCACAACAAATTCACACCAACTGAAAAAAACCCAAAATCAAATCTGCCATCATCACATCATAATTACATACACGACCACAGATCTTGATTTTGATCAGATCAATATGAGCACTGCATCCGATTCCAATCCCATCGATCCCTCAAGATCCCCTGATACAATGCCACCCAATTCGCCGGCATTCCAGCCATCTCCGCCGGAACCTCACTCCTGCACATCACCCGCTTCTTCTCCATCGTCATCGTCGTTGTCTTCTTCATCGTAGCCGTCTCCGTCTTCCTGCTGTTCCCCGTGATCACGTCGGGAGCGAACTTCACCTTCTTGTTCTTCCTCTGCTTCTTCTTCTCACCTGCCAAAACACATGACAGAAACATCTCTTAAGTAACCAACTCTGCTAAAAATCTGAAGGATAGTGTTATATTTGTAACGTAACTTATGCGTACCAGATAAGAGGCAGGAGCGGAGGGGTGGGGTGGTTGTGGCGGTTGATTGAGATGTCTGGTGGGATTTGGAGCGGGAAAGGAGGATCACGGCCGTGGCGACGGCGGCGACGGAGGCGAGGACGATGGCGTGTGAGCTGAGAACAGACGACATGATTGTTGACAAAGTAAAATTGATTGAAGGTCAAGAAGTTGAGGTATTGTGAGCAATTGGTTATATAGAAAATTGGGTAGATGTAAACCGGGTTGGTCTAGTGGTATTCAATTCAACCTTTTTGTTGAAGGTCTTGGGTTCGAAAGATATGATAACGTGATGGTTGAGATCGAAGATATGATATTGACTTCATCTCAAATAAATTATGAAATATTAACTTGATATGAATATTAAAAAATCAAACGACTTTATGTGAGTGGGTAAAGTGAAAAAAATACTAATGATAAACATAATATGATATAAAATAAGGATAATATAGATATTTTAACACAAAAATCTTGTTAATTTTGAAAATGTTATAATTTATGTCGGGACGATCATACCTGTCGTAATTTATTAGTCTATCCACCCGTACAGTGATGCATGGGATATAGTTTTTTTAAATGATATAGTAATCATAGAGTAATATTAGGTATGAATTATTTTTATCTCAAAGATTTTAAAAATGAAATATTATTGTCTTTTCATTTATTTTTATTAGTTATTAAAAATTAACATTTAATACAGAGTATTATTCGAAGAGTCGATAGATATTTGAGTTAATATTTATTTCTTAAAATTCAACCAAAATATATATGCTAACAAATAAATTTTATCGAATCAATTTTTTTCTTTTAGTTTCATTATTAATTTATTTAGTTACTGATTCATTAATAATAAATCGCAATCGTCGGATGAAAAATTAAACGATCAATATTAAAAGATCTTAGTTGAAGACAAATCCATCTCTATTTACTTAGCGTATAATATAGATTTGGGACAGAGGGAGATTAGTTAAAGTTTTGGATTTATCTTGGTTCTTAATTATGAGTTCCAAGATAACATAATTCAGATAATTGTTTCATAAAGATTTTACTCCCGATAACTTTTGGGAAATCATGATTTCATTGAAGATCAACCATTCAAAGTTCATAAACCAACTTGGGTTGGTTTAGTGGTGTTCGACTCAACCTTCTTCTT
This sequence comes from Drosera spatulata, assembly GCA_035668315.1. Classification (NCBI taxonomy): domain Eukaryota; kingdom Viridiplantae; phylum Streptophyta; class Magnoliopsida; order Caryophyllales; family Droseraceae; genus Drosera; species Drosera spatulata. Next base: position 120,036 of record JAOVYX010000001.1, on the reverse strand, counting down.
CAAAGTCTTGCGTTCGAATCCCACTACCCTCAAAATTCAGGTTGGTCATATCCGTTGATTTCGGTCAAAGATTTAATCGATGTTGATGGGAAGCGTCTTACCAGACGGGACGGTCTTGTCAATATGAAGAACGTCTTATCAATATCCGAAAAATTAATTGAGATGCATGCAAGGAGTTTTCACATCAGCCCTCACGTTTTCATAGAACAAATTATTGATTGCATAACCCTTTGGTTGTACCCAATGTACCAAATGGTCCAAAGTGCCCAGCAGCATGGGCCTACTTGGAAGACAGTTCGGGGATACCATAGAATATACCAACCCAAATTTTCGCTATCCAAAAAAGAGCAAAGGGGTTCACTAGAAACAGCGAGAACCAGTCAACCACACAAAAAATGGAGAAAGGGAAACAACGTTTAAGACTTGTTTGATATCAATATTATTTTCACATAGTAGCGTTTTGTATTGAATGTGTTCAATGCGACATATCGTATCACGAAGTCACTCCTTACTAGTTAAAACTATGGTATGGATATATCCACCGTTCAGATGTTTTGTGTAATCATTTGAACCTCTCTCTCCCTCTTTTTTTTTTTTTTTTGGTCGAATTGTTTATTTTGGAAAACTGTTTAGATGAACGTTTTTTCTATCGATATAAGAACTTTTTAATGAGTTGGATAGATGTGTTATTAGAACACGAACTATGTCGCGAAAGTTCGGTGCTCATGTGCGGGATGCTTCCACAAAATTGTCCAAACGCTACAAATCCTAACAAGTGGGACATCATCAAGATGGTCCATTTCCCCTTGCTTTTTTTTTTTTTTTTTATAGCAAAATCTCCCTAATCAGAGTAGTCAAAGATGGAATGTGTTTTTATTAACAATAACCAAATAAATAGTGAGAATATATTATTAAAAATAAAGTTTTTTTTAAAAAGGATTATTTCAAATATTTAGATTTGATGTTACATAACAATGGAGGAATTGATGTAGATATTGATCATAGGATTAAAACAGGTCGGCTGAAATGAAAGGGTACTTCATGAGTGTTATTTGATCCTAAAATACCTACCAAGTTAAATGAAAAGTTTTACAAGACAGTTATTCGACCAGCGATGCTGTATGGGTCAGAATGTTGAGCAATTAAGTGACAACATGCACAGAAGATGAGTGTAAACGAGATGAAAATGTTAAGGTGGTAGTGTGGACATACAAGAATAGATAAGATACAAAATGAAGTTATCAGACAGAAAGTGGGTGTGATTCCAGTAAAAGATAAGATGAGGGAGTCACGACTAAGATGATATGGTCATGTGAGACGTAGGTCAGTCACAGATTCTGTTGAGAGATGTGAAGATTGGGAGTTAGCACATGTCAAAAGAGGACGAGAAAAACCTAAAAAGATCATGAGAGAAACCTTGAAGTATGATATACCCTATTATAATCTTATATAAGATGATGTACATGACAGGTTGAAATGACATCGTCGTATTCATATAACTGATGCTACTTGATGGAATAAAAATTTAATTTATTATTGTTATATTCTAGCAAAATCTCATTTCCAAGTTGTTTCATGTGAAATTGTGATGCAAAATGCATGAACGTGACTATGCATTTTCATTTGAGTGGGAGTTATAGTGGTCGTGTTGTTTCTCGAAGAAAGAAACACAAAATGAGCACAAAACATGACTGGTCAAGAGGCCTAACACGCAAACAAAAGTGACCACTTCATCAATTTTGGTGTTAACATCGAGTGGTACCGATAAAAAACGGGTTAATGATTATCATTAATTACATATTATGAAATAATTTTTACCATTCACTTCATGATAAAATCGAAAAAGAAAATAATTTTTAAAAATTGGATCCATCATTGATGAAGAAGATTACTCTATAACACTTATTTGACTTATCTTTCACAACACAAACACTTTTCTCAATAAAAAATGAAGGGGTAGTTGACTTGAAAAATTTTTAGGCTACAAATAAATACTCCCTTGGGTCCGGAAATTTTATAACGTTTTGATTTTATATACGTGTCGATTCAAAGTTTGATACGTGTGCAACGACGATTAAACATAGTTTTCTGTAAATTTATCATGAAACATCAATGATTGTGTAACTTATGTACTTTACCCTAGTATATGTTACAGAACAATCAGACGTGATTTGATATGAAAACGAGATTTATATTCATTCATATAAAATAATACAAAATACGTACATGTTGTAAAACATGTGACACGGAGGGAATATACGTTTTGTCGAATCACAAGAGTATATACTCACTTCGTCTCATTCAAAAAATTGCAATATTTTTCTTTCAAGGATATCCTATTCAAATTGCAATATTTTCATATTTAATAAAAATTTTAATAAAAAAAGCAAAATATCCCTATTTTATATCATATCAACCCACCCATCACATTTTCTTTTTCTTCTTTTTCTCTCTTCTTTATCTCACACACTCAGAAAAACAAAGTAATCAAAATCTTTATAATTTGAATGGAATAAAAGGAGCATTAGATTATACTCCATCACCCACAAAAATACCGACAATACGAGGAGGAGATCTTGCACAACATCAAGGAAACGGCATTACCAACACAGTATCCATTGCCATAGTTTATCAAAAGAGCCATCGACGGCATATCTAAGTGAACCATAGCTCAAATAACATTTCTAGTGTCACTATAAGTTTCAAAGAAGACACAACTTATGCGAAATCCCGAAGGAGCGATATCTAAGAGGATCGTCAGGATCTAGTGATCTTCAACTCAGATCACAGAATGCAACTACAAGAGTCGAATCTAACAGTAACAAGTGCATTCTTATTACTCGGATAATAGATAAGTGCTGCTCAGTATTATAATGAGTGAGGTGCATGATTCTTAAGATCATGTAGTGAGGATAGGTGGAAGGTAGTCGGATTTGGCTCCGAGTACCTTAGCCTTGGTGTCGGGGAAGAACTCGAATCCAGGCAACTCCGTTACATCTCCCTCGCTAGTGATTCCAACCGGGTACCTGAGCAGGTGACCGGGAATATCGCATTCCAGGGACTCGCTTGAATAGAGATCCCAGTATCTGTCCGCGACCTGGTTCACCTTCTTTACGCAGTGAACGCTTTCAGGATGATTGAATGAGTCGTCCAGCATGCCGAGGTGCTCGTACCATAGAGCCATTCGGAAACCATGAACTTGGCCTCGAGCTGGTTGATGGGTCGCCAGATGATGCGGCTGGTATGCTCCCATGGCTATCTCGGAGTCCCTGGCGCCATCCATTGATCTTTGGTTGATGTTGGCTGAACCAACAATGATGTATTCATCGTCCACTGCAAAATAATAGTCATCAGCAAACATGAAACTCGAGAGAGAATCATTCTAGCTCACGATTCTATGATTAACATGTTATAGCAAGGTAGAATATGATTTCCTGCATACCAATATAAGTACCTATTGATGAAAACATGTGCAGAGAAATGACATCGAATCTCCACATTACCTATCATCATCTTGGAATGCACATAGATCATGAAACGGCGAGCATGCTGTGCTCTCTCATAATCTGAATCAGGCTCAGGCTGGTCTGTAGGTTCATATTCTCCGCTCCTCTTCACCTCTCGGTTAGCGAGGCAGAAAAATGTCAGATAGTTCCTTGGGTCCTCCTGAAGACCCTTGGCACGCAAGGCTCCAATAACATCCTTATACATCATACTCATTGTCCTTCTTTGCCAGTCGAGTATCGCCTGAACTGACCCACTCTCGGGAATACCCTCTGGCCACATCGGGACAACTACGTAGACAGTGAACCTTTCCCCGGCCTCAATCTTGCTTACTATCTTCAATGAGAGTTCCTTTGGGATCAAATGCAAAGCACCAATGTCCTCAAGCTTAATATCATCCGAGTGATCCCAAGAAAAACAACTTCCAAGAAAATATTGATTCTCGATATATATGAAGTTCTTTGCACGTCTGATAGCATGAATATATGCATCTTGGATGCTTCGGTCAATAATATTATCTTTGCCACTGACAAGCCCTGCCCTGGCTGCATCTTCAGGTGTGTCAGGGAAACCAAAAGCAGCGCCACCGTCAATAGATCTAAATAATTGAACATTCCATGTTTCAGGATCCTCACGGAATGTTACTGGTGATGGTCCAATAAGATCATCAAGCTCTCTAAGTGGCACAAGGATATCTTTTCCACCCTGCTTTCTCCATCTCTGCTCGAAGTTAAACAAGACATCCCAAGCAATAGGTCCTTCGAGTCGGGAATGGATATCGTGCCACGGCTCTCTAGGACCACCTTTTGTGATCCCAGCACCAGGGAAGTTCGGTTGGTGGAAGTCATCATGATGTGCAGTATCAAGGGTCCTGAAAAGAGAATGGAATTGAGTGTCATACCTCCCATCACAAAGGTCGATACCCCCAACGAAGCTCACGATCCTTCTGTTATGGGATCCACCTCCAGGCATCGCACAGTCGACCACTACTATCTTCTGGTGATGAGTGAACATCGTAGAGATTTGTAGATCCTGAACTATACTGCCGCCGTTATCAGGATTACGGGGGCACAGGACACAATGCACTTCAGTCTCCCTGAAAAAGTTCTCAGTTTCTTCGTCATGTGTTGCCATCAAACCATCCTTTTTCAATGAGCCAACAGAAGTGCGGTCATCCCAAACGAGCATGAGGACTTTCACACCTTCATTTGCTTTCCTCTTCAACAACTCTCCAAGGGTAGTTTCTCCACCCGACTTCGGCCTTCTTTGATCTCTGACCAAAGCGATTTCCGTATACACAGACCAACCAGTAATATAAATCAAATGCCTCGCATTACTGATGGCATCGAAGACATCTTCCCAGCATCTGTGAGGCTCGTACTTCTTGCCACCAGAAAGAGGGATTTTTGGGATGAAGTTGTCAGACACATGAGCATCCTGGTACAGAGAAACTTTACATCCAGTCCTCTGAGGAAAAAAGGTGTAAGGAACACCAGGATACTTGGCACTTCTAATTCCACGACCCCAGTTACGCTCTCGAGAAACATCGAAAAACTGCAACTTCACATGGATCTTAGCGCCATTATCCAAAGGATTCCTATCCTCATCGCAGATTCTGAACCAGTCGTCCACCTCTTCCCCATCAAGAAAGTCTCGGACAGGAACATATGCTCTTCCAATTAAGGTTGCACCAATAGGGTTGTTATCTTTAACTGTGAATATGACATTTGACGCCATATGGGCGCAGTACACGTGAAAAGACTCGTACCACCTGGGATTGGCGGGTTCATTTTCAATCATTCTTGTCCGCCCAACTCTGGCCTTCTCGAGATCGATGGTGGCATACATTTTTGGAGTTCCTTTTCCAATACCAACTTTTTCTTCGACGTGGGCCATTAACTGCAATGAGGTTCAAGAGTAAATATTTAGAGGAAAATGAAAATTTCCATGTAAGGTGGCCTTCCAAGCAAGCAAGAAAGACAAATAACAATGTCACTAAAAACGAGAAAAACTTCACAATTTATGACACAAAAAAAAAAAAAAAAAAAAAAGATGACAAGAAAAAAAGAACATGTTCTTTATTTTATGCAGTGTTCTATTATCCTACCAGTTCCAGACATAGTTTTCCATGCTAAAGAAAAGCAACTCGCTACAGAGATCAAACATTGTACAGGGCTATTTGATATTACATTAAGCAGTTCTTTTAAAGGTTAATGACATTTTACAGCAATTTTTTAAGACAAAACCAAATGAGCAAGGATCCTAAAATCAGAACCTTAGTAGAATCATGGAACGAGCATTCAAAAAAAAAAAAAAACAAAATAATCAGCAAAATAGCATCAGCGGATGGTCAATGCAATTTTTCAAAAGAAGCGCTAAGAAGATCATGCACTCAAAAGATACCTCAGACATTATACGGGATATTTCAAATACATCAAATCCGCCATCACACTCTTCAAATCAAAGAAAATACAAATCTAATTAGTTAAGTAACCCAAGTGCCAATCATGATCTAGTGGAGTCCTAGTCTTTCTTGCACAATTCAAGGCAACTACTAGCCCGGATGCGAGCAACTACTAGCTAGTCTTTGCCACCTTGCATACTTCTGAACCGAGAAATCAAGAAGCAATGAGTTCTTCATCGATAACAAGATCGAGCTAGAGAACATTAGCAGAATGCTGCTTCAGTATAATGAGTTTCATTAACCTGTTGCTTCAGTATAATGAGTTCCTCTCATAAAAAAATATTCAAATCATTTGTAAGCCAAAAAACCAAGTTTGTTTCATGAGACAGCTCAATAGGCCATAACGAACAGAAAAACAAAGGATATAATCACAGAGCTAAATACAGAATTACGAATGTGAAAAAGTTTCCAAAAACATGTACCTTGCGGAAGACACCTGGATCACCCTCATGATGGAGATCTTGGGCCTCAAATATAGTGACATGAAGTGTTCCATGAAGTGATATTAGAGCCATTTCCCGACTTCAACTGCACCACAAAGATCAGAAGCAGCATAGATTATGGAACACTTCGGTTAACGATAACCAAAACGGAACCCTTTGGTTAACAACAACCAAGTGGAGTTATAGAAGAAAGAATGTCACATTATTCATAGACTACAAATACTATAAATAATCACACCACACGGCTGATTTATACAGCAAAAGTAATCGGGTCTTCAATTGTCAGAACTTCAAAGTTCAAACAGGAAAAAACGGATCATGAACATAACAAATCAACACTAATACAACAGCTCCACTCAACTAATGCACACCACAAAAAGGAAATCAGGACAACTAGCAGCTTGAATAGCAGCGTTATGGCCTCCAAGGCTACTAGCAAGCTACTCATTCTAAAGATCAAGGTTGCACATAAATTCGTAGAATCAGAAGCACAAAATCAGAATTGCAATATCAGATTGACATTTCTAAACCTTACCAAAGAATAAGATAAAAATGTTATAATTCAAACACAAATACTCACTAGCTTGCACCAGTTAGCCAGCCACATTCTATACTACGAAGCTCAACACTGTCCCAAAACTCTGATCACGAGAAGGTTATAGACATAGTACCCTTCCGAAACATACTCATTTCCAGTCTAACCCTTCAAAGTTGCTAACTTAAAATTTGGCATTATATGGTCACCAATCTCCAAAAAAAGGGACATACTACCGTATTCCCCAGAACTAATGTTTTTATTTAGTTTTCACAAACTTTTTAAAAAAAAAAACCTTAAGGAAGCAGATGTCCATTGTAAATTGGAATTATAACTCTAAAGCCAATAGGGAAATTTGAAGATGGGTTTAGGGAATGTGCCTTTTGACACATATCTCTCGGATGTTAGATCCTAAATCCGGATTTTTGGTAGAACTGGTTCTTCCACATTATACTTTCACAATAAAATCCAACACTGGGTTCAGATTATCACCGTTAATTCCAAAACTTTAAGGGAATGTTAGAAAATGACCCATCACGAGACATCAAAATCCAAGAAAAAAAAAGGGAAAAAAAACACCAGTTCATGACGACGAACCCTACACAAATCAAACTCACGTAACGTCGACCCGAATCAAAATCCTCACATTCCAACAAGGAAATCACACACCACCACCAAAATGCACAAAATAATCCACCAAATCAAACTCAATTATCAACCTCTCGAATCATCACCAAAAGAGCATCATCAAACCAAATAAAATCGAAAAACGATAAAGAAAATCAAAATCTCACAATAATCGAAGACTGACGAAATGTACCAGTTGCGTTCTCTGATTCCGATCAGGATGGTCGGGTCGGATCTGAGGATTCGGAGCCGAAATGAAGTCAGGGTGTGAGGAGTGTGGGAGGAATGGAGTTAATATTTTGTGTTTTTGTGAGTGATGATGGAATGCATGGGCCAGATCCGATATCCGTGACATCAATGTGGACCAAACTAGCATAAGCGGATAAATAGTCCGTTTTTGGTGTGTAAACATAGAAAAAGGGTCGTGGTCCAATTTCCAAATTAAGGATGTGGAGGTTTATGAGAGTTTTTCTTCGGTGACGTTTTATTTTGATTTTTAATTTTTTTTTCATAATTTATGGATTTATTTTTAAAAAATGAATGAGAAGAGAAAGACATTCATGTATCAAGTATTATTTTTTTCGTTTTATATTAGATATAATCATGTGATCTTTTACGGAGTTTTATATAGACTTTTAATTTATATAAATTTGATAAAATAAGAGTATTTTTTTAATGATATTCACAGTGAGATTTACTGTAACAGATGAGAGATAACGAGGATACTTTAACAGATAGTGATTATTTGGATAATTTTTTATGTGAAAATTTTATCAAATATGACAATTTTGCAACTAAATGCTACTCAAAATAAAATATTACATATATATTGGATGAAAAGAATACATGTATAATTTTTTAATTTTTTTCATGATTTATGGATTTATTTTTAAAAAATGAATGAGAAGAGAAAGGCATTCATGTATCAAGTATTACTCTCTCCGTTTTATATTAGATACAACCATGTGATCTCTTACGGAATTTTATATAGGTTTTTAATTTATATAAATTTGATAAAATAAGAGTATTTTTTAATTATATTCACAATGAGATTTACTGTAACAGATGAGAGATAGCGATGATACTTTAGCAGATAGTGATTATTTGGATAATTTTTTATATGAAAAGTTTATCAAATATGATAATTTTGTAACTAAATACTGCTAAAAAAAATATTACATATATATTGGAATGAAAAGAATACATGTATAATTTTTAATTTTTTTAATGATTTATGGATTTATTTTTAAAAAATGAATGAGAAGAGAAAGACATTCATGTATCAAGTATTACTCTCTCCGTTTTATATTAGATACAATCATGTGATCTTTTACGGAGTTTTATATAGACTTTTAATTTATATAAATTTGATAAAATAAGAGTATTTTTTAGTGATACTCACAGTGAGATTTACTATAACAGATGAGAGATAGCGAGGATACTTTAACAGATAGTGATTATTTGGATAATTTTTTATGTGAAAAGTTTATCAAATATGATAATTTTGTAACTAAATACTGCTCAAAAAAAATATTACATATATATTGAAACGAAAAGAATACAAGATATGAGAAAGATATTCCTTTAAGACAATGTGATATACAACACCTTTCTATTTTTACATAGAAATGTTACTTCATGATGTTTTCAACGCCTATCCCTAAAGTCTAACCTCAAAGTTGGAGAAGAGTTGCTACATTAAATCTTATTGTCATTCAAAAAAAAAAAAAAAAAAAAAATCATCAAATTTTATTAAAATCAACACGCATATAAATTTGAGTACAAGGTTAAACTATTTCCTATATTATGAGATTGAAGAAGTATTAATATCGTTGAATTTATTTATAAATGGTAGCAATTTTTTTTCCCTTAAATCTTTCACTTGCGTCAAATTCTACATTTGATTTGGTATTTCGTTCAAATTGAATATGTTAAATTTTCTCTATCCTATAATGTACTACGTGCAACAAGAAATGCAATTATTTGACCAACAAATTAATTTGTCGAGCAAAATTTTGACAAGATCAACCATTGTTTTACATAAATTTTTCGTAAAACATTAATCATAGTATAAGTCAGGTTTTTTCATATGACGCATATTATAGGACGATCTAATATTGTTAGATATAAGGATGAAAACTCATCAAAATACGTATAAAATAGATTGTTTTTGAAATGTTGTACTTTTTTTGGGACGAAGCATTTAATCCTTATGTAATGTATTTGAACATTGGATTATTTTTCTTATCTAATGTTTAGTTGAAAATCAAATGGAGAATTCTTCATAGGTCGGTATCCCTATAGAGGTTTGATTACACAAAAATACCCTATTATATTTAAACTTAGATGTGGCATGACGTATTTCTGTTTTTTCAATGCAATTTTTGTTGGAAACATTGGTTGGGAAATCTGAGTAAGAGGAAAAAAGTACAACCTTCCTTTCATAGTTATCAGAACTGGATCGATAATTTTGTTCTCGTTGGGTATCCTATAATCAATTATGATCAATTAATTTAATTTTCGCAAATATAATTATTAAATCCAAAATTTAATATTCATTATTTTTTAAATCTGACGACGAACTAATGACAACGAAGAACCGACAACCACTATAATTTTATTCCCATTGGTACCCTATAATCAATAATGATCAATTAAAAGATTATCTTTCCCAAATATAATTATTACATTCAAAATTTAATTTTCTAAAATTCATTATTTTTAAATCTGACGACGAATTAACAACGACGATGAACCAATGACGACGATGACGAAGTGCCGTTATCGTCACAGCTGACGAAGATAAATTGAAGAAGACGACGACGATGAACTAACGACGACGAACTGACGATGACGACGACGAACTAACGACGATGCCGACTAATTATCGACAACGAACTAACGATGACAACGAACTGACGATGACGACGACAATTTTTGTTTCGTGTTCGTCTTTTTTGATTCTTTTGAAACATTTCATGATAGTATAAGTTAAAAGCATATGGTAGTAGGCAAAATAAAAAGTGACAGGATATGGAAATTGATTAACACATCATGGAAAAAGAAAAAAGAGTACAAAACAAAGTAGTGTACCAATATTTTTGACCTTTGAAATAAAATTTACCTGCAAACAAGCTTTCATGAACGTACCATACTCGTGTTCAGTGCTTGGGGATTTATTTTTGTTTTAAGAAACAATTACTCAAATAAAATACTTACAAATCTAATCAAATTTTAAATAAATAAGAAAACAAAGCATAGATTTGTTTTAAAAAAAAGATATGAGGTATTTGCATGGAAAAACAAAGAGGGATGATATTTATTGGGAATTTTTTTGCTAATTTTTTTCAAAATTAAACTGTAAAGAATTCAAGATATTTGTTGATGAAGGAGTCACGTATTTTCCTTCATTTATAATATAATACAGTTATATTTAAATAAAAAAATGTTTATTAGATCAAAGTTAAAAAGTATCTATATTATAAAAATTTATTAGCATCAACCGCACAACAAATTCTCTGTTTTTAACAATTTTGCCATGAAGGATTATTTAAAAAAAACTTATCTTAACCTTATTATTTAAATAGAACCCCAAAAATCCTCCTAAAATGTTCACTTTGAATAAAAAATAACAGAGGCATAGGCTTGTGGAGGAGATCACCCCAAAAAATGATCCTCGCTGTGTTGATCGCCAGTGCCGAAGGCAACATCTTAGTCGAATGGTTAATCTCTGTACTTAAAAATCGTAATCTGCCCTTTCCCAGTAATTATAAACGTAATTTTAATCTCTTACGGCTTTGATTATTTGTTATTGATTGTGTAAACGATATGAAGAATCAGGGTTTAACTTTCGGTTTGGTAGTTTAATTGCATTGTGCTGGAGTATTGATCCATCTCAAAACTAGATCAATCCCTAGATTAAATGATAGACGGAATGTTGCAGTCGATTAGCTTGTGGATTTTGGGTATCGTCGATTATCGTGTAGTTTGCATATAAATAGTACCTGAGTGATGCGGAATAGAATCATTGTTGGAGACAAATATGTTCTTCTGTATGCAACTCTAAATTAATCGCTGTAAACATAAGTATCGATGATGCCTATGCTGGATTATGAAGGTAGACGACCATCTTGCTTAGACCCCAGTGATGTATTGGATTCTTCTTTTATGATACTGTGTAGCTCCGAATTGAAAATCGACTGAACTCCATGGCATTACAAGTACAAGTTTATTTACCTTAGAACAATAACCATTGTAGCTTTCAGTGTCCTGTATCCTACAGCTTCTTATTTTCGGGAAAAAAAACTATACTTGCACAGCAAGTGATCTTATTCCTCCTAGCTGATCTCGCACTTCTATAATTGCAGATTCAATGGAGTTCCGCCTGAGGAAAGGCTGCACTGGCGGACATTCTTAGTAAAGCTTGGGGCAGACAACATCCAGGGAATCAAGAACGAAAAGCACCTCGTAGCGACCCACAAGTAAGTAATTAATTTTATTGACTCGAACACAATCGATGGAACCGCAGCTCATATCCCCTTTTTGCATCATCTGCTTGCCCTGGTTTGTTTTAGCCTTTGTTTTGTTCTAATAATGTTTATGAGATTGATCCCTTGCTTTATGACCTTGTCGCTCTCCTCTTCAGATCGACTTACATTGTCTATACAGTTTTTGGACATGTCAGCATATATGTTGTCGGCAAGGACGAGCATGATGAACTTGCATGTTAGTACACTTCTGCATTCCTTGATTCGAAAATGTTTGCTGATAACATCTGTTGCATAAACCGGCTGTACTATCCAATTGCTGTAGATGTTGGTTCTTGACATTGTTCTCTTTTTTCCTATTGAAGCAAAGAGAACAGCGTTGTCGAAAACCACGGGTTGCTGAAGGCTGACTTTCATGCTTGAACTTCTATTTGTTATGTATCACTTTACCGGCATAGGTTAAATTCTTTTAGGATTGCAATCTGACATTTTTCCTCTTATTTGCTTTCCATCCTATGATCCCAGTGTCGGAAATGATACACATTATCATGGCATCCATTAAGGACGTGTGCGGGAAGTATCCAACTGTGTGCCATTTCCTTGACAAATATGGCAGGATTTGCTTGTGCCTCGATGAGATTGTCTGGAAGGTATGCTCTATGCTCGTAATGTAATAGTGGCTCACTGGCTCCATCAGATGCAACATTCACCATTGAACCCGTAATACACCTAGTTCAATACAAGTTCAATCTTATGATAAGAAACATTTCCAAAGACGGTTGTGCTTATCGTGCCCTATACGAATGATCAAATATTCGATGGCTATGCATTCTATCTTTGAGTTGAAATAACATTTGGTAATTGATAACCATTCGACCTCATTATTGTAATATTGGTATTGGTTCAGGGGCTGACGGAGAACACGGAGATCGACGGGATCAAGAGGCTCGTCAGATTGAAACCTCCAACAGAATTCTAATCGATAGGCGTCCACATTTCTTCTTGGGGAAATAAGAAGAACGCTCCCTTGTTTCTTTTCATTTGTCACTTGGGATGACGTACTCCTTCCTTGATTGCTGTGATGCTGTCGCAGTAAAGAATCTCAAAGCTGAAATCATATAAGATTGCTGCTGTGAATAAAGAGCTACGTGACTTGCTGAATAACGCTTACTGTCCAGTGTAGTTTATTCATGAGAAGATGTACGCGAACAACCTACAAAAATACTAATTTGGTTGCGATTCATGACAAGAGATCGATGTTTCCGTCACAGGTAACAAACATGAGTGACAAAGGCAGTGATACAACCATCCGTCCAACCCTAAAAACAAACACAAATACTCGTGCACAAAATATATCATCAACGAATAATACTATTAAAAAGATGAATGATAACGAGAATCACTTTTACACTGTCATTTGACTATTCCTGTATTATCTACCATCTTAAAAATTCGTACGACCACAACATAGATAATCCTATTGCTATAGATAAGAGGAGTGCATAATACAGTCAAATTGTAAGTTCTCACATTCAGTCTGCTTTGCGGTCCTGCTCTCTATCTTCTTCATATCCACTCGCCATCATCTGCTGCTTCGTCACTCGATCGACGATTCTCATACGGCTCATAACGGTCACCGACCACACACTCCATTCAGATTCCGATTATGCCCACGAAATTCACCACGCAGATCAATTTCTAGGGTTTGAAGATCCCAATTTCGCAAATTGGACACCACTCGGCGTTCGATTATCAGATGTCCTTCGGCTTGTGTTTTGGACACCAAAGCACCTTTCTCAGGTAAGCCATTCATCAAAACTATTCGCTCTCTTGAGCGTAATCCCATCAAAGGCATAGGCAACGACCCATTCAATCCCGTCACTACCCTATTGTTAATTGATTTTAAATTAAAACCCAAAGGTTCATGACCTAAGAGGCTCAACGACCGACACTCTATATCCAATACTCCATTATCATCCAAATATATATCTCCCTTTTAACCTATTGGATGTGTTTGGTATGACGATAGGATTAGGAGGGATAATGAGTCTTTTATTAGTCTTGAGATTATAATTCCGGGATTATTTATCATTTTGTGTTTGTTTTGGGTGAAAATAATAATGATTATCCCACTATTTAGTTTCCATATGAGAGATTAAGTTTGTTACGTGGAGTAATTAATCCTTCCTTCAAAAATTTCAAACAAACATGAGAAAAGGACTTAAATAGGATTATTAAAAAAGAAAAATCACATATATTGTAAAAGATAGTCATCATCGTGATGTAAAGTTCAAAAAACATCATTTTATAACAGGAATGACATGAGTTATGTCTGTGATATTTAATAAATCAATGTAACAAAAAGAAAATGAACCATGACATTCAAAATAAAGAATTATGTGGTTTTCACTTTGTTTGATGAATTTTGTCTTTGTGATAAGGATGGTAATAAAAGTGATAATTTTCATCTTCTATAAAATCATATTGTTTGTTGAAGAATTATAAAGGAAAAAGAAAATAAAATTTTTAAAAAACACAACTTAAAATGATTTTTTATGTTTTGAAACAACTAAGTAGTTACCTTTTGTACCATAAAAACTAACCGGTATTAAAATTGTCCCCTCCATTTAGTCCCAAAACAAACACACCCATTGAGTTGTAACCTCATTGGTTTAATTAAAAGGCAAGGAAAGTACACTCATCGAGTGGACCTTTCTTGTGTAGTGTATAATCCCATTACCCAAAAACGAGTTTCTTTTTAATTGATCTTTGCCGCCTTTATCTATTGATTAGGTCCATATCTCCGCAAACTTCTGTAACTTGGGGAATCACACAGAGGTCAAGCCCCTGCTCTGTTCATTTACCTAACAGGGTTATTGGAGCGAAGAAGCGGCTAGTTTTGTCTATGGAATTGGGCAAGGATGGTAATGTGGTTGGAGAGAAAGATGGAGTGATAATTGTTGATCATGGATCTAGCCGACGAGAGTCTAACCTTATGCTGAGTAATACTGCTGAACTTTCGGTTCTTATTTCGATGAGTGTGTAAAACGTCTTGGTTATTCATTATTAGAATCATTCTTTCATGTGGTAATGGCATGATGCTTGGATTGCAGATGAGTTTGTTGCCATGTTTAAGGAGAAAACTGGATACCCGATTGTCGAACCTGCTCATATGGTAATTTGTGTTGCACTTTAGATCCCACTATTCTTTCTGGTAGCTTTGTTTTAGCTTTGATATGTCGTGGGCGTGAAACCTCTACTGGTAAATTGTCAGCTTTCTTATATTGTTCAAGCACTCGTTGGGTACCTGTCTTCTCATTTTGATTCGAATACGGTGATATATGGGCAGCTCAACGCTGTTACTTCAATGCCTGATTTTGTTATGCCTTTTGGTATCTCGTAGTGGTTATGTGAGCTTGATAAAAACTTGGCACTGTTGTCCAATGAGCTTGCTTTTAGTATCCCACATTTTCCTTATCTTTCGGTGTGTTTTTTTTTTCAGTAACTCCTGAGCTAATTCTTGCTTAGGCTGCTTAATTTGTTATTGTGAATTCGGCCGCTTTGAAGTAAATAAGAAGTTGAAACTGTTATTTGGTGTGCTAGAGCTTATGTACGCCAAAGCCCATAGCTTATGTAGGAGGCATGGGGTTTCAGACTTCAGCCATCCTGACCGTCACCACTCTGACGCTGCTTTTGAAACCGTTACTTAAGCAACGTTGTGTAGCTTAGTTGCAGTGCTTAGTTCATGCAGCTTGGTAAGGGTTATCTGAACTGTGATCTGAGTAGATGTGGATGGTTATTCTGATGGCTTCTGGGTTACCCAAACTGTTGAAATTCTGTTTCTAATCTTCAAGTATGTTTATTATAATGGTCAGGAATTAGCAGAACCAACAATAAAGGATGCATTTGGTTTGTGTGTCCAAAAGGGAGCAATTCGCGTAATTATCAGCCCATTTTTCCTCCTCCCTGGACGGCATTGGCAACAGGTTAACAAAATGAATACGCCTGTGTATCTGACAGGCTTATTTGATTTGCATCTTAGAACAGAGGTAGACTTGTTCATAGGATCGCAATGCTTAACCACCAGACCTATTGGTATCAATCTGTAGGATATCCCGTCGCTTGCACGTGCTGCTGCAATGGAACACCCAGACGTGTCATACATTGTCACAGCACCTCTCGGCCTACACGAGTTACTAGCGGTATGATCTTGAAGTATTTGTTGTATTCAAAAATATGTTCTGTGTATTTTTTATCAATAGTCAAAACATTGCTCCTAATCCACTGAAACTGCGAGATGGAATTTGGCTTCAAATATCCTTTTCTGGGTTCTACAACTCTCAAGCTGAATTCGTTGCAGGACGTGGTAAATGATAGGATCAAATATTGCCTGAAACACGCTGCTGGACAAGAGGGTGAGTGTTCGGTATGCGCAGGCACAGGCAGATGTCGGCTCATGACTACAGTACAGCAGCTCTAGTCAAGGTGATCATGGAAGCAGTGGATGACAGTAGTCACTGAAAGCCTGAACCCCTCCTTGCCAGGAGCGAGGAAACAGGACGCAGTTGGAGCTTCTCCATTTGAAGGATGAGATTGAGATCCGTCTTAAATCTTCGAGACAATGGTGCAATGTTGTTCTCTATGAATGCTTTAGCATTCTCTATTCCAGTTGTAGGTAGACTTCCTGCTTGGGACGACCCGACCACCTTTTCTCGTCTGAGTTGCTTAGGAGCTCATTTGGTCTGTAGATCCTACCATGTACATATCTGGTATGGTTCCGTTTCAGGTGATTAATGTTTTATTTAATAGCCTTGTTGATTGTAGTACGAATTTGATATTTATAATATCTGATTTTCATTCGCTGTAATATCCTAAGATAGATACCTATTGTAATTCATTGTCTCTCTTGAAACTAAACAGAAAACCTTCACCAGAGAAAAACGAGCCAAAACAAACAACAGGGACCTCAGCTTCAAACTCGCCTCTTTCTCTTCCTCCACCAATCTCCAAAATCTCATATCCCCTTTTGTCCCCCTCGATCAGTGACGATGGGGAAAAGGCCAACGTATGACTTGGAATATGCGGCCCATGGCGGGGCCGCCTACTATGCGGTCCACACGGCTCCCCCGCCTCCAACATTCTACCAGGTACCATCAAGGAAGCCGTGGGTGGCGTGGTTGGTGCCGCTGATCTTCCTGGTCGACATGGCCATGTTCGTGTTCACAATGTACGAGAACAATTGCCCTGAGACGTTCGAGGAACCTAACCAGTGCTTTTTTCGGGAGCAGCTCGGGAGGTTCTCGTTCCTGCCTCTTCAAAAGAATCCTCTCCTTGGCCCTTCTTCCATTACGTATGTACGCTGTCATGATTCTTCATCAGATATTTCTGACACGTTGTCTTTTATCTGTCTCGTGTTTTTTATGTTTCTACCATTGGCGTCTAGAAGAAGAGGTATTCGCATGGTAACCGGACAGTCGTTTCTCAGATTTCTGTTTAGTATGCATTGCTTTATGGTCTGTCTTTATTTTCCTTTGCGCTTATCCTTATTGTTTCTGAAGAATCCAATGAAAACGATAGGCTATGCTGAGTCGGAACATTTTGTGGTTTGTTCATGGGCATATTGAGAAACCGGAAATTTGGCACAAGATAGCGGTATGGAATAGAAAGGCGAGCTTTAGTCTGTTAGTCGAATATCGCGAGGAGTGTTCTGGTCATGGGTTTGAGTCTCAGGGCGAGACTGCATACCGACCCATCTCCTGAAAGTAGGAGGTAGCCTAGCGGGGCGTGAGAGACAGATTGCTAATAGAAACAGACTCGACGAATCAATTTAACTTGAGCATACAAAGTGAGGTACAAGATATTAGAAATATTTGAACTGTTTTCACCTTTATGTGTAGGCTGCAAAGGCTAGGAGGTCTCCAGCTACAGCTGGTGCAGCACGGTGAATCCTGGAGACTCCTCTCTTGCTTGTGGCTACATGCTGGAGCCGTCCACTTGGTCGCAAACATGTTGAGTCTCCTGTTCATAGGAACCCGCCTCGAGGAAGAGTTCGGATTCTGTAAGTCCTGCATCTATTTAATCAAAAAATTTGCAGTCGCTCAACATCGTTGTTTTGAACTAATCTTTTAATCCATTGGTTTTGACAGTGAGGATAGGACCTCTGTATCTGATTTCTGGTTTTGGAGGAAGTTTGTTGTCCTGTTTGCACCTGCTTGTGCTCACGGATAAGGCAAACGTAGTATCAGTTGGTGCATCCGGGGCACTATTCGGGCTGCTTGGAGCCATGCTCTCTGAACTCATCACAAATTGGACCATCTATACGAACAAGGTAACTTTATAAGTTCAAAGTGGTTTGAGCTGAAGATAGACAAGAATGAGAGTTCTAATAACTGTCTCGTATCAGTGTTCAGCTCTCACCACGCTTATAGCCATTATTGCCTTGAACTTGGCGGTTGGGTTCATCCCAGGAGTCGACAATTCTGCTCATATTGGAGGATTCCTGTCAGGATTTCTGCTAGGATTCATACTACTGATTCGACCTCAATATGGATATGTAAGCCGCAAATACCTTCCACCGGGATACAACAAGGATAAGAGGAAATCAAAGCACAAGTGCTATCAATATTTCTTCTGTGCTATGGCTCTAATCGTCTTAACTCTTGGGTTAGTCTCATGAATACTTCCTTCTTTCAGGCATTTCTTGACGCGAGGATGAACTTATAGCATAATTTCCTGGTAATTATCTATTTGAACAGGTACACATATGGTCTGTTGAGGCTACTGAAGCCAGCCGCTTTCGAGAAAATAAACGACAGGCTGATGGAGAAACTTCAGCACTTTTCCAAAGTTAATTACTAGCTCACCTTCGAAAGTAAACCATGGCAACAATCATGGGGCTGTATAATGAGAAGATTTGATAGAGCTAATGGATATGGAGAAGACAATGATACGAGACTTGACGACAGACAGATTTGAGTTGCTAAAATCTACTTATATGGGATTGCTTCACAATGTAGATAATGACCACCTTATACCGCCAAAAATCAGATAGTAGTCTACTGCATTACATTTACACTTCAGCACTCTCTTTGTTGCACCTCCGAGAATATGAGAATTGCGCTCATTCGCTATTCAAGCTTCCATCATATAAGTCATTGAAAAGAGAACAGCAACTTTGATAAATAAGTAATATATCATTAACGACGCTAAATCCACCTGATATACACTGTCATATGTCCGTCGGCTCTATGTACAGCACTTAACTATCATTGATGTTTCATACCCAGCGTTTTTTACAGGATCAAATGCAAGAGCATGAGGTACCTCTATTTCAGTGATTCAGAGCTTTGAAGTGATTGTAGGCTATATCTCACAAGACTCTGAACGACCGAAAATGGCATAGCGATTGTTTGCAAGATTATCATACGCATAGTCGCATATAAACCTGCAGTTAATCAAGAAAAGACTATTAAATCTCAAATGGAGACCTGTAATAATTCGCAAAGGTGGGAAGTTTTGCAGGATGGCAACTAAAAACAAGAAAGGGAATGGGCTTACCGAGGCACGAAACGCAGAAAGAATGCAAGCTGCGGAAACGGTAAGTTGATGTACTCCATGATCTTCAGTACAGCTTCAGATTTGATGTAGGATCTGAAATTAAAGATTCATCAGATAGTTTAAGAATCCGCAGCGCATAAAATTGGTACCTGTGTTTCCAGGATGTGTATTTTGAACGATCAATGGAATTTATAACACTGGATTTACTCAGTCTGTAGATACCTATCTCGTTCAACAAGCACGACACTTGAAATGTCATCTGGAGCTCTTCCTGATCTCCTCAGGAGCTTCCTACCATTTTCGCTTTGAAGGGCTTCATACCTGATTGTCCTGCCCAATCAGCAGCAACAGAAAACCACATTATAGTAGACAAAAAGTTGAATCTTGTTATAATATACCGGGGTAACAACAAATGATTGGTGCACTTTTGATACAGAGCAATAATTTTTTCTTCTAATCGCAAACTACTTATCATTCATTCCTGCAGAATTTATATGCAGCAGACAGCAGCTTTGAACTCCGTTATATCTCTGATAGCCTATACATGATTTAAATCATGAAATGGTTAGCTTGCAGTGACTATCAGCCGACTAAACCGACTTATCAGCTTTTCAAAAGGAGATAATTACTACTAAACAAGGTCTTTGAATTAGGTGCTAACAATCATTATAGCTATTTATTATTTATCTCTAGATCTAAGACCTGTCACAGGACAAACACTTGATCAACTTACAAGCCTCTAATAATCCATACACACTTCACCCAGAAAATCACTTATAACTCACTAGTGTCAATTTACAAGCCGAAAACACTTGATTTGAACCAACCAAGACAGGGGTTCATGGACTTTGAGCATCATTTTATAGTACATGGAACCAGAAAGAACAGCAGGGCACTCACCCTTTGCGATCATTGTCACGGACAAACTTCACACCGCCATTACACAAGTTGCAAACCCCTGTCAAGTAATCATTTCAAGGTGAACTCGATTTCCACCACATTCAACACAACATCCTCCCACAAACAGTCAGTCAGGTTCAAGTTCAACCAAATTTCCTTATTCCATCACAACAATCCATACTCCCGTATCAAGAAAACCCAGTCAAGTGACCTAAGGAGAAGCGTATACTCCCTCGGTCCCACCAAAATCGCAAAAGATTTGACTTAATACGTGTGTCGATGCGAAATTTGACATGCATACAACGACGATCAAACACAATTTTTTGTAAATTTATCATGAAACATTATTGTTTCATAATTATGTAAGTTACGTACTTCAACCTAATACATACAACAGGGACGATCATACGTGATTTGATATGAAAACGAAAATTATATTAATACGTATAAAATAATACAAAATACGTATGTGTTGTAATTTTCGTGAAACGGAGAAAACAGTAGTTTTTAACATGGAATTCAGAAGGAATCAAAGTCAGTGAGACATTTAACACCATACAAATTATGTCACGGTACAAGCAATTCAGAATTCGTGATTAGGTACCGTCAAATAACATGATAGGTCTTGTGTCTCCGTCAAAGAAACTCGAGGTCGCCTCCACCCAATCCACCGCCCTGCCATCTCCTCCACCGCCCCCACGAAGCGGGGAAGCCGGCAGCGTGGCTGAAGCAGTAATCTTCCTCCGGCTAAAGATCGGACGGCTGCCGGCTGCAAAGACGGAGCGCCTCCAGTGAGGGGCAAAAACGGAAATCCCCGCCATCAGTGTAATCGGATGACGAGAGAGTGGGAGAGGAGGACATACTCATATAGTCATTATCTCTCCATCTCCATGTCCATGGTGTGTGAATACTTCTGATTCAAGGTTTGCCACGTGGATAATCTCTGACCAATAGCAAACTCCCATTTATGTCGTAATTATTCACATAGTTTTTCTCAAAAACCAAAACATTTTGTAACGGTCTTAGCCACGCCATAACTCACAATTCCCAAAAATTCTTCTCCTCATCAATACTTCGCAGCCGCCGCCGTCGAGTCTCGCCGGAGAAAGACAAGAGACACAGAAATCAACGAGATGGGTTTCATCGGAGACACAATCGACTCGATCAAATCGATCCAGATTCGTCAAGCACTCACACAAGCAGTCACTCTTGGTTCGCTCTCCAAACCCCTTCAAAACCCTAATTTTCATTTGCTGAAAAAT
>JAOVYX010000001.1:84107-95384 GCA_035668315.1 Drosera spatulata | reverse complement strand
GTATGAGCAAGTGGAAGTATAACTTGACTAGTGAAGTTGCCGATCCGAGTTCCTGGCAAGCTACATGGACCGACTTTTGCAGCCATTGCCGAGTAAGCATCGATGTTGTTATCTGCCCATTCGGATCTATGCTCCCTCAGAAATCTAAGCAGTACTGCTGGAGGCACATTCTGCAGCACAAGAAAAGTCCAAACATATTGAGAATATGTGGGAAACATCTTGTCCTTCACTATCACACACTAAAAGGGGTAACAAGTGAAAATTTTCCGGGATGTAATTCATGTTCACGGCTACCAGGACAGTCCATCCTATCCTTCAATGACGCCAGTGAATAGAAACTGAATTCATATATATTATCAGAAATAAATGATAAGGGTGCAGGAAAAAAAAAAAGCATTTCGAAAGGAGGGTTATGGAGCAGGAGGAAGAAGACCATGGCCATATGGGCCTTGCAAGGAAAAACATCAGCTTATGAATAAAACAGAGCATGATAAACTGCCATTATGAAACAGTTCCTATGACTACAGCTCTTCAAGTGCATCGATTTGGGTTGAGCAACAGCTTACTTCAATCAATTAACGAGCAAGACCTTGACATCAAATCAAACTATGTGAAAGGCAAACAGTGTCGAAGTGGCCATCTTATACACCAAAAACTTGAAATAAGCAACAAAACTAACCTGTAAAAGCATTGATGCTTTAGCGCACAAAACAGCATTGCTAACTGCAGGAAAACCATTAGCATAGGAAAGATTCAACGCCATCAATTTTTCAGGTGATGAATTGACAAGGACTGCAATATCATCTACTCTGTCATTTTCAATGAGCGACCATCCTTCATCGGTGAATCCATTTACTGCCTCATTGAAACCCCTGAAAGAACAACGATCAACAATCTGTCAAGCTCAAAGAAAGATGGATGAACTCAATGGGCTTCAGTTCACAAACACACCTGCTTAGCTTTTGGCTAAGTGCACGAAATGCTGCTGGCCTCCTACCCCAATTAGCGACATTTGGCTGTGAAACTTCCTGGGAAATTTGCCTTAAGTGGCGCAGTGCCTGAATAAAACCATTCACAATGTGTAGAGAACAGTCATAATTAATTGAAATCATAAATTACATTTCTATGGTGCAGCAGTAAGACGCAGCCCAAGGAACAAATGTATTGCACGCATTCAAAAGACATGGGCAACATGATGATTACCGCCATTGTTGTTTTCTGAGCAAGCACCGCTGAAGATTCATACAAGGGGCGCAAGACCTCAGGAACATTCCATGGCTGTACCAAAAATTAACAATGGAAAACTCTGAGTAAACATTGCATCGCACAAGCCAACCAATAAAATCTAAATTACACATGATGAAAATTTCCCTACCTCAAGGTCCACATGATCGACAACGTGAATAATGGAGCCACCACCATCACAGGGCCTTATCAGGTAACCGCTAGGTAGCATTTCAGCTCTAACAAAACTTGGTACATGGGGCACACTTGGACCATTTTGAGTATGGTTAAGCGATCTTTCACAGACCTGTACGGATCACATAAGATCGTAAGACGACTATCCAAAGATTACAGTCACAAACTTAGGTAAGAGAGACTCCAGCCCCCTGAAAGTGTACCATACCACTAAACTCCCATCATCCATAACAGAAGTGTAGCGGAGCAGCCAGAAATCCCGGGCAGGTGCCAGAGTTGTTGGCGCATAAAGCTACATCAACAAAGGTAGCACAATTGTTCATCAGGCACCGTAACAGGAACAGCTTTATCTATGAACAATTTGAATAGAAAATACCTGCATATAAAGCAGCTCAATGGTTCCACCATTGGCAGTCGGCAGCACGTTAAGCACATCCACAGCTCGGCATTCGCGTAACCACGAAAGCCTATCCTTGAGGATCTCCGCAACCTGTTGCATATATAACTAATTGCAAACATAGCTCAACCAGAATAATGCACATTAGAGTGACAAGCTACTAGAATGTGCTTACCCTTGCAGGTTCAAGACCAACTAGACCGCAGGCTCGTGCTGCCACACCAATACAACCATGAGAAATAGCAACGATTCCAAAGGAATCCGGACCAGGCTGCACAATTGAAACCACCACATTAGCAATATAAACCATCAAAACTCTGTCCCCGAATGTGTCAACTGAAAAGGTAGAAGGCAGTAACCCACATGCACAATCTCTTAAAGTCAATTTTCAAAACTAGAGGCCAAGATGGACATGTTTCTAGTTGCACGAATTATAAAGTATCAGAAACATAAAGCATAACTCATGGCTTAAAAAATACAGTCGTTCTCTTTCAAACTGTACTGGTTGTTCATACATCGCAGATCTCTCGCAGGAGCCAGGATTACAGCAACCATAACTATGTGATAAATACGATACAGCCACTTCAAAGCCGGTCATAAGCAAGAATGAATACCTTCATTCCAGGCATTTGGACCCACTCGACGGCGGTTCCAGTAGCCTTCGAAAGAAACTCTGTTAAAGTCTCCTCTGCAATGGACAAAAGCCTGGGCAAATCAAAGAAGCCGCATGAAACCACATATACAAGATGGACAACATTATAGCATCAAGATTATCTACCAAGTACCAACTCACCCTGCAGGACTAGCATCCCTCGGAGGATGCTGTGGAACCAAAGGGCGATGACCGCTAGTCACCGCTGATTCGCAACTTGTATCCTTCGAAGTAAGCCCTTTCTACATCAATACGAACCAGATAAATCCAATCATAAGGAGATAACTAAACCTAAGGGGGTGAAAAAGAGGACGATG
This sequence comes from Drosera spatulata, assembly GCA_035668315.1. Lineage (NCBI taxonomy): Eukaryota > Viridiplantae > Streptophyta > Magnoliopsida > Caryophyllales > Droseraceae > Drosera > Drosera spatulata. The sequence goes on along the minus strand of JAOVYX010000001.1, from coordinate 92,599 downwards.
AAGAGATGAAGAATTGCTCACATTTTGTGTATGCTGGCGATAGCAGCCATTGTCATACACCAGCTGAGAGACCTGCTTCTGCAGCCTCTCATTCTCCTCCATCAAGAGCTTGTTCATCGCAGCCAGTTTCCTGTTCACAGCTTGCAGCCTGGAAGCTTCCTTCCTCTGCTTCTCCCTACATCTGCAACATATGAAAACACAACACAAAGCATATTATTAACAAGTATGACACAAAAATATGTGCAAGAAAACATTTCAGTACACAATAGCTACTTTGAATACAATAAACCAAGTTTTTTCACGAATAAAGGGTCGACTACATAGATAGTCCAATGTTATTATACTCTTTATTGTTATTCTTTCCTAAGCAGCTCAAATGGCAATGGAAAGGAAAAGGAGCTATAAAGATCTAAACAGAAGTATCAATGGTTTCACAATACCTTCTGTTCTGAAACCAGACTTTGATCTGCTTCGGCTCGATCCCGGAGAGTATAGGGATCTCTCGGACGATCTGCTGTCTACGAAGAGAACTGGGTTTGGGGCATTCATGATAGATCCTCTCAAGAGCCTCAACCTGCTCAGGTGTATACCGCACATACTTCCCATTGTCCAACAACCCCCCTACTCCTCCCTTCTCACCACTTTTGCAACACATTTCCATCATCATATCCCTCAAATGTCTTCACAAACTAAGATCTTTCAAAAATTTCACAAATCCCTAGGAATCACCAAATCACTCTACACAATCAACAAACAAAGCCCATTTGCCCCTTTGAAAACATCTAAGTATATCTACAATACCCAGATGAGATACTTCAAGATTATGGTCTCTACTGTTTTGGCAAACAAAGAGAACCCACTAGGAATCACCTAAAGGGATAAACTTTCACCAAAAAGACGCAAAAGGGCACTGATTTTTACACCAAACAAACAACAAGAATCACACAAACTGTGACAAAAACAGCAACAGATCTCTCATCATCCACCCCATTTCAGCTCTCCTCACAAAACACCAAACTCACAGTACCCTTCACCACCCAGTACCTTGAAAAAGATGAACAACACAACAAAAACACTGATTCATGACAGCCAAATTAAATACTCCTATCGCTAAACCACAAAGCAGTACGGTACAAATTTTTTCGTGATGGGTTCATAAAACGACCACCTCATCTCATTTTGAAATCATCAATTTTGACCCAAATGGGGTGCAAAAGGACATTGATGGAACTGAACTGATCAGACGAGGAAAAGAAGAAGGGTTTGGTTTGTTGGGAGAAATTGAACCCTAATTTGAGTGAAATGGGAAAGTGAGTGGCGAATTTTCTTTGAGTGGAGATATCTGTGTTGGGGTTCCATTGATTTTCACCGAAGATTAGGCATTTTATTGGAAGAGAACAACACCGTTGGCTTTCCCTTTTGTCCAACACTGTTGGGGTAGGGGTCGGTTGTGTTTGGTCATTTATGTTTCTTCCTCCCAAGATGATCTCAATCCGTATTGATAAATGCTGCCTCCATGAAAAAAACAATTTCAACCATTGATTTAACACACTTGTTAATATCAATTTATATATATATATATATATAAAATAACAAATAAAACGTTTATCTCATCAAATGAATTCAGTTATATAAATACGACGACGTCATTTCAATCTATCATGTACATCATCTTTTGTAAGATTATGATAGGTCATATCATACTTCAAGGTTTTTCTCATTATATATATATAACGATAATCAAAATATAATTTTTAAAATTTTATTGTATAACATCAATGGTTAAATAATTTACGTATTTTAACCTAATATATATTACGGAACGATCAGACATGATGATTGAGATGAAAACGAAACTTATATCCATACATATAAAATAATATATATATATATATATTACATTTTTCTTAGGATGAAAATAATAATAATTTACATATAATATGATTTTTAAGGACTAATTCAATCATGGACACCGTTTTTTTGTGATCATAGGATGTGATTTTGATATTTTTCATAAACATCGATTATGCATATGATGTGCTACAGTTGTAATAATTTCGAGTTTCATCATCTAATCAAACATGTCTCAACATGTATAAATATATATTTCCTCCGTTCCATCCATTTTGCGTATAACACGAATGCTTGATCCTCGAACCTAACCAAAGCTTACCTAAATACTGTAAATTAATCCCACTCAAATATTTTGGTTTTTTTTTTTTTTTCACTCTAATGGGATGATAAGACTTAAGGGTATAAAATAGTACTCATCAAGTATCAAAATAACATTGGATTAAGCTTGGTTGGCAAGAAAGAAAGGACAGGATGATGAAAAGGGTCTCGCATGCGTCTGAATCTTGTGCTTTTTCCCATCGCTCCTCTGTACAAACTCGTATCGGTACACTCCCGCAAATACTCTCTTCTCGAAATCTCAAATTCTCCGCCGATACTTCACTGATTTAAGAAAAAACTATACTTAATCTCTTTGTATTTTAATTCAAGAATATTTAAACTTTAATATTTTTGAATTATTTTTTTTATTTCATATTATATAAAATATTTATTCATTTATGTCGTTATAAAGTTTATACAATATATTTCATTTTGATAACATTTTCACATAAAAAATCAAAACAATCACAATATATCCACTGTCTTCTCCTACAGTGTTACAATAAACCCCACTAATACTAAAAAAATATTCTTTTTTATTATACTTTACACAAACTTAACATACACATAAAATCACATACCGTATTAATATGCCATCTATAATATAAAACAAAAAAACTATATAGATATTCTCGTGCAATCCATGTTTTTTCGTTTAACCTCTCAACTTTTAACACATTATCCTCTTATTTTCAAAGATAAAAAGACTATCTATTTATTTCCAAAATGCAAAACATCATATTCAAAACAAGTAAAATTGAAGAAGATCAAGTATAGTTTTCCCGTAATTTAGGGCCGATATCTCACTACAACTGATGGTTCTGTTTAAGGAACATTTTAAGAATACAGTGGAAAATGAAGTAAAAGAAGATATGCAGAGGTGGTGCTGATGAAATGAAAAGACAAATGGGTGAGGTGTATCTTGTAAGCGAAAAGACATGAGACGACATATTCTCTGCAGTTGAGACATGATACTCCCTCAAACTCATTCCGCAAAATCAATTTGATCTGATGTGATTTGATAGTGGCTCTGTCATTGTGCGCCCAATACGCCCCCGCTGTAAAAGTCATAACAAACCAATAACTTTCCGTAAAATCATAATTAATGTTATGGTAAATAGAAATTTCTGGTTAACAAGAAATAAATTTTCATGTTGTTGAGAAAAATAATTTAATTGTTTGATATGTATTTCGTCTCATAAAAATACAATATATATAAATTTTTAATTATTTTATACATATGAATATAAGTTTTGTTTTTATATCAAATCACGTCTGTTCGTCCCACAATACATATTAGGTTGAAATACGTAACTTACACAATCATTAATATTTCACGATAAATTTATAAAAAATTATGTTTGATCGTCGTTACACTTGTGTCAAACTTTACATCGATACGTGAATCAGATCAAAATGTTACATTCGTTTTGGAACAGAGAAAATTGTAGTATTTATAATATTTTCTTTATCTCATAATTTTCACGATGATATATGCTTTGAGATGTTTTTTTTAATGATATAATAACATTATTTATTTGACATATAAAATCAAAGTTCACAACAAGTACTCCCTCCGTCTCAAAAGGAATACAACTTTTTAACCAGACACGTATGACGATAAAAGTTTTTTCGATATTATGAGATAATCAAGCATTATTTTTTTAAAAAAATATCGTAAAACTTTAATGATAGTAAACGTAATGTATTATAATCGTGTGCCCATAAAAAAAATTAAATCGTGTCATTTTAGATGAATAACGAAACTTCTCATAGTTACGTGTTGAATAGTATAATGAGAAAAAAATATTGTAATAATTATAAAACGAAGATAATATATTATTAATGTTTCGTGATAATTTAAAAAAACAATTGTATTGATCGTTACAAGTTTAACTTTGAAATACATACCATACAAACATTTCGGGACGAAGATAATATGAAAATGCATTTTTTTTTCCCTAGGAGCTCATTAATTTAAAACTACAATATTAAAAAGTGTTGGAATAAACCACCGTCCTGATTAATTAATGAGCCGAAGGGATTAATGTTTAAAACATACACTGTAGTGTGTTGGATTAAACATATCGAGCACCGTAGAGAATCAACTACAGTGTATGTTTCATTAATTAACGAAAAAGTGTGCTCATTAATTAAACATACACTGTGGTCGTCAAGGATTAATGTTGTCATTCTCTCCAAGGACCAACGTTGGTATTATCTTCATCCCAAATAAAATGAAATAAATTAACCTTATATTATTATTAAAAAATTGGATTGAATTTGATGTGATTTACCTTCAATTTTTGAGTGTGTGAGTAAAAAAGGAGGAGTGAAAAAAAAAATGATATTTTTTTCGTTTCATAATATAATTAATATTTGTTTAATTGAATCGTCCTAAAATATAAACAATATATCTTATTTAATAATTTTTTAATATAAAAAAAAATCAAATCAAATTCATATGCCTCAGCACATCAACTATCTCATCTCATAAATATTACAATAAATCTCACTACCATTCAACAAATATTCTTTTTCATCAAATTTCATAAAAATTCGACACACTCATAAATTTAGGTGTCGGTCAATACATTTTTTATATTATGAAACGAAGAGAATAATGAGATATAATTACACGATTTAAAATAAATAATAAGAATAATTGAATAAATTTAAATCAAAAACTTTTCTTTTATGCGAAGATTTCAACTTTTTTTACAACAAAAAAAATTAGAAAAATCATATTATTTATTTTAAAACAGGAAATATAAATTAAGAAAAAACATCATTTCAATTAATATATGCCTCCCATAGCTTTTCGAATCGGAGGTGCAATTATATGTTGTGACGTGGGGGATTGCCACCCTGGTCACAGTTCATGCCGAACTACCATGTCAATCCATGACCCAAATATAAATTGCTGATGTGTTGCAACTTTATTTGTACATTAGTTGGACCTAACATGGCCAATAAAAGTCTTCAAATGTTGTCATCGCCCTGATATTTGCCGCTCCCAAGATAGGAGAGGGATTCTTTGTCGCGCAGTCCACTGTAATAAACTCCCATCATCTCGAATTAATTATGATGTTTGTTTTAATATGAAAATTTATATGAATATTGAATTTATATAGATTTTGATAATAAATAAGTTTTTTTTACAATGACATTTACTATATCAATTATGAGAGAAATTAATGGATTTACTATAACAGTTGAGATTAATTTGATATTTTTTTATTAAAAAATTATCAAAAATAAAAATATTTCATTCATTTTAGAACTGATCAAAATGAGAAACGTTTCAATTAATTTGAAACGAAAAGAATATAATAAAATATAGTGAAAATGATATCATAGGTAATTATAATTTTTTTCTTCTCTTATTTTTATTTTCGGATGATTGGAATCAGTTGACAGCATCCTTATTGTTTAATTAACACAAGTGGAAATCCCACTCCCCAAAATAACCGGAAAGACTTGACCGATATTTAAAAATGACAAAGTTTTTCTCGATTAGAAAACAACGAAATAAACTCCGGATTTGTAATTCCTTTTATTTACAAGTATCGTAATCTTTATCATTTGTCGGATGTTTATGTACGTAGAACGATTCAGGAATAAAAACGAAATTGAGTAATTAATCAGATCAGATTTCCTCTTTTTGTGAGGTAGACAGGAGTGGAGTATGTTTGTCTGCGAATGGGACCATTATAGAAATGTCCATAAATGCGTTGCAACGTGTGTTTATTACTCACTCCATTTTAAAAAATATAAAACGGTTTGATTTGGGATGTATCTATATAAATTTTGATATACGTGTAACGATAATTAAAAATAATTATTTTATAAATTTATTATAAAATATCGATTATTATATAAATTACGTATTTTAACCTCATACATGTTGCGGGAGATCAAACGTGATTTAATATAAAAACGAGATTTATATTCATACGTATAAAATAGAAAAATATGTGTATATATTATATTTCCTCCGTCCTAAATTAATTAATTTTTTTTGTTATCAGTCTCAAAATAAATGAAACGTTTTTATTTTTGATAATCTTTTAAAATAAAAAATACCAAATCAATCTCATTTGTTATATTGTTCCACTGACTCATCTCATAACTGTTACGATAAACCCCACTATCATCAAAAAAATATTCATTCTTAACCAAAATTCATATAAATTTAACATTAAATATAAATTCTCGTTTCGATTCAAAACGTTTCGATTAATTTGGAAAGAAACTATTATTCTTGGGATGGAGGGAGTATTATGTTTGGCTGTCATCTGAAAAACGAAATTGAATTTTGCGGGACCTATAAATACATGTAACGTGCGACTATGAATACCCGGCCCGTACGTAACATGCAACGCTTGTAATATTTGAAAGCTATGATCAGTAAAGGGACGTATTTCAATCTTTTATCATCAGCTCAATTTGTTTTCTTCATAAAATCAGTTATTCAAAATGATATTCGAACATGTAGATACCGAGATCCGTACGTAACATGCAACGCTAGTAATATTTGAAAGCTATAATCCGTAAAGGGACGTCTTTGAATCTCTTATCGATCATCTGCTCAAATATTATTATTTTTTTGATAAAATTGATTATCCAAAACGATATTCGAATACTAAGATTTCGAGGTCTGGTTAATGCATTAAGAGCAACTCCAATGGAATAGTCATGGATTACTATATTCAAAATACAGTAATAGCTCACAAATGTTACACTCCAATGGATTCAAATTTTTAAATCAAATTTTGCATATAGTTATATCACATGTTAAATGTGGCAACAAAAATAGCTAAAACCATAAGCTCCACTAATATTTGATCAAAAAATGAAAGATCCACTAATATTATACTCCTGTAGCTTCTAGATCGAGTTCTAAACCACAGTTCTTTTCATATAGACTCAATATAATCATGAATAGCCGATCGAAGTCTAAGATTTCTTGGTCAGGTTGTAGCTTCCATATTCCCTCACCCTTTTGCCCCCCCCTTTTGTTTCTATCTTGCAATTGAAGACTTGAAGTAGTTGTGGAGTAATTTGGACTTTAAAATCTCCTGCAAAAATTGACAGGATATTTAATTTAATGAAACCAAGTGGGATCTGAGCATGCTTAAATGAGATATTTGAGTAGATCCTAGCTACAAAGCCTTTTTGCATTACTTCAATTGGTCCATTTTGTCGAGGTTGATTTCGGATGCTACTTAATATACTCCCTCTCCGTCCCATTTTGACAGGAGTATTTTGTAACATTTTGATTTCTGAATCTGTCAGATTGTCTAGATAAAGTTTGATCAATGCTACGAAATGGTTCAAAATAGTTTTTTTTTATAAATTTATTATAAAACGTGAATGATTTTAAGTTATGTATTTTAATCATATGTATGTTACGGGACGATTAAATATTATTTAATATGAGAACGAATCTTAGTGTCTATGCGTATTGAATAATTAAAAAATACATAGAAGTTGCGAAAGTTATGAGATGAATAAGCATATCCCAATGTCAATTACGGTGATAATCTCGCTCCAGATATATATATACAGCAATAAACTCACATCTTTTTGCATCATGAAAAAAGAGAATGTTGTATCCAATTCATGATCCGATCAACTTTGACTAGCTTAAAACAAACAATATGTCATAAGAAAAATAAGAGCGGTGAGCTCGCTTCAAAACGTTAACACGCAATATCTAGCTTAAGTACAACGTCTTTGCATGGTTTTTCTAATCCCTATACATGATGAATCCTAGGAGTATCTTATACTAAAACCATGCCTAACACTCCTAATCAATATGTGGGGATAAAGCTATAATCTTTGCATGCCTCAGCACGTAGTTTCTTGTAATTATAAACTTCGGATAGTAACTAGAAATTTAGGAAGGCTATGCCCACTAAACCTTGGAAAATCTAAAGGATGGGGGGAGCTTGTCTAGCTAGTGTTATTCTCTAAATTTCACTAATTAATTATTAAAGAGATAAACTTGAATCATAAATGCCAGTTTTTAATTAACTGGGGTTGGTATCATGGGTAGACATGATTGTAGCATATCTTGAAGAGTTTAGGAAGCCATAGATTCACATTTTTCAGTGTATGAATGAATCATTTTGTCTTACTAAAAGCGACCTTAATTGTAATATGCATGAGAACCTGCACGTTATAATTCAGATCCTAACGAACTATGGAACGCGAACTATCATGTAAACAAAATCATGTTAATTGAAGGGGTAAACATAGATGTAGTAAACATTTTGATCACATGAGGGGACTGAACTAGTTTTGTATCTCATTCC
>JAOVYX010000001.1:59343-84007 GCA_035668315.1 Drosera spatulata | reverse complement strand
ATTTTCTGGATGCAGATAATGATCCTGCTTGTCGACATCAAAGAGGATGACCTTGCAAAGCCATTCCTCACATTGCTCGGACTGGAAGGATCAGAAGATATAGTGGTGAGTTTCTTGATGTTACGGGCGTTATTCTGCTTGGTCTTTCTTCAAATTGTTCAACTGTTACTCAGGATATCATGCTTGCTTGGTCTATTTGTTTAACAGGTAGCTGCTTTTGATAACAAGATTAGCACGAAGTATATATTGGAATCGGATCCAACACCTGCCAGCATAGAAGTATATTCTTTAATCTTATGATTTTTTCCTAATCAGTTGAAGAGTAGATGGAAATGTGCCACTGCATCATTTTTGCTCAATTTTCCACAGGAGTTCTGCTCAGGGCTGGTGCAGGGCACTATAGCACCATATTTCAAATCACAGCCTGTACCAGATAATGTGAGTGCTTCTTTGATTCGTGTTGATTCTGTTTTGAGGTTTTCCTTGATGCCTTTTCACTTGTAAACTTTACAAAGAACTGAATAATTGGTCGGCATGTCTCCCTTGAACTTCAAAGATAGCCACTATTATAAAGCTGGAGCCTTGTTGACATCACTGCAACATTCGATGTGCAGAAAAATGTTAGCGTGCGGATTGTTGTTGGGAAAACATTCGACTCCGAGATTTTGGGTAGTTCAAAGAACATCCTTCTAGAGGTACCAGAACTACCTATTTCAGTCCATGCACTCCTTTCATCAGCTGCATCTTGCTTTTCCTCAAGTTTCCTTTGCTTCTTAAATTCCAGGTGCACTCGCCATGGTGCATGAATTGTGAGGCTACAACCAAGCAGGTCGAGAAATTGGCAAAGCACTTCAAGAAATGTGATGATCTGGTCTTTGCAAGGATAGATGCCTCTGCGAATGAGCATCCCCAACTTCAGGTAAGTTGTTTCAAAGCTGGTTTCATTAATCAGAAGTCCACAATCTGCTGGCATACTGGGAGACAAAATTTTGGGGCATGGCCCTTACGCAATTATATTTATGCAGCTTTTAGTTCGATTGGCTATAACAACATCGACTTCATGATTAGGATTTCTAATCCATGCCGATATTGTTTAAATATTTCAAGAAGTAAATTGGTGGAGCCTTAATTTTACAAAATAATCCATAAGCTTCTGAGTTCCTGTGCTATACAGTATTTTCAAACAGCATTAGCTATTTGCTCGTTTTATCTCAGGTGACCGACTTTCCGGTGCTGCTATTTTATCCGGCTGCTGATAAAACAAACCCAGTAAGGTTCTTCACGAAGCATCTGTCTGTTCTGTCATTCTTGCTGTTGTTCAATCTGTCTGACTTTAGTTAGTTACTTCATGCAGATTCAGCTGCCTTCCAAGTACAGCATGAAGGATGTGGCGACATTCATCAAGAAACATATAAGAAAAGAAGAACATGAAACAAAAGATGAGCTCTGATATGTTATATAGGGACCTCTCTTTTCATACAAAGTCCCCATAATATGTGGGCAATAGAGTATACAGAATTGTTCAAGAACGTGAAGTAAGATGCAAGCTAGTGCATTGTTTTTTCGAGTTCTTGTTGTACTCGAACTAAATATCAGAGTTCAACCACAATACAAACTGGCGTGAACTGGGTGTTTAGTTCATGACATGTACTGAACTGTGACAGACTTCGAATATTGAAGTGATTGTTTGGTCGGTATACTTGGCTCAATTCCTGGAATCAAAATAGTGTTATGAGCTGGCTATGCTGGTTGCAATTAATCAACCAGCTGCTTCCTGTAAACCATGAACTCGTTTGCTCGATCTTGTAAACCAGGTTTGATGAATTTGCTGCGCTATTACAAATCAGGTTGAAGAAAAGGAATACAAGGTTGTAGGCGAAAACAAGGCCCTCTTCTCACAGAACTTGTGAATGGTATGTTATGTCAAGCTCTTCTAAGTACAGATCCTATCTTGCAGCTCGGATACAACGACAACTTCTCAAACAGGCCAGATAGCTGCAACATGTTATTAGTATGAAATTCGTCACTGACCGCGGACGAGTACTTGATTGAATGCAACTGATCCACCAATGCATTTCAAAAGCGCCAAGCAGTCCATGAAGCAAATACTCCAAACACAGCCAATAGAATTTGGTATGAAGACCATGAGAGGTTGGATGGCAAACAAGAAACCCATAAATCAAGGGTGGAAATGCATACAACTGATGGTACAGGATAGAATCCTAACACACAAGAACTGTGCACTACTGATCCTTGAACAAGATCCAAACGAAATCTAAAACGTCAACATTATCATCATCAACGACAACAGACGCTCTCTCGCGCCAGGAACAATCTTTTTCACAAACATCGTGACCTTTGTTCTCCTCCGTTCTACACAATCTCCTCGACGAGATCATGATACGTACATCTAAGTTACAACTATGACAACAAACTCAAACATACCCTTCAACCAAAACAGGCCTCTCATCGTCCCCCTCCTCCTCGTCTTCCTTCTCGTCAATCTTCAACCCTCTCAACCCCTCCACACACCCCTCACCACCCTCCGCCGCCTCGCCCACCACCACAACCTCATCCTTCTCCCCGCTCCCCTCCACCATACCACCCACCAAATCCACCCCCTCATCACCCAACCCCGCCCCTTTCTCCACCCCACATGGCCCCGGCGGCGCCTTCTCCCCCTCTATCCCGACCACCTCGTCCCCTCTATCGACTCCGTCCGCAAAAGGGTCCTCCAAGCAACTGCTATCTTCGTCTTCTTCCTCGTCTTCGTCGTGGGGGAAGATTGAGGCGGCGCGTGAGGAGACGGCGGAGGCGGCTTTGAGGAAGGCTTCCTTGATTGATTCCGGCGGCAGCGCGCAGTCTTCCAGCCCCGCGTCTTCGGTCCTCGGCGGCCGGATTGTGTCCAGGAGGCGGCTTGGGGTGTGTTGGGTCGACTCCATTTTTGATCGGTGGGTCAAGTCACAGAGACGGTGGTAGAATGGTGGAAGGAAATATGCATCTTTTAAAAACGTTACTGTGGAACAAACTTTTACCATAAAATAATCGAAAGATGTGAACCATGGTTTTCTCAAAAGTTCATCCAGGAACCCTATGGTTTTGCATATTGTCGCAAAATCAAGAGCTTCAAATCATCCTGTTTCATGTTGCGGCTCATATTTAGTTGAACCATCTTCGACATCAAGAGATGCTGACTAAGATTGGTATCGAGGAACAGTACAAGTTCATTTATCCAACCCAGCCTATGACAAATCAAGCTTATACCTCGTGATAAGATGAGCATCTCCAACAGAGATGAAGACATCGACACAGAATTTCTCGTGCAATTAGCCAAAACAAGGAATCAAATTCTAGGTCATACTACAAGACAACTCACAACATAGAACGAGAAAAGAATGGGGGCATTCAAAAAGTCCCAAACACTACCTCATACCAGGACCTCGCTAGAACAGTTTTGCATAGCCAATACAACTCTCTTTCTTCTGTACAAATTTGCTCAACCAATTCAAAGAATAGGATAGAACGGAACCTAACGCGATTTCTGTCACTGGATTACAATCTCCTGAACTTCATCCTTACCGTTCTTCGGTTTCTCCTGATCCAACTCTTGTGTATCGTGCTGATTATCTGTGCTCGAGGTCGACGGAAGCACACTTAGCTCGCTTGTGCTGCTCTGCTCTTGGCTTTCCAGTGCAAGCTTCCTGAATTTCTTCATGTCCTCCTTGTACTGGCTGCTGGTTTCGTAGTCTGAGCTTCCAAATGCTCTGCTGTGACCAGGTGCATTTTCTTTGAATAGTTCTTCAACTGACACGTTCCCCTTCAGTGCCCGGACTATCTGTATCGCCAATTCATGTATGGAAGTGGCTACTCGATGTGCATGTGAAATTGTGAATAATAGCATCTAGACTAAAGGTTTGGCAGGCAAGTTCATGTGTCACAATAAGCAGCGCACAAGTGGTTACCAGCAGAAGCAAGTCCTAATGTTACTAAAATGCTAAACTAATGGGATATGTACCTGGCTCATTTGAGGCCGAAGTCTAGCTGAATGGCGCACACAAACAGCCGCACAAGCGATCATTGTAGCCATCTCCGATGAGTCATATTCATGCAACCTTGGATCGACAAGGACATCAAAGCTTCTGCTTCCTAGAGCTTGAGCAAGCAAAGGTCTCGCCTATAGTTCAGGAAAATGCAAACTACCTTCAGTTCAGATACCTTCCATCGCATTTGAGAAAACTCAAGGATGGAAGGACATTCTTACCCATTCAACCATGCTGTCATCAGCAAAAGGATGAGCTTTATCGACTGGTCTGCGCCCAGTGATCAGTTCAAGAAGCACAACTCCGAAGGAAAATACATCGGATTTGTCCGTGAGTTTGCCACTGGATGCATACTCTGGAGCCATGTATCTGCATTTTGGAATAAGAAATTAAACAACAATCAATACATCAGAGGCAGATGGAGTCGCGAAAATGTAACTTTACCCGAAAGTTCCCATGACCCTGGTGGATACATGAGTATCAGTGTCGAGAGAAAACTTGGCAAGTCCAAAGTCTGCAACCTGGAAAACAGAAAGAACATGAGCTTATATGTAACAAAATAAATTACTCAGATTATGTAAGGCAACACATTAAGAAGGATACACAGATGAAGTATCCAAATCCCAGCAAAAGTAAACAAAGCTATGGTGATCAGTTCATGAAAAAAACACAACCGTAATCATATTCCTTCACAACTAATGGGACCTTCGATCCTGCTGGATCAAACCGTTCGTGATACCAAGTTACTTTCTAACTAAAATCCAGGGATGCTTAGCAGATCCCACTAAGAGAGCATAACACTTGGATCAATAATGCTTATTAAAGTCAACGTTATCACTTATGAAAATAGTTCTAGGAAGTTAGGAACTCACAAAAATTCAGTCGTGCAAACAAGCAATGAACCAAGGTCATAGACCGTTACCTTAGCTTCAAAGTTATCATCTAGCAGGATATTCGACGCCTTGATATCACGATGTATGATTTTGGGATGACCTAAAATTTATGTTTACAAACCAATTACAAAAATTAACTCCAAAATAGCAAGAGAAACAAGGGGCAGGAATAAACCACTAATTAAGAGATACAACAAGAGTGAAGAACCACTTACAGTCCTCATGCAAATATGCTAATCCTTTAGCAGCACCCAACGCTATCTTCAATCTTGTTGGCCAGCTTAGAGTTGGGTTCCCATCTCCTGGAAAATAATCCACAATTCATAACATAGATGGGTAGAAGAAAGAGACGAATCTTCAAATGAGAATAATGTGTTAAGATCACCAAAGGCAACAATATTTTCAATTCATGAGTTGAAAACTGTAAATATATTTCAAGAGACGAAGCAGAATATTGTTTCATCTATAAGGAGCAAAGTTTTTAACTCGCTAAATTGCCACAGGCCAACAATATGCTCTCGTGTTTACAATGCCACCCTCCCAACACTTAGCATCGGATACAAGTAAGATATGAAGAGAGGGGAACAGCTCACCGTGTAAATGGAAGTCGAGTGTTTTGTTTGAAACATATTCATAGACAAGCAATCTCTGGGAGCCAGCAATGCAAAACCCTACCAGCGAAACTAGATGCTTGTGATGTACACGACTAATTGTTTCAACCTCTGCCCGGAACTCACGCTCCCCTTGTCCTCCTCCAGCCTTCAACTGTTTAACTGCGATCTCTTTCCCGCTGGGGAGGACTCCCTTATGCACATAACCAAAACCACCTTGACCAAGAAGATTGGCACTTGAAAAGTTAATTGTTGCCAATGCCAACTCTTCAAAAGTGAATGAGCTGGACAAAACCAATGGACTGTCAGAAGGTTGAGACGGGAGAAGCTTCTCTGAGCCCAAGCTGTTGCTTGCTGAACCTAATACAGGAGGAGCAGGAGGCACTGGTGGTGACGGTTTGTGTTGCGCGTAGAATAGGTTATCTCTTGATGGAGATGCACTGTTCTGAGCAAAATAATCAGCTGCATAAGATAAATAACATTAGTATATACATGAGCAGCTTCCATTTTAGATGAAATTCACCACAATCCCAATATAAATATCAAATCCATGATCAACAACTTAGACATTAATCAACCACAATGTACATAACAATCAAGGTCAATGACTTCACACATACATATACTTAATATCATCAACATTGATGTGAACTCATAGTATCAAATTGAAGGACACCCAACACAGATTGAATGAATTCAATGTAGAAAACAAACAAATCGACATGTGACAGCGAGGATTAGTTAGAAAGTTTTGAAGGACAGCAACAAGCAATCCCCTGAGACAACCCCGAAACACCGATACCAAATCTAAGCTGAATTAGAAAGTTTCTACCACGAACTTCCCATCCACGTGATATCAACACAAATTCATCCGCCAACAGCCAACTCCAACTTCACAAGAGCACACAACATCACCAATTCGCAGCCATCACCATTTAATTTTCCGAAACATGAATACCAAATCTAAGTCCAACAAAATCCATTCAATGAACTCCATCGCACATTAAACACACAATCAATCACAATTCCGATTATTTCAAACCGCAAAAATAAAATCAAATCAAATCAAACCACACAATAATTGACATCATAATTCAATTCAACAAACTCAAAAGTCAATAAGTCAAAAGCAATCATTCAAATCGCTCACGTTTACTCGAGGAAGACAACACGCTTTGCGTCCTCCTCTTACTCCTCCTGTAAAAGAAAAACACCACACAAGCCCCAATCAACACGATCAGTCCTCCGAGTCCCGCCCCTACTCCCACCGCCGCCAATGTCGCCTTCGATATCCCCGGCGGCGGCGGCGGAGGCGGAGGAGAAGAACTTGTACTTGTACTCGCACTTGTCGAAGTAGCGGTGGTGGTGGTCGGAGGTGGTGGTGGCGGTGGTGAAGGAGGAGGAGAGGATGCCGGCGAGGGGGACGGTGGAGATGATGACATGGTGGTGGTTGTGTGAAACGACGAGGGGATGTGTCGTTTAATGGAGAGAGAGAATGGAAAGGAGAGACATTTCCATGTGTGCGGGATTTGATTTTGTCTGAAAATATGGCATGCGAACTGAGAGAGATTATTCGAGTAAGTGTCAAAGTGGAAAGTTCAAAGAGAGAGGGAGGAAAGTGTGGGTGGGGGAAGAGACGGTGCCGTTTTGGGGGAAAGTAACGTCGTTTGGTCGGAGGGGGTTGGGCTGTGTTTGAACTCGTTAAACGTTGTTGTGGCTGTAACTTTGACACTTTGTTAAACAAACTGTATCGGATGTTGGAATGTTATAATTAGAGTGTAGAATATGTCTAAGCTTATGTTATTTTCTCAAAAGGAAATAACAAATATTTGAATTTAATAGATATTAAGGATGGATCAGAATATATGAATTTTTGAGCAAGTCCAACTATCCAATCATGAACCAAATATGTTTTATATCTATAATTTGGTATCGATTTGAAAAAAAAAAAAGAACTCCGATCATAATCCTAACTCAATGTCAATAAAAATGAGTCAAATTTAAATATAGATATCCTTATCAGATCAGTTTTTAATTTAAAAATTACTTACAGTAATGTGATTCTAAAACCAAATATTGAAACAAGAATTTTATAATTTTGAAATCATTTATTTCCAAAATATAATCATTTTGTTCTAATAATAGAACCAAATATTGAAATAAGAGTTTTATAATTTTAATCAAAGATTTTTTTAATACAAAATTATAATAATAAATATATTTATTTTCATTTTATGAATGGACTTTACTCCCGGGACGATTTGGTTGATCATGGGAAGAGTTTCTTGATTAAGGAATGTTGAGTGTTGTTAACAATTACCACTCTCCGTGTGATAGTCATGGAGATATCAAAATATTAAACTAAGGAAAAAGTTGTGATATTGGGGATATGTAAACCAGTACATGTTTGGGTTGAGAGAAAAAGTTAGAAGTATAGTCGGCAATTGAGTATCTATTTAGTCACGAAAACTATAGTTCTATTGATACCTAGTTACCTTTGTGGAAGTGGTCAACTATATATATATAAGAACACATAAATGTTTCCATAAGCATAACACCAGATTCATGAACATTGAAATTTTATCTTGATCGCGTAGTCAGATTTTGTTTTCACTACTTAAGATCGGTGAATCTACTGTTGATTATCCATAAGCAAACTCCAAAATGAACATTTGTGATAGACTTTTAAGATCTTCTCATCAACTTCAATAGCTCTCTATTGAAAATATATGGGTTTTTACCCACGTGTTACCCATGGCCTATATGCTAGTGTAAAGGCTTGTGAGGCTTGTGATACTGACAATTAATAACGTTACTATCACTAAACTTAAGATCGAAGAACTCACATCGTTGTATTTGTTATTTGTCAAATGACAATACTTGTTAGGACGTCAAAATCAAATCACAAACAATGTTAGAAATAATACTTATTCCCTCCGTTTCAAAATAAAAACACTCGCAGTGTATGTTTCTTTATCCCTATATACAAAAAATTTGTAAAAATATAAACCACGTAACAGATTTTTTATCCATTTATGATTTCATATATCTTATATTTTTTTTCTATATTTGAGAAACTAAAGTTTCATTCCTTATATAATTATACAATTAAAATAATATAAAATTAATATTTATACCATTAACGTACAAATATTTAAAAATTAATAAATTATTTTATTAATTAATAAATTTCATATTTTAAAATAATCTAAAAACCATTAATAATATATAATATTTCAATATATTATGAAAATTCAATAAATTAAAAATATCCAAATCCACATAGAGAATCGGTATAGAGAATCTGATGCGTGACTGAGTATAAAATTGGATCTCTATACAAAGAGATTGACACTGTAGCATTGTATTGTAGGGATAGAGATAGTGAAACTATTGCGAATGATCTAATAGTACTGACATTTAGAGTGTGCGTACTTGTCGATGCGAAATATGACTCGTATCATAGAACGATCAAACATCATTTTTCTTTTCAAAAATTATCGTAAAATATTAATGATGATTTAGTAATGTATTTCGACTTAACGTAAGTGGTGTAATTTTTTTGCATCATTAAAAGAAAAAATAAAGCTCTTCAAAATACATAATAAATAATAAAAAAATCGATTATAATTAAATAGGGATGAAGGGAGTATATTATAATCATATCCTTTCTTATCCATACAATAAAAAATATCAATGCCATTGTCAGTGCGATTCAACTTATTTTTATAACTAAAATAATAAATATTTCTTTCGTCCCGAGAAAAAAAAAAAAAAGCAATCTCTCAGACAATACATTTATATTAAGGGAAGAGTTGGATCTAGTGTAATAAAACCTCCTTACCCCATGTGAAAAACAAGGACAGAAAGAAGAAAAAAAATGATTATAAAATATGATTATGTGATATAAAATATTTTTATTTTTTTATTTTAATTGCAACATTGGATTGTGGCATAAAGATTAAGGAAAGTGGTGAGTCATTGGTGTCTTTTACTACTTTTGTCATTGATAGTGGGAAAAGAACGAAGGGTGAAAAGAAGAAATAGCAGTGCATGGATATGATAGGACAAAAGTGAAAAAAGAAATATTTTGATATTTTTATTGAAAATGTTTTTTATTTTAGACATGGTTGTATTTTTTTTTGTTGGGACTTATTATTATTTCTATTTCAAAATAATTATAACAGATTAATCTGACACGATAATTTATATATGTATTATTTTTTATTATAAAAGTTAATTTGCTCTTTAAGTTATATGAGTGGGAGAGGTGAGAAAAAAAAGAATAAGAAAAAATAATGGAGGAGTTGACGTGATATAAAATAAATAGTATGAGTATTTTTATAGGAAATTTTTTTTTAAATAGGATAATGATATAATTTAGTTGTAACATTCCAATTTAATAAGTGTTATAATTTTATTGGGACGGAGGAAATAATAAGCAAAATTGTTGCTATTAATTCCAAAAGAAGGGAGTAAATAGTAAGGATATATGATATTTTTGAGCCCAAAAATTTGCTTTTATGGTGTGGTTATAATTTTTTTTTGTAGGATCAATTTAAAAAATTATTTTATTCTTTTTATTCCACGTAAATTATGACACAGTATTAAATATGATCATTTCATATAAATTACAACGGTTTTATAGTATCTTTTAAATTTGAAAGGTTAAAATTTTTTAATATATTTACTTTATATCTTATCATTTTAATTATCATTATTTTTTGAGAAATGTTGATCAAACCCTCCAATTTCTTAATAATCATATAAAATTAATATTTTATAATTTATTTGATATGAAAATAATAATTTTTTGGTGACACAGAGGATGATAAATTTTCCAAATCAACATCAATGTAATTAAAGAATTCATCCGTGATCACCATAAAGTAATTATACCGCCCCGGTCGATAGACGTGACGTCACGAGCATACATCACAAGCTCTTTCGGTACTCAACAGAGATAGAAAAAGTTAACCCCCAAAAAAATCATCAAAACCTAACGGTCCGCCCCGTTGAACAAAATCGATCATCGATTGAATATTCACAATCTTCCCATCAAATTCTCCCCCAAATCCCTTTCGCCTCACAATCAAAATCGAAACCCTAAATTTTTCCTCATCAATCGAATCACAAACCCTAACTTTTACCATCAATCGTCTCAATCACGCGATCAATTCCCCTCCTCGATCGCCGACGGCTATTCTTTTTAGCCGTTTTGTTAGTGGATTGATCGAGTTTGGGGAGTTTTTGTTGCTTTGATGGATGACTGAGTTTGGGTGGAGAGTGGAGGGGAGCTGCTGTTGATTTGAAGATGAATGAGGAGGAGACAGTGGAGAAGCGGGGGTTGTCGGTGAAGGACTTGGTGGAGGAAGCCAAGAAGCGGGCGGTCATTCTCGGGATATGTGTTGTCGGATTGTCATATCTGATGTCCTGTGAGTGTCGATTCTGTTGTTGCTTGGAGCCGTGGGGAATGTGATTGTGTGGTTGAGTTTAGGGTTTGATTGGTGTGCTTCGGATTAGCTTGATTGTGTGCGTTTTATATGGTTGATATGTTGCATTGTATGACAATCTTGGTAGTCTTGTGATGGAGTAGTGTCTTGTTGTTCATTTAAATGTATGCGGTTGTTGTTGATACACGGAGTTTTCGTGTCACAGGAATGCAGAACCATTACAGTTATCTGTTCCCCCTATCCAAAGATATTAACTATATTATTTGTTTGTTTTGAAGTGACGAGCTCTTCGGTTTGGGTGAACCTGCCTGCTGCTGCTTCCTTGATTGTCTTTTTCCGTTACTTGGCCGTGGATTTTGAAATGCGAAGAAAAGCTGCTGTTTACAACAACAAATCAGTGTCTGGGAAAGTTGTTGCTCACAAGGCTGTTGCAGATCTTAAAGGTGTTGCGAAAAGACCCAATTGGAGAAGGAAAGTCAATTCCCCTGTTGTGGAGGATGCCATTGATAAGTTTATGCGGCATCTAATCTCAGAGTGGGTTACGGATCTCTGGTATTCTCGGCTAACACCTGACAGAGAAGGAACAGAGGAATTAGTGCAGATCTTAAATGGAGCCATAGGAGAAATTTCTGATCGCATGCGGAATATCAATCTTATTGATCTTTTGACGAGGTTGTAGATTCATATACATTAGTGGTGTCATCCTTTTCTTGTTATTTTTATGAGGACTTGTCATTTGTTAGAATTCAATATCTAGAGCTGGTGCAGGGATGTTATCCACCTGGTTTGCAATCATTTAGAGCTACTCCGTTCGTGTCAAGCAAAGATTGAGAAGGAGAAGTTGGAATCACTAAATTTTGAGCAACGAGATCTTGAGTTAAGACATATCCTGGCCGCTGAAAACAAATTGCATCCTGCTTTGTTTTCTGCTGAGTCGGAGCATAAGGTATGGGTTGTTTCTCTGAATGTTTCATGTGTATCATGATGTTTATGGCTGCACATGTCACTTCTGTGCTTACCTTCTTTCCAAATTCCAATGCTTTTCTATTATAACATATCTTTTCACTGTCTTGCAACACATGTAGTCCTACATTCTGATCTTTTGCGGATATGCCTTCAGATAATGCTTTGATCCGTTTAATAGCTGAAAGAGCTTTAAATTCGGAACAGACTTGCTGTTGTTGGCAACAGCCAATAGGGGTTACATTCCGTTCACTTTTCCCCTCCCAGATCCTGTCCCTGAGTGGAATACGTGGGTTTCTATACCTATATGTGTTTGGTTGTCATCGTCGTTAGTTGCATTCAGTAGCTACGTGTGTTTGTAATACATAATTGCTATATATTAACAGGTCTTGCAGCACTTAGTCGACAGCCTGATTTCTGTCATATTGAGGCCTGAAGATCTTCGATGTTCTTTCTTTCACTACATGGCCCGGGAGCTGCTTGCTTGTGCAGTGCTCCGGCCTGTCATAAACTTGGCTAACCCAAGGTACTAATATGTTCTTAACTTTTGTGATTTTCCCGATATTTATATATGGAAGTTGATCATTCTCTTCTGATATATCAGGTTTATCAATGAAAGAATTGAATTGTTAGTAATATCCATGAGAAATTCAAAGAGAGGGACCGCTGCAGCAGAAGATACACCCCAAATCAGACAAAATGGCCCCAGCAAAATTTCTCCTGATCACTTTTCTCGAGATGCAGATCCATCTGTCACAGGTGTTGAACTTGTTCAGCTCAAGAACATTCAGTCTAAAAAAATTGGAGATAATCATGAGGTGAACATAAATGGAAAGAAACTTTCTATAGATCCATTGCTTTTGGCCAACACTACTTCTACTCGTTCATGGGGTTCATTGCCTGATAACTCGCAAGTTATTGATAATGTAGCTATTCAGAGGTCCAGTTCGGGAGGTGAATGGGGTGATGTGCTTGAAAATTTCTCTCGCAGGAAGACTCAAACTCTTACTCCTGAAAATATTGAGAATATGTGGACGAAGGGTAGAACTTACAGAAATAAGGAAGCTCAGGTAGTGGAGCAAGGTGTTAAAAGGTCTTCTGCAAGTACTGCTAACATGGCCAATTCCTCCAACATGGTGAGAGAGCCGAAAGGAAAAGACAATATATCCCATCCTAACTTGCAGAATGATATGGCGGGAAAGAGTAAAGTTGGTCCTTCCATGACTGGAGCTTTTTCTGGGTCTGATCGGGCTGGAACACAGGCCATACACAACCGTGTAGGTAACATATTGGCTAGGTCTTCTAGTTTTTCAGTTCAGGAAGATGATGAACACAGTCTCTTGCCTTCAGAAATCGAATCGGAGAGCAGTGCGCATTTTTCATCTGAAGAAGAGAGTAGTGTAACGGGTCTGGATACACCAGCCACCAAAGTATGGGATGGCCGTAGCAACAGAAATTCTGGAATGATGCACATTCGCCACCCACTGGAAAGTAGAGATGGTAAAAGATCTAGGAGAGCTAGCAAACAACATAACAGGGTTCAGAAGTCGCAAACCGGAGGGGTGAATGCTTCTCAAAAGTTTCCAATGTGGCAAGAGGTTGAGAGGAAGAGCCTCCTCTCCGGTGATGGACAGGACATATTAAATCCTTTGAAGCATGAAGTGAAACAAGACGACTCAAGCGATGAATATGATTTTGACGTCATTAGCAGAGTTCAAAATGGTGCCGGTGCTTCTTTATCACCTCGTTCTGAAAGTTTGTCTTTTACCACTAATTCCAATGAAACTGCTTTCTTCGGGGATGCTTTTTTGAAGCTGAAATGTGACGTAAGAATTCAATCTAGCTATTTGCTTTCTTTGGGTAGCTGATCGATACAATTGTATTTTGATGAATAGTTGATACAATTGTATTTTGATGAATAGTTGATACAATTATATTTTGATGTAAGTTAACTTGATTTTGCATGTAGGTTTTGGGCGCTAATATAGTCAAGAGTTCTTCCAAGACATTTGCGGTTTATTCCATTTCTGTCACGGATGCAAATAATAACAGTTGGTCCATCAAAAGAAGGTGCTATTGCTGAGGCTAGCAATAGTTTCATTCATTGTTTAACTGTTCGCACACATCATTTATTGATTTTTCTCTACATGGTGTAGGTTTCGACATTTTGAGGAACTACATCGACGCTTAAAGGAGCGTCCAGAGTATAATCTTCATTTACCCCCAAAACATTTTCTATCAGCTGGGATGGATGTCCCTGTCATTCTTGACAGATGCAAATTGCTGGACAGGTATTTGAAGGTAGGGTGACATTTCTTTCTTTTGTTCTTTGAGGAATTAGAGTGGTTAGGTATCTTATTTGCTTCTTGTTTTCCTCAGTGGAGAGTTAGGGAACTGAAATATCTATCGTGATGTCTATATGTAGACACCAGTATATTATCATCATGTAGTATCTCATGTTTCCTCCAACTTGCTATACTATACTCATTTCCATTTCTGAGATCCCTTTTTGTTTTCCTCTGTTGATATGCAGATTGAGAATGACCTGTGGGTATCTCTGATGTTCAATTTTTAAGTTGTTTTGACCTGAATCCGCAGTTCTGCCTAGTGGTTTTATGCTCTGATTTCTATCCTGTTAATTCTAGATATTTTGACTGTCTTGCAGAAGATCTTGCAGTTACCGACTATTGCAGGATCAATTGAAGTTTGGGACTTTCTAAGTGTTGATTCGCAGGTTTGTTGCCTCCTAGGATAATTTATTGTTCTTGCAGATGGCCCTGTTTGACCTTTCTTTGCTTCCCAATATTGCAGACTTACATGTTTTCGAGTGCCTTCTCTATTGTTGAGACACTGTCAGGTTAGTCATGTTCTTTTGGCGGGCAGTAAAGTTATACAAAGTTTATCTTCTGGTTGAAGCATTCTCTCACAGCTTCATTTTGTGTCACTTCTGTTAGTTAACCTGGATGATAAGCCTCCTGAAAGTAGCCTGACAATTTGTGGATTCGAAGTTCCTATCGTTGATCCATTCAAATCCAGGAGGGACTACGTGGAATCTGATTACAAAGGATCGGCATCTCATTTCAGCTCTAATAATAGTGCTGGTGGTTTAATATCAGATGGGAAGGGATTGGCGACTTCCCCTGTGAGAACACCTGTTCCTGGGTATAGGAAACAGTCAGAGGATCGTGGCACTGACTCAGACTCCATTGAGCAAGGGTTGGGGAAAAACGAAACGGAGAAAGGAAGTCAAAATATACAGAGAAAATCTGGCATCTCTCTCGATGCCGCCATTGACCCCTCCCTTCCCGCAGAGGTAGCTTAGTAAATTCGCTTTCATCTCGATCTTACATGTGAAGTTGTTTTAAGGAATTCCTTTAGGCACCTTTTGTTTAGTCATACTCCAGCTTTTTGTTTGACCATGTTTCCTGGTTTCAGTGGGTGCCACCTAATCTGAGTGCCCCCATATTGGATTTGGTGGATGTGATATTCCAGCTTCAAGAAGGAGGATGGATGAGGTAGACAGCTCCAGCTCAATGAAAGTGTGACTATTAGATTGGTGCTGTACCATCTCTCGCTTTGATCTGTAACTTGAAACACTTTCCTGCACCAGGAGGAAAGCATTTTGGGTTGCTAAACAAATATTGCAGCTTGGAATGGGCGATGCACTTGATGATTGGCTGATTGCGAAGATCCAGCTTTTACGTACTGGATCCATTGTTGCGTCAGTGATTCAACGGGTTGAGCAGGTCATTTCTGGGTTCATTTACCAATGCACCTCATTTAAGATATTGAATGTCCATCCTGATGTTCATGCCATGTGGGATATGAACCTTCTTTGCTTTGATTTTGCGTATGCTGGCATAAGAAAAAATTATCGCAAGTGCAAGATCACGTTTTCTTATAAAGGTTGTGAAAGTGCTGTTCCAGTAAGCTCGTTCGTGTGAGTGCTAGATGGGTGACTTGTGACCCCACATAACTATAAGGATCTGACTTGTGGTTAAGCCAGAGTTGATTGTAATTTCTGAAATAAGCTCGTCATAAAATGTATCCATTCAAAAGGAGAGATTATAAGTAGTTTTGACTTATGATGACCCACTTTCCAATCGTAAGACAAAAATTTATCTTCTGTAGAAAGAGCCTGAAGCCGATAACAATTAACCAAGTAGGCCCTTAAGTTTTATTGGAACTTGGGTTCGAATCCTAGAATAGTTTCTCTGTATGCAAGGTTGAGTTGTTCTACTGGAGAAGATTGGGAGGATACACATTTGGGTGCTCTTTGTTATGTTAGCTTCAGAACCTGGTAGATCCTTTGTTTTCTATTTCTATTGAGAGAATTGGACTTGAGAGAGAGGGGTGGTGGTTGTGGGTGGTGGGGGGAAGCTCATCTAAATGCTTGCATTTGTGATAGAACATGCAGGAATATTATTTGTATGTTATGCAGACAATAAGATAAAATATAGAGGGAAGGTGGAAGGCATCAGATTGATAACAGGTTTCCATGGAAGTGATGCAACAACAATAATAACAGTGCTTAGGGTGACTTCATAACTATCTTGAACCTTTAATAGACCTAGTATTTTCTATTGCACAATGGCGTTGAAATATGACTTGAATTGGGTGGAAAAGCAACTAGTTTGTATGTGGTAAGCTTGCTTATCATTTCCTATACCTTGATAGTTTCTTTGCTTCGTATTGTATGATGAATGCGGTATCTTGTCACTTATTGCTTTATCTTCAGTAACTGACGTGCTTAAACTGAAAAACAGATACTTTGGCCTGATGGTATATTCCTCACTAAGCATCCTAAACGACGAAGACCATCTCTTCCTGGAAACTTATCAGTTCCAGGGAGTCCTTCCCAGAATTCACCACATTATCAGCTTGCAGATAAAGTATCTTCACCCAGGGAAGATGAAATCAGAAAGTTGGATGAGCAGCTCCGCATGGAAGCTGATCGGCGTGCCAAGTTTGTCTGCGAGATTTTGATGGGTAAAAGTTATACCTCTAACATGAGTAGCCATTAAGGGCATATGGGAAGGCGTAGTTTTTGATAACTCCTTTTACATGCAGATAACGCACCGGCTGCGGTCGTTGGTCTTATTGGCCGTAAGGAGTATGAACAATGTGCGAAGGATCTTTACTTTTTTATACAGGTAACTCGCCATTTAGTGTGGATTCACTCATGAAATGGAGTATGGGATAAAAGAGAAGCAGTTTTTCATGTACGTTCATGGTTGTTAGCTTGCATGTGATTAGATAGGTAGATCCCCCGTTTCCTTCATCTTCCCCTCACTCCTTGTTTCAACTATCCTCTGAAAAATATAATACCCCTATGATCTGTGGGTGATATATTGCGTAGCCAATGCAGACGTTAATAAAATTGTGAGGTTTAGTTCCAGGATATGACAGAAAATCTTATGTAGTTGATCTAATCAAGTGATGAAGTCTTATGTAATCTGTTAATGTTTTGTCCTTGAGCAGTCGTCGGTTTGCCTCAAGCAGCTCATGCTAGACCTTGTAGAACTTGTGATCGTAGCTGTGCTACCGGAGATGGAAGGTCCCATCAAACAGCTGCACGAAGAAAAGGATAGGTTTGGAGAGTTCAGGCCAAACTGATGATGTCGAATATGTAGTTCAGAGCAAACCACGCCTTCGAGATTGGAAGGTTTCCCAGAACCGGTTTCATGATTGGAAGATTTGGCAAGATAGACAACGAGCAGTTGTTGGTATGCCTTGATTTTGATCGAATCAAACTAGGATCACAGTACTCTGGGTATAGAGCTAGAGAATACCATTAGGCATTTTACAGAATGTACCGTCCTGTAATTACGTTTTAGCTTAGGTGATTTGCGGCACGTGTAAATAGCGGGGTGTACATAGTCGCGATGAAGTATAAACATGATACAGTTTCTGTTTGCTGAATAAAGAAATCCATTCTTCCCTGTTACGGTATATGCCAGTATAATCAGGCTGAGCCAAATCCATCCACTTCATTAAACCGTTAGGAGTAAACAAAGACCGGATTATTGACTTCGACACTCGAGATTTATGGTAACATTTGACGCAATCGACAGCAGAAAGAGCGAAAAAAAAGTTCAGACTGAAAATGAATGGGAACTCAAGAAGCCACACTATTCTCACACGAAGCACAGATTGCAGATGATATGATCAACTAGCAGGAGATAACATGTTCGATCTATGAACAATTGCGGATACATATCTAAGCAAGTACACCTTCAAAACTTTAAGGGACTACCTAAAACAGAATACTCGTGCAAAATTTCAGCACAACTCGAGAGACACTGTCTAGAAACTTCTGTGCTTTGGACAATAACAAGCTACATTTATGTACTACAACACAGTGATCCTCCTAAATATATCCAGATGAACGATCGCCGTATCTCTCGATGCCTTCAACCAGATGTCGACACTCCATGCTTCTTTGGTGCAGCTTGAGTACCTAAAGGAAGAAACAAATCATAGAAACGAGCAGCATCTAGGATTTTGAGAAAAGAGTGATGATAGGAAAAGATAACACCTAGTCTTGTTATGGCGCTATACCTTCTCGGAAGTTGGTCTTGAATCGACGAGGAACATGACGGAGGAACCTCATACATCCAGTTCCTGTAGTCTTCCTCCTTATTGCCTTCACACTCCAGTTATCTAAACCCCAACATATCATACACAGACATCAATATCAATCACAAATGCAGCACCAAGCATCTCGAGCCTCTTTATTCATTTAAAAGGAAAAGGAGAAAAAGAAACAAAAGAAAGAATGGACATTTTCAAAATGTGAAATGGCTCTATAGACAAAAGGAAACATGATAATGGATTATACAAGTTCCTTGGCTTAGATGTGAAGATGAGTCTAAATATATTTCAGCTGCTAATCTATGTCTATTTTCTTTTCACTAGGGATCCATAGCAAACAGGAAAGTTTCTCTCTTATGTCATCGCTAGCCATTTCTTAATCAACTCGTACTCATCATTTCTTAGTTGACTTGTACCAATCATTCCTCCAGTTTTAGTATGATACAATCAACTTCGGCATTTCAACAGAATCCGAGAACTGAAGTTCCGATAGATCCCAATCACAGTAACCAAAGCTATTGAGAATCTCAGGATTCTCTGCAGCAACTTCCCCTAACAATCATAAGTCATCAAAATCACAATCTACCACCCCCAGCAAGATACAACACATGCCCACAACGATCTCAAATCGATCAACCGCAACAAAGTAACTCAAACAACAAAATATACAACAAACACCAGATCACATAAAATCGGGGACACAAACAAAAACAGAAAACGAAGCTCACACTTCCTCTTGCGTGCCGCGGGGAAACCACAAGCGGCACAACGACACTTCTGGAGATGAAAACTCCGACGCCCGCATCGGACACAGAGCGTGTGCGTCTTGTTCCTCCTCTTCCCAAAACTCCCCGTTCCCTTACCCTATCACCACACATCACAACACCACAAAACCCTCAAACCTCAGAATCATATTGGGCCGAATCCAATAATTGACACACAGTTAGCTCGATCGGAGCTCGAAGGGTTCATCTATGGAGTCAGAACAAGGACTCACCATTACAGCACAGACAAAACCCTTGCAAAACCCTGAAGCTGAAGAATGAAGAAAAAACAAAAACCTGATTCGGTCATTATTGGGCCGGAAGGCGGAACCCCATTATGCATTATTGGGCCGGAAGCCCATTGGGCCTCTCCGTCAGTATCCGCAGGCCCATTATCCTCCTCATTTCTCATTTTCCCGCGCAAAATCTCATATTGAGGCGGGAAAATCACAACAGCCACCGAGCACAGAGAGCTCACATGGCGGCGGCGGAGATCACCGGCGACGAAGAGACGAAAATTTCCGATCTAATCGAGCCATGGAAACTCAAATTCCCTGCGTTTCCGTACAAACCCTACTCGATCCAGCTTCAATTCATGGAATCTTTATACAAATCACTGGATTCCGGTGGGATCTCCATGCTCGAAAGCCCCACCGGCACCGGAAAAACCCTCAGTCTCATCTGCAGTGCCCTGCAATGGCTCGTGGACCGGAGGAAGAAACCCATTGCCGAGGAAGCTAATCAGTGTGGTGATGGTGGAGGTGGTGATGATGAGCCTGATTGGTTGAGAAACTATGTTGTACCGAAACCGGACGCAGTGAAGAAGAAAACGGAATCGAAGAAGATCGATCGAGTTGTCAAACATGATCGTGTTGTGGATTTGTTTGGGGAGAAGGGGGGAAATGAGGGGGTGGGGAAGGTGAAGGTGAAGAGGGGGGTTGAGGAGATTGATGATGATGAGTTTTTGATGGAGGAGTATGAGAGTGGAGGGGAGGATGGGATTGGGAAGAGGAAGAAGGGGTATGGGGTTGGGATGAGTTCGTCGAGCGAGGAGGATGAGGAAAGTGGTGGGGTTGAGGACGAGGGAAGGGTGGGAATGAAGGTGTATTTTTGTAGTAGGACTCATTCGCAGTTGTCGCAGTTTGTGAAGGAGTTGAGGAAGACGGGGTTCGGGTTTGAGTTGAATGTCGTGTCGTTGGGGTCGAGGAAGAATCTGTGCATCAATGAAGGTATGTGCACTTCAGTTTGGTGATTGTGTATGCTATGCAAGATTATGCAAGTCTTACCTTTCTACTAGCTCACGTATAGTGAATAGTTCTGGAATATATATCTTGAAGATCTTGTTAATCGCATGAAAACACAATGTGTTCTGGTTTCATGTACGACCTTTTATGTTCCGGATTGCAATGGATTGATACATGTCAAAAGCGCATGAAGTTCCTTTTGTTATGTTCTGCAGATGTTCTGAAACTTGGGAATGCCACACGCATAAATGAACGGTGTTTGGAGCTACAGAAGAACAAGAAAAGTGAAAAATCGAAGACAAAGGTAGCTCGATCTGTAGTCTTTACCTTACCCATTTGTTTGGTTTCGCCTGTCCATTCAATGGCCCAGTTGTCATGTACTGTCTGGTCTACTTGAATTATAGAATCATACGAAGTGTCATTGTTGGAAATTACATCTTTCCTCGTTGTTCATTTGATATTTCAGCTGGACAAGAATAGCATCGTCATATCTTGAGTTTCCTTCCATCTGATTTTGTGTACTAATGCCCAATTTTCATGACAGAACTTTGGGACTCGAGGGCGAAAGAGCAGGACCAAGGTTTCATGTGGATGCCCAATGCTTAGAAATCCAAAGTTGCAGAAGGAGTTCAGAAGTGAAGTGTTGGAGCAGGACGCTTTGGATATTGAAGATCTTGTTGATCTCGGCAGCAGATTAGGAACTTGTCCATATTATGGCTCAAGAAGCTCGGTCCCATCTGCAGATCTTGTGATTCTTCCATACCAATCCCTTCTCTCAAAGTCATCCCGCGAGTCACTTGGACTAGACTTGAAGGGCAGTGTTGTGGTCATAGATGAGGCTCACAATCTGGCTGATTCACTTATTAGCATGTATGATGCTAAGGTCACTACGTCTCAGGTGATTCTCTTTTTCCAGCTCAAGAGCTTCCAATGCCTTCTTGAAGTGCTCAGAAGCTGTTCTTTTTCTGGATGAAGTTTGTGATAATTGGTGCTACCTTTCTTGTCTTCAGTTGGAAAATGTGCATCAGAGTTTGGAGGGTTATCTCGGAAGATTTCAGAACCTGTTAGGACCCGGAAACTGGAGATATATTCAGACACTAATGGTTGTCACTCGAGCTTTTCTCCAAGTTCTGCATCATGACAAGGATCAGGATGCTTCTTACGACGAATCTGGCGATTCCACGGACGAAAAAAATTCTCATGAATCATCCATGGCCATAAATGATTTCCTGTTCTCTTTGGATATCGACAACATCAATTTTGTCAAGCTGATACACTATATAAAGGAAAGCAATATTATCCACAAGGTTTGATGTGTTTTACGTTGATTTCCTGTGTACCGCAAGCGTTATTCGATGGCTTTGCTGGAAACATGATGATGTACTTCGAGAACCCTTTTTTAAGTTATTTTGATTGGCTTCTCAGGTAAGTGGATATCGGGATAAAGTAGCATTGTTGCAGAACAATAGTAACCTAGCTCATGAGCCTAATGAGGGAAGCACATTGTCGGGATTTCATTCTTTGGTCGATCTGCTATTATCACTGACGAATAAGAATGCTGATGGAAGGATAATAATATCAAGGACAAAGTCCACAAGTTGCAAGCAGCATGAGGGATCCATAAAATATGTCATGCTTACAGGCGAAAAAATCTTTGCTGAGGTATCCTCTCTTTTCTTGCATTGAGATTTCTTAATCTCTTGTATCTATGTTTTGAGTGTAGTTAAATCCTCTGCAGATTTTGAATCAAGCACATGCTGTTGTCTTAGTGGGAGGTACATTGCAGCCGATTGAGGAGACCAGAGAGCGGCTCTTCCCATGGCTATCCCCAGAGGATTTGCATTTCTTTTCATGCAATCATATTGTCCCACCTGAGAGCATCATGCCGATAGCAGTTTCACGAGGACCCTCTGGCCTCACGTTTGATTTCAGTTACAGCTCAAGAATCTCCCCGAAAATGGTTAGTTATTTTGGATTTTCAGATGGGATAAGACTATTGTAGAAGAGTCAATGCCTAATATCAGGAAAAGTAACTTGTTAGCATAATTTGCTTCTAGTTACTTGAAAACCCCGTTCTATTGATCGTTCGTTGCATCGTATCCCGTCTTTCAAAAAAGAAGTAGCGTCTATACTCTCCTGGGTGATTCTCATTGCTTCGTGTGTTATAGATGGAGGAGCTTGGTCTTTTGCTGTGCAATATATCTGCAGTGGTACCTGAAGGTATTGTTATATTCTTCTCTTCATTTGATTATGAAGCAAAGGTCTATCATACATGGAAGGCTTCAGGCATCCTACAGAGAATCACGAGGAAGAAGATCATTTTCAGAGAACCCCGAAGCAGTGCTGATATAGAATCCGTTCTAAAGGAATACAAGGACACGATTGACAGATTGTCTATCAGCAGTACCAAAGAAAGCCAGGCATCTCAAAATGGCGCTCTTTTGTTAGCAGTTGTTGGTGGAAAGATATCAGAAGGTATCAACTTCAGCGACGGGATGGGTAGATGCATTGTGATGGTCGGACTTCCCTACCCGAGCCCATCAGATATTGTGCTGCTGGAGAGAATCAAGCAAATTGAAGGTCTAGAGGATACAGATACCGGTAATACTAGCACTAGTCTGCGAGGCCAGGATCACAACGTTCAAGCCGGATTTGACATCTTAGATCGTTGTAAACGACGAGGCAGGGAGTACTATGAAAATCTTTGCATGAAAGCCGTGAATCAGTCAATTGGTAAGTTCCTAACTTCGTTTAGAATCTGTAAGACATCCCTGTGTGACTGGAAGAATCCCCTATTTAGAATGGTATGCGCTGATCTGATGACACCAAAACCTAAATTCTTGTTTCTGCTTCTTAAGGACAGGTAGAGCGATCCGGCATAAAAACGACTATGCAGCGATTTTGTTAATCGATTCAAGATACGCAACAGATCCCAGCAAGAGAAGTTCTTTGCATCCTGTTAACAAACTGCCTCAGTGGATAAAAGACCGACTTGTCCCTACGACATCCAGCTACGGAGAAGTTCATCGGCTGCTGAATCAGTTCTTCAGACACAATAAGAACAAAGGCGCTTGACGAGGTTCCTCCTCTAACAACCTTTCATCATTGTACTGAAACTCTACCAAAGAAATGATACCAGATCAAAAGGTTCAACATAATTTCGTCGTATCTCGATATGGTTCCATATTTGTGCAAATTGATATCATGGGAAGTTTCCTAGTATATCACATCGTGGTGATGGGAATGTCGTTATCAAGAGGATTCCTGGGAGCAACGAACCAATTATGGCTTCGCCTCAAGTATTTCGTCAAATATGGCAGGCTGCCAACAGAGTAGACTCCAAATCAAGACATGCTTCTTTGTTTAGCACCAAGTTATATGTCAATATGTGGATGTGATGTCTGCCTAATTTTAGGCTCATCCTAACGACCAAATTAGAAGAATAAACTGTCTTGTCGCGGCCTTAGTTTCGTCAGGTTTATATTGTTGTAGTGTAAGATCGTAGACATATTGTCAGTGTTTTTTTTGGCACGATGTCTCACTCCGCATGGGATTCACAGCATGGCATCAGAACACGTTAGATATTTGAAGACCACAAGAGATTGTTTCCGCAAAGATTATAAATGAATTCAAACATGAGAGAATGATTAATAGAACTTTCAACCAGATTCCCGGCTTGAGGAAAACAGATATGCACACAGCTTGCATGCAGGGCGAAGGAGCACAAAATACAATTTCAGTCAAATATTTACAAACTGAAACAAACAATGAAACCTTGGAATGGTTTCTCATATTCTCATGTCCCATTTCATCCAACTTTTTTAAAACAAACGTTTATCTTCGTCATCATTATATTTTATTGCCAATCACCTAGACAGTACAATTTTACACGTCCCAACAACACAAGACATACGACTAAACCATACCATGATCATCATAAGTTGATCACCCATTTCTCATTTTCGTCATCATCATCATTAGAAGCAAAAGCGATCCAGATACTTACCTTGATCACTTGAGCTTGCGAGATCACTCAGAGAGTGTTCTCTGCTTGAATGCCACTTTCATGTCTTTTAGGACTGAAAAGGCACCTCAAAGACAG
>JAOVYX010000001.1:20511-54729 GCA_035668315.1 Drosera spatulata | reverse complement strand
CGATGCCTGATGATGAGGATTGGTCTATCCCAGAGAAGCATATTTTCATTGAAGATGTACTCCTGAGGACTCTAAATAAGCAAGTCAGACACTTCACAGGCTCTGGAAATACACCTATGGTTTACACCTTGAAGCCTGTTCTGGAAGAAATCATTGAAAAGGCTAAAAAAGAACGGGATCTGAAAACAATGAAATTGTGTCAAGCTATTCTTGACGCCACTAACTGCCGTCCAGATGATAACTATGTTGCTTATCGAAAGGTATGTCTGCATTTTTTTGAATTTTCCATTAGATTATGCTCTAGCTTTCTTTTCCTTGCTTGATGTGTTTTTAATTTGTCAGGGGCTTGGAGTTGTTTGCAACAAAGAAGGTGGCTTTGGAGGCGATGATTTTGTTGTTGAATTTCTTGGGGAAGTATGTGACACTGCTCTAAGCTGTTGCTCTTTGTTTTTGATATATAATCTTCTTTGCCAATAGTCTTTTATTTTCTTAATCCTGATGTATACCATGCAAATTGCCATTATATTAACCGTTAATTTTGCCAGCCTTATGTCAGAGTTTCATGTCATCCTCTCTAGGCTTCCTTTTGAAAGACTTTTCAAATATCTATGTTATCGTTCGCTATGAGGATTATCTGACAGTTGTAGTAAGGGTTAATCGAGAGAGGGATGATCATATGCCATCAATTGTTACCTTTCTTTTCTGTTGAGTGATGCATTTTTTGCAAGTTGGATTAGAAGATGTCATCAAAGTCTGCTTTTTCATGTATAAAAATTGTCATGCTGGGTTTTGGTTTCTTTATATCTTGCATTATAACTCGGCTCTCAACTGAGAAAAAATAAACTTGAAAGCTATGTGTATTAGTCCTTTTCTGGTGTCCTTGTTGCCTTGGCTTGATTTTGTTCTTGGACTTGTGACTCAGTCATCTTACCACTTTGGAAAAATCCACAGGTATATCCAGCATGGAAATGGTTTGAGAAGCAAGATGGCATCAGATCGTTGCAGAAGAACAGTAAAGATACCGCACCTGAGTTCTACAACATCAACTTGGAGAGGCCAAAGGTTAACTTAGATTAAACAAGAATTAAATGTTCTTCATTTTAAATTTTGCCAGCTCTTTTTTTTTTATTATTATTATTATCTGAACGGCTTTGGCTTACATATATTTCTTCGTTTTTCCATGGCAGGGTGATGCTGATGGTTATGATTTGGTTGTAGTTGATGCAATGCATAAAGCAAATTATGCAAGCAGAATCTGCCACTCGTGTCGGCCTAATTGTGAAGCAAAGTAAGTCTGGTGACCCTGCTGTTTACCAGTTCATGATGTTCAGTCTTTGTTCGCTAATTTCTTACTCTCCTTTCTTGTCTGATGATAAACCATATTTACTTGGCCCTGTAGCACCTTGCCTTCTGCTTAATGGGACTTTAGACCAAAATGTGGTCCGCAACTACTAACTAGTATTCCAAGTAATAGAACCTGCATACCTTGGAGTGCTCCGAGCAACCGTGTGATGAACTTCTTTTGCTGTGTCAGTGCTTATTGTTGATTGTCTCCTCTTTGGTTTTCTAGAACATGAAAGAAGTAAGTATGTTGTAGTTGCTGGGAAAAGCAGAAATTATGTGGCAAAAAAATAAGTCCATGAATTAGCTTGTTCTCCAAAGAATATGATGCCTGACGATTCCTTTTCTTCTTCTGTTGTGGTGGATACAGAGTCACCGCTGTTGATGGTTACTATCAGATTGGGATCTATACTGTGCGTCCAATTGGATTTGGAGAGGAAGTGACGTTCGACTATAATTCAGTAACTGAGGTGTGTGCCTTCTAGGTTCTAGTGTTGTACACCCCCTACAACCCCCACCCTTTTTTTTTCTTCCTGTTTTCATATTAACCAGCACAGTGGATATAGATACTAACTGATGGGTTTTTGAACTATTGATCAGAGCAAGGAAGAGTACGAAGCATCTGTTTGTTTGTGCGGCAGCCAAGTTTGCCGTGGAAGTTATCTGAATTTAGTGGGTGAAGGGGCTTTCCTGAAGGTATATGTCTCATCTAGTAATCTTTCTGGAAATTTATCTGATTTCATGAAAATGACCAAGGGATTTGTCCAGTCAAGCTTTTCCTCGTTGCATTTCCTTGCACTTATGGGAAATGGTTTCCCTAAGAGTGCTAACAATGTGCTTGCCAAGATTGTATGGAAAATCCATGTAAGCTTTTAATAGCTTCCTACACACCACGCATTAACACAATGACAAAGCATATATCAAATGCATATGTGAAGTTCAGAACATTATACAAGCCTAGTTTCTTAATAAGTATATCCAGAATACTACCATGGAAAAAGCTGGTGAAGGATAACTAGTAGCTGGAGTGCTCTAACTGCTTTCTGGGGTTCTCAGGTTCTTAAGGAGTGGCATGGACTCTTGGACCGGCACCGGTTGATGCTGGAGGCTTGTGAATTGAATTGGGTGTCCGAGGAAGATTATATTGATCTCAGCAGGGCTGGGTTGGGGAGTTGTTTACTTGGTGGTTTGCCTGATTGGCTGATTGCATATTCCGCTAGGCTGGTATGTTATTCTTCCATGTGCTACTCAACTGCTTGGTCCGTTGAATGCTTTGGATTCTCTTAACTTTTATCTTGTTAATATAGGTGAGATTTATTAATTTTGAGAGAACTAAGCTTCCGGATGAGATTTTGAGGCATAACGTGGAAGAGAAGAAGAAATACTTTGTGGAGATATGCTATGAGGTCGAGAAGAGTGATGCTGAAATTCAGGTTAAGTTCAGTCGTTATCATTCTGCTTATAATCTTGTTATTGTGCACTGGGACCTGTGGAGTTAATTCATTCTTCTTCCAACTTTACCAGGCTGAAGGAGTCTACAACCAGAGACTTCAAAATCTAGCCCTTACATTAGACAAGGTATTACATTTGCCTCAATCTTTGAAAGAAAACTAAACTGAATTTCACTAAATGAATAGGATCTTGGTCACTTCGCTTTTAGTTGGTATTTTTATACGTATGCTAAACTTGACGCTGCTACTTCAGGTTAGATATGTAATGAGATGTGCCTTTGGTGACCCAAAGAAAGCTCCACCTCCTTTAAGGAAACTTAGACCTGAGGAAATGGTTTCTTTCCTATGGAAAGGAAGTGGTTCCTTCGTCGAGGAACTTCTTCAATGCATAGGTCCGCATATGGAAGATGGTGTGCTGGATACCTTCAGATCCAAAATCAGATCCCATGATCCATCTGGTTCTGATGATGTTGAGAGGGAAGTTCAGAAGTCTTTAGTATGGTGAGTTTTAAAATGCTGCTTTCTTGACACCTTTTGGCGCACTGCATGCCAATTCTAAAGTATGGTTGTTCCTTACCCAGGTTGAGAGATGAGGTCCGAAACCTTCAATGTACACACAAGTGTCGACACGATGCTGCTGCAGATTTGATTCACATATATGCATATACCAAGTCCTTCTTTAAGATTAGGGTGAGTTGCCAATTACAATCTACTATTGCACGAGAACCCACTACCCTGCTTGTATAGATTTCTTTTCATGCTTTATGTTTGGGAAGGCTGAAAGAGTTTTATCATTTTTTTTTATTAATTTTTTTTACTGGACAATAAAGTTGATACGTCCTGCTACCATACATCTATTTTCACTTGATAATTCAGTTTTGGTTGCTTAAACCTTCATTTTTTCCTTCACCTGCAGGAATACAAGGCTGTTACCTCTCCTCCTGTTCACATTAGCCCTCTTGATCTGGGTCCCAAGTGTGCTGATAAAATATCAGGTTTGACGGAATATCGCAAGACATATGGTGAGAACTATTGTTTAGGACAGCTGATCTACTGGTATAACCAAGCTAACGCAGATCCGGATCGCAAACTAGCCAGAGCAAGTAGGGGTTGTTTGTCATTACCTGACATTGGTTCTTTTTACACAAAGGCACAAAAGCCTGCACGTCAATGGGTTTATGGCCCAAGGACCGTGAGGTTCATGACTGCCAGAATGGTAAGTTTCCTCCTGTTCAGGTAGATCCCCGACTATCTTGCTATATTTTCCATTACCATTGAGACCTTGTAATTTTTTCAGGAAAAGCAACCACAAAGACCATGGCCAGAAGATAGGATATGGTCATTCAAGACATCTCCAAAAGTTTTTGGTAGTCCGATGCTAGATGCCGTCCTGAACAATTCTCCATTGGAACGAGATATGGTGAATTGGTTGAAGAACAGGCCAGCAGTGTACCATGCCTTGTCGGACCGGTGAACATAGCTAGTTTAGCCTTTAGATGTGTTAATTATCACTTCAATTCAGATTGAGCTTATTGCTAGCTTTGGTTCGTTGTCTACATGCAGAAAAATAGGTTAGATTAGTTGAGGAGGCTAACCCTAGGTCATCTTCATTCTTGTGTACAGGTTTTCTTACACTTTTGATTCTCTCAAATCATTGTAATTTGTAACACATTGATGGCAATAGAAATTTTTTCCCCCAAAGTCAGCATTAGCCTTCTTTATCATCCTATAGTTCACTTGTATCGGATTACTGTAAATGTGTCGGAGTTGAGATTATATTCTCTATGTATAAGACTATTAGTTGTTGAAACGTTTCAAGTTCAGAGTGCTTCCTTGTGCTGTCACGTGGTGGTAACATTTGATCAATGGTCGTGTCCTGTAAGAGTTGAATCCTGAAGTTTTGAGATTGTAAGCTTAGAGTATCTCATCTCAGGGACGGTACCAACTACAATACGCATATTCTGGCGACTCCAGCAGCGATGGTTCAGAGTGCTCAGGGGATTCATTGTAGTTACTGTGTTTTTCATGTTTTATTGAGTTCCTTCTTGTAGATTACTGTGCTACGTCAGATTTCGGCTCAAGGGTTATTATAAGCAGAAGCCTAATATGTGATTCCAATTACTGGTCTTGTTTGTTTTTGTTGTTGTGATGTTGTCAATCTTATTTATTCGCTTCGAACAAGAATCAGTTTGCTGTGCAACTGGTAGAATGTAATATGCATGCCAATGCTGTTTCTAAGGTATTAACATTTATACTTATTTTGTAAGTAGAAATCGAGTTATTAGCGTTGAATCGGCAATGATAACTCCTAAACGCAACTATTGATGAGTACAGATGGTGTGCACAAACGAATATCGAATCCCACACGAGAGCTATTCTACCTGATTGGTGACATTCATGGAGAACTTTCATCATCTGAACTCGAATCATCCGCTCGCCTATCTGTAATAGCAGGGAACAACTTTCTCCTCATGTCAACCACAGCTTGCGGCTGTGTTTCCTGCGCAGAAGAGGACATCGCCTCCCTGCTTGGTGTCCTTGCTGGCGTTGCTGGTTTGGACGCTTCGGCTTTCATCTGTGCACATATCTTATCCAACAATATCAGGAAGTCACGAACAACGACAAATAACCGAAGCCCTTCCTCCCTCCCAGAGCTTCCGTGGAAATAATCCACAGTTCTCCTCACCAGCTCCATCACCTTTTTCTCTTCTTCTAGCAACTTTGGTATCTCGCCTTCAGCTTGCGAGACAAAGTCCGCAAGCACATGATAGAATCTGCTCTCCTCTTCAGCGTTCTGCATCTCTTTGTTCAAGAACTCCTTGCTCTTCAACAGCGAAGTTCCTAGCTTGGAAACTGTTGCTGTTAGTGAGTCTGCTTCTATTATAGCGGCCTTCTTCACATTCCCAAGCTCGCCACTTAGGCCAGAGACCACCTGAAAACCGAGGGCATTATAGTCTTCTGCAGTCTCTGGAGACGAGTCATCAACAAGATCGTCAGATTTCAAGCTTATGTCAGAGACGCTTCGGCCATCTTTTGCAGCACGAGCAGCTCTCATGCCTTCAGTTCGAATTATCTCTTTCACAACGAAATGCAACAATGTCGTTTTCCCATCCACTCCTTTCACATCAGACAACTTCAAGAGAGTGTCAAGCTTAAATGCTTGGGCGCCTCCACGGAAGGTGCCATCATTCATTCGGTTCCCGGTCTTCAGTACAGCTTCCAGAAGTTTAAGGAACAGTCTGCTGTTCCTGAGTTCATCACAAGCATCCTGCACAAAGCGAACAATAGCCCACCATTATAAGCTGTAAAACATAAGCGCATTATTTCAGAAGCTGCTTACAACTAGAACAAATGATAGCATGGCTCAACTTATATTGCATAAATAAGTCACGGCTGAAAATCGAAGTCTCACCTTTAGAGTAGTAAATGACTCTTTGATTCCAGACGCTTCCTCCTTCATATTCATCATGAACAGAATTGACTCCATCCTTTTGAAAGCGAATGGAATGTCGACCAGTACTTTGAGGAATCGTTCTGCAGGACCAAGTTGAGACAGATCACCACTGAATAACCGAAGCTTCAGTTCTTCTTCAGTTGTAGGTGCCATTTTCAGCAATGTCTGTATCAGCTCTGCCGGTAGCTCGTTGCCTAACCATCAACACATGAACCATATTATAATTATATCAGATGAAAGCAAGATTCATCAATAACAGGATGAGCAAGCCTGCGCACGAACACATGCTTATTGACTAAGTAATTATAGATCCAAAGAGACTCACCTTCCAGCAGGGCATCATGAACTTCTTCCGTAGTTACATTCAGTGCTCGTAGTAGAATGGACAAATTTTGCGCCTTTTTAGGATCAATGATCTTTATATAAGGTAGAGAAGCATCTGACG
Organism: Drosera spatulata; assembly: GCA_035668315.1. NCBI lineage: Eukaryota > Viridiplantae > Streptophyta > Magnoliopsida > Caryophyllales > Droseraceae > Drosera > Drosera spatulata. The sequence continues at coordinate 48,038 of JAOVYX010000001.1, read as the reverse complement.
GTCGACCTCTGCGATCATTGTTTTTCTTGTCATCGGCAGTACAACCAAATAGTGATTCTATCATTTCCTCATTGAACCTGAAAAATGCGACGCAGAAAAGATCAAACATTGTGTTGACATCCACGTGACCAGCATATATAAAAGATTTCAGCATGTTTCATAAGAATTTCAGAGGATATAAAGTTGTGTTCAGAAGCGACTTTTCGATATGTAATGGACAAGAAAGAAATGTTGTTTTGGGTAATGTGAATCTTACTGGAATGATCCTGCCCGGATCTCATCCCAAACCATTGAGTGTTCTGGGTTAGCAAGCACTTTATCCCAGAAAAATGGTTTCAGCTTGGTCCTGGGAGCATCAGGATCGCCACCTGTGAGCCCACTTCCCTCTCCAGATAATGAATTTCCTCGACGGTTTCCTGTACCTTTGGGTGGCATAGGCGGAGGTCGAACAACCTTTGGAGGCGGGGGTGGTCGAGGACCAGCCTTTGGTGGAGGTGGAGGTGGCGCTTTCGGAGGAGGAGGAGGAGATGCAGGAGGTTCTTGAGAAGGTAGTGAATCACTATTGTTGGATGTGTCCGGACCGCCTTCTGGTGTAGTAGGCACTCCAGCAGCATTACCGTCTTTCATTGACAAACTGGATAAAGTCGGTGTGCTTCCGAATTCCTTATTGTCGGAGTTGAAAGGAGAAACTGAAAAAGATTTCGACAGTTCAATAATTAAGGAATGCTATGGGATAATCACAATGTTTGAAAGACAAAAATATTGAAGAACCAACTAAGAATTCACCTGGATTAAGATTGAGAAGAGGGCTTTCGTCTCTGTGATGACCATCTTCGGCATCCTTCGCATTGCTCCTCACCACACAAACTAGTACCACCAGCATGATAAAAGCCATTGAACCCAACACAGCTGCACCAATGACAAATAGATGACCTTGTCTGTTCCCATCATCTTTATTCGATTGTGCATCAGCTACGAGTATCACAGTGCTTGATGCCGGTGGTGGTGATGGTACCGTGATGGGGCTTTCCCAAATGTCACCAGGATCTGGGCTTTCGCTAGACCCAGATGGTGTCGGAGCCTGTTGTTGTGGCTTTGATGCAGTAGATGAGGCTGGAGAAGCAGAGGGAGTTGCATCAGGAGTTTGTGCTGAAACAATGCTTGCTATGCTGCGTTGAAGAATATTGTCCAATAAATGTCTTCTGGGTACACTAGTGCGGCCGAAGAGCAACTTGAGTTGCCCAGTGAAGCCATGATTTTGTCCAGGATCTCTGTATGGTTTATCACTATTGCTGAAGCAATCTGAGAGCGCTTGCTTAAGGTAAGGTGGAAGGAGATGGACTGATAAGTCTGAATCTTGGACTAATTTTGCGACTTCTGCCAATTCTTGTGTGCAATGAGTCTGCTTGTATCCAGCCTGCCAAATAAAAGTATACAAACTCCTGTCAAAAATATGTGAGCGGTTAACAATGTCAAGAATTTACCGCGCACATATTGCGTTGGTGATTATGACGAAGACAATGTATATGAGAATCAACTAAGAAACGTGCTCAGCACTTTATAACAAGCCTAATGTTTCTTATATCATTGTAAGGATCCAAGGAGAGTTCAACGACGGATTCCAACTCCCTAAACTGAGCAGTATATACGCGTGAATTAGATTTATCTTAAACACAAAGCCTAAGCAATCGGGCTATGAATTGTTCACATATATGAACTATTACATTGTTTTTTTCCCTACACGTTAGATGTAGGTAATCAACTCACACATATCGTCAACATTAAGACCAAATCATATTCATCCTAGGAAACCCTTCATTTTTTTTTTCCATTGCCAACAGAATAATACAATTAACATTTCGAACAAGAAGAAAAATGTGTTACTCCGATCATATTACCGGTCTGTCACGATCCTCGTGAAGAGTTTCTTTCCCATACAGTCTCAAACCCGAATCGGACTTAAAACCACGATCATCAGCGACAAATACCCTTGCGGTGGTGAAGAAGCTGATACGTTCAAAGCTCAAAACTACGAGAAGAAAAACGATGAAGGGTAATCTGAGACTTTTTCTTTCCATTGATCGATTCCATGCACTTTCTTCCCATTTCCTTCCCTTCATCCCATCCTTGCGGCCGCAGCCTCTTTTCACCCTTTTGGGCTTTCTTTGTTATATTTGAAAAAACAAAAACAAAACAATACTAATTTTTTCTTCTTTTTTATTCAACCAAAGGCAACAATGCCCAAAAATGAATCACAGTTTGATCTAAAGGGATTTGAAACGGGTAGATGTCGTCTTCGAGCTTCTTCTTCTTCTTCTCCTCTCTGCCCCTCTGACTCGAACAAAAAGAAACGCCCCAATCAAATTCACATTATCAAGAAAATAAAAGTATTATACAATTTTGATCAAATTCATATTATCACGATCATCGATTTCGATTAGGATTTTAAAAATAATGGAGAAGAATGTGACCTGATGCAATGCAACAGAGACTCCGGCGAGAGAGAGACAGAAGAGAGATTGGAAAAGACAGGAGGGAATTTTGGGGAGAGAAAATTTTTGGGCGATGAGAGCAAAGGATGATTTTTTCGGCGTCGAAAGCTTGAAGGTGGCGAAAATGGCGGACGATTGATTGTTGTTGTTACAAAATGGAAAAGGAGGGATTGGTAATGGCATGGGATTTTGTCTGTTTCGATTCATCTTATTTGTGCAAGGACGTGCCAAGGACTAACTTTGTTGGACCAACTTTCTCTTCAAATCTTAAAAGCTTAATATGGGTCGATGGAGTACATAGGCGATAGTACCTATCTCGTGCTATCTTCCTCCCATAATTTTTACAATTATTGTATACGTATGAGTATTACACAAATTTGTTTTCATATGAATGAATGTTTGATCGTTTCGTAATACGCAATTTAAATAATCCTTCGTTAATGTTTCATAATAAATATATAAAAAATTACGTTTGATTGTTTACGACACGGATTAAACCAACGAAAAGTTAAAAAACTGCAAAAAATAATTAGGACAAAAAGAGTAAGGATTGAATCCGCAATATATAGGTAACCTATGATCATAATCTGAATTACGTGGGACGTGATTCTATATAAGCTTCGTCAGAACCCGTCAAATGGTTGGACATAAGTTTTAATACCATCTTTGTTGAGATATAGTCATCAATAAAAGTAGCAAAGAAGTCAAGATTTTCATGTAAGGAAAAACTTTGAAAGGTAGAGGTCGTGCTAATACGGAATAATAGATACAAGCAATCAAAACAAACTTCCCGTCGTCTTAACGACTCTAAACATCACACCATATGACGATACGTTATCCCATATAACTAAACACTGGCTCTACAAACACTTACTCTATGTTCGATAGGATCATTGGGATGGTCCATCAGTCATCACATTCTCTCCATTATATACTCTTCAAACGTAGACAACTAAGATCAATAAGCATTGGTCTCCTGTTTTCACTTATGTAACCATGAATCCTACTTATAATTCAAGCTCTGAACTACAAGAGATCATAATAAAGAATAAAAACGTTAAGCGTAAATGTTATTGAGCATGGTTACGCCGTTGGGAATGAGCATTTTGAGTGTAATGGGGTTTTGAGTAATACTGTTCTAGGGATGTGTTGTGATTGTGGATTGATGGTGTATGCAAGGTGGTTGTTTGATACAGCATGGAGGGATACTGTGTCATGGAACTCCATGATTTCGGGGTATGCCCGAGATAAATGCACTTGAAGGATTGTGGTTGTTATGGCAAATGCTTGAGGAGAAAGATCGAGGGCCAGATTTAGCATATTTCGTTGAGTAGCGCGGGAGGTTTTGCTTCTTGAATGAAGATAGATTGAAGCAACCCAGAGAAAGCACCACCAGGGCACGTATTTCGACCTCGTGTCATACAATTCAAGCACATATTGAAAAACGCCTATGGTCAGATACGCTGGCGTATTTACTCATACAAAAAGGGGAGCGGGGGACTATGATTATGATCACGGTTTCACCGTGCTCTATCATCTTCTGGATTACAATGGGCATTCAAGGTTCTCTCTTCATTTACGAGAAGATCGTAGCAGCAGGCTTCATCTGCTGGTTCTCTTCATCTATCCGAAGATTTTGAAGCAAACTTCATAGAACAAATCTCACTTGAATACAAGAGTGAATATGTGAATCAGGTCGTCTATTAGATCTGCAAGGGCACCCCCAACGCTCATATCTGTTTCATCGTCAAACGGGAATGGCTGCACTGGTTTGGTTGCTTCAAGGAGTTCCTCTATTGGTATTTTCGGCTTAGACGCCTCCAGAGGGACAACATGACCTTGGTACTTCTCTGGGTCTGAACAGTATTCCTGAAGCCATGGAAGGAAAGACGTAAAAGATCATCGAAGATGTAAGCGTTTCGTTTTTCATTTCTGATCCATGTTTACCGAGGGAAATTCTTGGATTTGTTGCTTTTACCTGATCAGCATGCATTTTCTTCACAAATGTTTTGAATATCCTGAAATTCTTCCATTCAAGCAGCTCATCCGACAGTCTGAGATATGTGATTCCGGACATCCTCAAGCTTGGCGGACCATCTCTGTTGACGCCATTTGGCCGAGCATTCAAGAGCATCTGATTGTAACCTGCTCGATCATACCTTGGAAGGGCATTTTCCCCTGCGACTTCTATGTTCTCCCTCCAACCTCCGGTTAAGACCTGCAACGACATATCCAGTCAATGCACTTGATATCAAGCTTGTTATGATTCCACGACAGCTTCAACGGAGTTTCCCTATAACAGTTTGTCAATCCTATAAGCTTGTATTTTCCTTGTAGCAATCCTGGACTTATTAATACAAATACAAGTGACAAAACTCAGCTGTGTGAGGCATTCAAATCCTCACCTGTTGTACAAGTTCTTGTGGAGCACTTTTAGCTTCAGCGGGCTGGTCGGAATCTCTCATCTCAAGACATGTAAAATTGAAAATGGCATCATGTCTTGACAACATCCTCGCTATTGGACGGTAGCCATCTCTATCTTTAAGATTATAGAATCCTGCAGTGAGCTCGGCTGCATGGTTGTTGTCATTGTACCACCAGTGGATACCGGATACCTGATCACATTACAGGTAAGTCCTTGATTCATGATGCGAAAGATTATGATTGCTTTGATTACAGAATTACGATAGCTATGCACTTACTTTCGCTGCTAGCTTGACTCTGCGACCTAAGAATGCTTTGTTGGCTTCCTCTAGGATCTGGTCGCCGTGGCTCAGTAGCTTATTGGAGTACCACGTCAAGAAGAACGTTCCTCTTTCAGTAAGGTATGCTCCGTTTTTTCTGAAGAACTCAGTCGCCTCAGGTTTGTCATTGTATTGTCCTGCATCTTCAGGCAATTCCCACTCGGGATGTCCTGCTTTTAACGCGGCGTTCTTAAAGTCTTGTTGAAGGTATCTGTCATAGCACTGAATCATGATGTTTATGGATGATTGTTCAGTTTAAGGTATTTCATTAATAGTTGGATATAGGGATGATCGCCTAACCTGAAATTCTCCTATTCCAGGAAATTTCCATCCTTGATTCTGCGGATACGAAGGGTATCGGAGTTCTCCGGCTGGACCAAGCCCGACTTCTATGTCCACTATGAGGTCAGCATCCAGGAAATCAGACATGTTTTCTCCAAAGCTCTTCATGTAGTCACTATATATCTTGATCATTTATAACCAAATTTTAGCCTCAAAACAAAATATTCTTGCAGATATGACGAAGACTGATATAGACTTTTTATCATAACTCATCAAGAAGTTCTTCTCAAATGGGACGAACAGAGAATTGGACCTCTAAACTAAAGGTTGCATCGTTGGGATTCCAGAAATTAGTGGATATCTGAAGTCTCGTGAATCACAACATGTGAAAATTCAAGTGGCCTTACCTCAACTGCAGTTCTCCCAGCAAAAAGAGGCTCATTGTCAACGCCAGGAGTGAGGTACTCCTTATTCCTGTTGCCTGTTCTGTTTGTGTAGAAGATATCAGGATTCGACTCCCCAATGTCGAGAACCCATTGAGGAAGCGGGATATTGACCGCATCCCCAATGTTTCCGCCACATTGGTGAAACGACATTATCGCTTGCAGTTTTAGGCCGCATCTTTGAACAAGCTGGAACAAGCGTCTGTAGGCACTCCATCGGTACTGCTTAGGGCCTTGGGATTCCACTATCCCCCACCAAACGTCCACCATCACCCCGTCGACTCCTGCAGCTCTCAGCTGCTCCAGTCGCTTCCTGATACCTTCCTCATCCTCGAGGACATTGTCGACTGTTATCACTTCCAGCTGTCACCAATTAGCCTCTTTCAACTCAAGAACGCACACTAGATGGTAGCTTTTGAAAAGGGTCCCATGAAAGAATAGTGATTACTTACAGGTAGCATTACATAGATGGGCACATAGTTCAGCAACATCTTGTCATCATCTCCGTCATTGAGTTTAACCTGCTTCATTATAGTTCACTGCCAAAGGTTAACAGCTTCTTCTTCATATAGACGGTGACCCTAAAGCAACGATATTGTGCCGTGCATATCTAGTACTGACAGAGCCAAGCAAAGAATAAAGCTCCTTTGTCCGTAAGGGGTTTATGGGCATTATAGCAGTGGAAAATACAAATTACTGATGGGAAACATAGTTTGCATGAGATTAGTCTATTCAGAAGACTTAACCTATAAGGGACTTAGATCACGACCCTGATCAACAAGATGGTAGCTAAATATTCGACTAGTGTGCTATCATGAAATTGCAAGCATATCCAACTCTTTTTCCAAATTTCTATTTGGTGTGGCCATTTGCCGCAATTCAGTTTAGATTCTATATTAAATGTATAAGATTAGATTCAAAATCAATTTAGTAATGAGTGAAATGGTTTAAGATTTTATATATAAGAAAATTGTTTGTGTTGTAAAAGTAACCAAATATGTGCTGCTGCAGCGATTTTTTTCTTTAATGGTGAGTAATGATGGATCCAATTTTTAAAAAAATTAATTTTTTTTGATTTTGTAAAAAAATAAGTGATGAATATAAATATATATGAAAAAAGTATTTATGTGGCTAGTCACATATGTGTGACTAGATCGTTGGATATTTGAGATTAAATATTATTTTAAAAAAAGAGAAATGAGTCATTAATTCGGAAATGTTATTTTGAAAAAAAAAAGAAATAAATTTTTAATCTCAATCATTAATTCAGAGGATCTAATCAAATATAACTTTGTTATGCGTGGCTAATCATAAAAACTTTTTCATTGGATAGTTGAGATTAAATGTCATTTTAAAAAGAGAGAAATAAATAATTAATTCAAAAATGTCATTTTGAAAAGAAAAATAAACTTTAATCTCAATCATTAATTCAGAAAATCTATCCACATGTTATTTTATTATGTGTGGCTAATCACGAAAACTTCAAACCCTATATATATAAATGGGTTAGTGTTTATGCAGTCAATTATGTGTTGCGAAGCAAAAACACTTTTTCCATATATATAAATATAGTGTTTATATGACTAGCTATATATATGAATAAATTATTGAATTTTCAAATCAATTATTTGGATTAAAAATCCATTTTTACGTTAATTTTAAAAAAAATAATTTTTAATCTCAAATCCAATGATAAAATATAGATAAACTGTTCTCAACTTTGTGGAAAAGAGTTGCAAACTGCCTTTCTCTCACACTATTCGTCAGTTACCTTGAATTCTTGATTAGGAGCAACAGAAGTCCCGGCCGAAGAAGCACGAGTTATAGCTGCCGCCCCTCTCCGCTTCGCTGACCGGAGACTCCAATCTGATCGAGCCCTGATCCCAATCAATTTCCTCGTCCTCGTCGCGGTGTCGACGAGATAAGTGGCCAAATTTCCGTGAGGAACCCCAGATGGAATTTTATGATGTTGAAGCCTCATAATCTCTGGCAATGCTCCAAGCTTTGTGCCCATATTGGTATATGTGGCTGCTGGCATTGATGGAGGAGATGCTGCAACAGTGGTGTGTGGAAAAAATGGCAGAATTTGAATTGTGAAGTATGGGATTGCTATGTGGCTGGTTGATGATTGGCAGTGTGGGAAGATACAGAGGATTTTGCTCCCACGAATATGTGTGGCAGCTATTGGTTTGTTATTTTGTGAAGTTGAGTAATTTCCCCTCACTGATTTTTCAAGGTTTGTTTTGCGTTGTTACGAACCTCTATGTGGAATTAGGGCGATAAATAACTCGAACGGATTCGAACGAGCTTGATTTGATTCGATAAAAATTCGATTTTAATATTGTTTATTAAATTGGTGAATCAAATTTTAGTTTTAATTTTAAACTCAGTAAAATTAAATGACTTAAGCTCGAGTCATTTATGATCGGTTTGATAGACCCACGAATTAAATAATTTATAATCTCACGAGGGGCTCGATTAAACTCCTATTTAGGATTCGAGTTTATATATATGCATAATATTTAATTTTCATAATTATATACATAATATAATTAAATATATTTTATATAAAATTTATTTTCCAAAAAAATTTTAGGTTGTGATTTTGATGATGAATTTTTTTTTGCTTAAGATTCAATGATATTATAATTTATTCATACAATGTTCGACTGGGTTCAAACTCGACTCAAGTCGAGTTTAAATCTTATAATTTATGAAATAAATCTGAAAGATTCGACTTGATTAGACTCGAATCAAACTTAAAACTATTTTTTATCTAAATTAGTCGAATACATATCTAATTCGATTCAACTTGACTCATTTACAGAACTACCTGGAATGATAGAATTATTTATTTTTTTGAATATTTTCATTCTTCCCGAACTTTGGGCACACACTTCAAAGCAAGTTCACATGACAAATTACAAGTGGGCGTTATAATTTGTAGTGCAAAAAGTCGATTTTTTTTTTTAATTTTAATTTTGGATTTTTTAAAAGCAAAAAAAAAAAAAAAAACACCAACAACAGAACCTATTCACAGAAAACAATAATAGGCAATTAAAATTAAAATCAAAGTATAATTTTTTTTTTTATTGTTTTGAATTTCATAAACAGACAGATTATGTGCTGATCTTTTTACCATTTGCGAAAAATTTGTCATTTCAAAATCTCATGGATCCTAACCATTTTAAATTGTTGCTTTCAGAGTTAATGAACTGAAATAATTTTCTTCTATTCTAGCAGTGGTTCTCTTTCTGGATGGTTCGAAGAATATGGCCATGCCATTTTCTTATTTAGAAAGCAAAATATAATCTCTAATGATGTTTAGCAGAACTAAGAAAGTAACAAAACAATTCAAAACATCTAGATCTGAGTCAAATTCAAGTAAATCAAAGGGATGAGAGTACTTGAAAGAACGATCAACATATAAGAAGCTCAAAATGGTGTAGCACTTGTGAGCAAAATTTGTTTAAAACCATGATGAATCTTTGCATGGTTTGTATCCTAAATTTAATACTCACGTTGCGTTTGGAATAAAGGAATGGAAGAGATAAAACGAGAGATTGTTTGGAATGTGAAAAAAATGGAATCATGCGTTTCATTCCATGTGTATCCTAAATGTTGTTTTTCATTGATTTTATTTTAATCTTAATCATTGAATTTAAACTAAACACATATATATCATGACACATATCTTCTCAACCCTATAAATATGCAAAATATATAAAATTTACTGCATAAAAATAATATTCTGACTGATAATAGTGATTTAGAGAGAGAATGGTGGGGGAAGAAGATATAAAGTGTGTGTATATCCAATAAAACCCTAATTGGAGATAACTGAAATTTGGTAGTTGTATGAGGAGCAAAAAGATCAATTAAAAATAAATCTCATTCCATTCATGTATTGAAAAGATTATTTCGAATCTTCATGTATACAATATCCGAAAATTTTGGGAATTTAGAAACGAATATATAACATTATGATTTTTAAAATAAATCGTGCTTAAATGTTATATATTTAAATCCAAGAAAATATTTGATTATTAAATCAAATATGACGATGGAATATTCTGGGTTGATTTGTTGAACGCGCCAATAAGCGTTATGAACGGATAACGTCACAATGTTATAATGTTATGAACGTTGCGCGTAAGAACTATCGATTTAATTCCATAAATAATGGAATATGACTCGGAAAGTCATATTTTCATATACGGGATAAATCTATCAATGCAAATAGATTTTTCGTAGATTAATATTGTGAAATTATGGTGAATAATGGATTGAACGAGACGTATCGTGGGACGGGACGTGGGATATTCACACACCTTACCTAATTCCCCATTTTCCCTCCACTTCCTCTCCATTCCCACACACACACTCCTCCACTCCACACCATCTCAACCACCAGCACCATCTTCCGTCATCCTCGTAAACAGCCACCAACAGCAGCCTCCAATCGCCGCCATCAATCTCACGATCATCATCATCAACAACAACATCAAGCATCACTAACATCTTCTTCGTCTCATCATCAATCCATCTACGTCATCATTGCACCATCATCACCACGCCGTGAGAATAAAGGCAGCAGCGGGACGGGAGAAGGATCGATGCCAGCAGCTCGGCCAGGAGACATCAACGGATTCATTCGTGTGATCGTGTGTATTATGGATCATCGATAATCGAGGTAACCTCACTCGTCTAATACACCTCTTTTATTCGTTCACACGATTCAAACACGTCCGTGCATGTTTAAGACATGTTTATGCTGTGTTTGATGTGTATATAATGGTTTGGATGCGTTGTGGTGTGAATTGACGAATTCCGTCGCAAAATTATAAATACTATTTTGATATAAACAAGTGTTCCACATATAAAACATGCAATAACTATGTTACAATTATAAAGTTGAAATCATTACATCAAAATAAGATAAATAAAAGTTCGACGTATTCGTTACGCATTTCGACGTTACAATTAAAACTTTCCTTCCTACATGTTTTATATATTGTGTAAGTATCAGAATAAGGTGTCATACCTAAAAATATACGTATAATGAATTGTTTATTGATAGGAAATCATACTTTGCCTATTACGATTGGTTAAGAGTGCAAAATATTGCGATAAAACTAAAGTTAAGGAATTAAAAATTTTTAAAGATTTACGACGGATTCCCTCGCATATGTTAATGCTCAACACTTCGGAAAAATCAATTTTTTAGAAAAATGTATTTTGAATTTGCGACGGATCCGTCGAAAATCTAGATTAAATATTTTATTTTGTTTTGGGCCGGAATCCGTCGCAGAAGAAAATTTATATATTCAAATTCCCCTTCTCTTCACGTCGCCTCCTCCCTCGTCGCCGCCGCTGCCGTCCTGCCTCGCCGTGTCATGCCCTACGTTGCCACCCGTGGCCGCCTCGACGGTCGCAGCCTCCCCAACTCCACCTGTCAGGCAGAGGGTGGCGGTGATATGGGTAGATTTCCTCCGGGTCCAAATGATGATTCTTACCTTCCGGAGCAGCGACATCCCGGCTTAACCGAATATTGACATACGTAACATTATATTACTTATGTGTTTATTGTTGTTTTTTTTTTTTTTTTTGTTCTATATGATTTTGAAATGTAGTTTTTAGGGATTTTATTCGTGACATTGTAATCTTTAAACATGTGTTTTAGTGAGTTTTTGTAATTATTATTATTTTTTAATAATATTTACATTCCGCGACGGATTCCGTCGTAAAATATAATTAAGTTGTATTTCATGATACTAATCTTTGCGACGGATGCCATCGCAAATTTAATGAAATTTACGACGGAATCCGTCGTAAAAATAATGAAATATCTAAATTACACTTATTTATGCGACGGATTCCGTCGCAGACAAAATGAAATCTACGACGGATTCCGTCGCATAAAATGCTTTTATTTTTAATTATTGAATTGTATTAAGAAATTACTGGAATGACTATTTGCGACAGATTCCTTCGCATGATAAATTAATTTTAAAAAATTATAGTTTACGACAGAAAATGTCAATCCGCCGCAATAATTTTAAAATTACGACGGATCCGTCGCAAATTATTGATTTTGCGATGCCATTTGTGGCGACGGATTTTGACATCGCAAATTCTGTCGCAATTTATGTCGTCGACGGAATTTTGTCTTTTTGCGACGGATTAATTCCGTCGCAAACTGTTACGGTTTTTTGTAGTGTTATGACAGTCTACATAGGAACGCACAAGGAAGCGATAATCAAGACTAATCCATAATGCAAACCTCAATGTTGAAAACGAAACTAGTCATCAAATATTACAACCCAAGTGTTTGTTATTACACAATGCTTGAATACATCAAACTTCAATGGCAGAAAACTGTGCGAGATGTCTATTATTACAACCATTCAGTGTTCGAGTTGTATAACATCTTTATTTTCATGAGGGAAACCGCTATCAACATACAACTACTCATGAGCAAAAGAGAAGAAGTCATGAACAAAGGAGATGCTCAGTAGACGCATGAACCTAATGGAAGGAAAGAAACAAAAAAAAAAAAAAAAAGAACCCATGAGCAAAAAAGATGCTCAGTAGATCCCGAGTACTGTCAAGGATTAGACATCACGTGCCAGGACTTGAGCACATTCATAGCTATCATCTTGACAGTATATTAAATCCTCAATATTATGTACATGAATACAACTTTCGATCCTTTATGTCACACCGTCCTGTTTATTCGTCTACTTACTAACTTTCCTTTATTTATGTTCCAACATCGATCTATCCCATCACAACACGCGAGACGTTTAGACAATAACTCCACACGCGAACAAGTGAAGATTTCTTCCACTTTCAATCTGCGACCACATCAAACACATCGTCAATTGGCTCCCTACAAGCAACTGTTGAGCACCCGAGTTATCAAGGGTGGCTAAACCCTGCCGCAACCTCGGGTCCCTGGAAACAATTACCCTACAACCCCTATTGGCATCCCAGCAAGCGACTGTTCAGGATCTGAATTGCCAGGGTTAACCCCAGCACCTTGCCGTAATCTTGGGTCCCTGCAAACCAGTTCCCAGATCGTACCACAAGCATGTGATGGAGAAAGCTAGTCTTTCCTCTCTCATCAGTAATCTCGTGTCTTCATGCTCCGATGTACCCGACCCGAGATAAAGTTCTACGCTCACGGTTATCTTAACTTCAATAATTAGGAATGGATATTTAGGTAATTGTATATTTCATGTACCTCTTCTCCTAATTTATTGTCGTATCACGAGTGTTATCGATTATATCTGAGTTATTAATTATGTCACTACTCAATTTATAATTATCATTTTTATGTTATCCGTATAAATTTTATGTTTATTAGATTTTAACAAGATGAATTATAACATTATGTTCTAAACGATTATTTCGAGAAGTCCTAACTTATTGGCATCACAAGAGACCGGCACCTTTCACTAAATCACCCAAGAACAACACGAAAACAATTGCGCAACGAACACCACACCAATCCCACCACCAAACCAAGGTATTTTCGCGTCCGAATCCACACAAATCAACCATCTCTAACTTGCGGAACCCTCGCCACAGTGGATCGAACCAAAATCAGCAAGGTTCATCTCCCACACACACATATATGTATATGTACATATATATATTTATATACCGACAATCACATGCCAACATACGCATACAACTTCACATCAAACTACTAACTCATGGGCTAATCACAAACAAGACGGAAAACGGGACGGGGTTGAGTTACCTCACGCTAGAGGGGTCGAGCCCGGTGGTGATGATGGCTATCCGGTGGAGGGGGGATTGCGGCTGTGGGAATTTGGGTAAAACTGGCGGCAGCGGCAGTTGTATGAGCGGAAAACATAAGGTTTTTGCTACAATCTTATATGTGTACTTGTACGTGTACTTTGATATGGTTATATGATCTCGTGTGACCTTCTTTTTCTTTTTTTCTTTTTTTCTATCTTTCTTTCTTATCTTATCCTTTTCTTTTCTTTTTTTCATGTGTGTGTGCAGATTTTGTAGATTCGTCGTTGTTTCATTGATCGTCACAATGAAGAGATCAAATAAGCCTCCCGTTGACAAGTTTTACCATTTGAAGAAGATGATTTTTTTTTCTTTTGTTTTTCATATTTTGGCTGTGACGTCTAGAAGATAAAAATATCATATACTCAAGTATGCATCACTCCCGATAGTTACAAAATGAAGGCCACCTCGACATCGAAATGACAGAGACTGGATAAGAATGGAATGTTAAAACCAACAAGATGAGTTTGACTGTAGTAATATACTGTAAAAACATAATACAGTTCAGCTCCTTGGATTTATGCACTACATTAGAGTAGTTCTGATACTGATAAGTGGACTATAAGTTTATTGGAATTATTTTTAAAAAAAATTAAAGGAAAAAAAATGCTACAATGTTGAAGTTAGAAGGCTGAACGTGGCTACTATGGTGCAGAAGTCAAAAGACTTGGCAACAGATACAAGAAAGATTTCTGGACATATCTCAAGTTCTAGGAAGAAGAGAAGAATACCAGAATCCCTGAAGAAATGCTAAAATATCTGCGGTCTTTTAAGTACGAGAAGGATGAAAATTGGCAAGAACTACACAAGTTTCAAGATGGGACGCTCACCGTTGAGGTGAGGAAGGAAGCATTGAGATGCTTTCCGCTAGATGTGGAGACGTAGTGAAAGGTTAAATTGTGCCATTTATCATGCTTTCCGGTACATGCTTGAGGGAATGAAGTACTAAAAGTCTGTCATGATTCGGATTGAAACATATTCTTGTTGATATGAAGTCAGTGAATTTTGTCAATCTAATATGCTCTATCATTGACAAGTAAATATGTTGAACTGATACAGACAAGTAGATTTGCAGGAGCATGTTATTTACAATATGGTCCTTGCTTATCACCGTAATACATTGTTTGATGATGTAGGGTGATCATCCATAGCATGCGTTGGCTAGGAAGGGTTATCTAGCCAATAATATTGCATCGTTCATCTCATTGAATGCCTAGTTTATCAACTTTCTACGTCGAACAATCTGAAGCTCACACATGCTACTATTGACAAGGAGATAGAATTGGATCTTGAAGGCGCTCCCAATTTGGAGTCATTGACGGCTAGGCTACATGAGAGAGGAGCGTACTACCTATTCGATGTAACCTTGGAAAAGCTTCCTCTGTTGTCCATCCTGGATGTCACCACTGATGCAGATTATGTACGTAGTTTTGTAGGGAGAAGGGTAACTGCCCATCAACTTGACATATGGCACCATCCGATTCCAGCGTTGCTTAAACTGATTGAGAAATCAATATAGAGATTGGTTTTCAATCGGTTAGATGATGCCTTATGATGGTTGTGGGGTTGGAATCACTTCTCCTGAGCCTAAATTTCTTAATGTGATGATGCAGTGATGCTAATATATTCTCATGTTGATTTGCTGATCATTTTTGTTGCCGTTTCATTGTGCAGTTTAATTGCTTGCCAATACATAGCAGCATTATTTGAGGCAGGATCTTTTTGACCTACGAACATTCGATGTGTTGAAGATGATTCATTTGGTTAAAGCCTTACCAAGTTTGTGCAAACTAGAATTATGGGTAAGACGATTCGTGATTCATCTTTCACTCTTTATTGCTTTTCTCTTTCTCGTGTTGCGTTTCAACTTCAATTTCTTAGAGCAAATCCAACCTTGATGATAAAATAAATAGTTATTATTATAATTTGGCATCAAATAGCACTACAAAAAACTATACTTAATTACAACGGAAACAATCCGAAACAAAATGTATATTTTTCGTCGCAGCGACATTTTGCGACGGACTTTGCGATGGACACGTCCGTCGTAATAATACTTGTCGCAAATCAGTATTTTTGTTATGGATCCGTCGCAAACCTATGCATTTGTGACAAATTCACTACCTCCGTAACCAATGAAAAATTTTCCTAAATAGTTAATTTCTAAATTTTGCGACGAAATTCCGTCACAATGATGTTCCTTTTAATTTTTTTTACAAAAACATGCTGCGATGGATCCGTCGCAAAGTATATCATACTTGTGATGGATCCGTCGCAAAAAGTATTTCTTTAAAAAAAATAAAAGTAATGCGACGGAATTCCGTCGCAGAATATTTTTTTAAAAAATAAAAATAAAAGGAACATTGCGACGGAATTCGATCGCAGGTTTTCAATTTTGTAAAAAAATAAATAAATTCAAAATTAATTAAAACCTGTCAAAAACATATAGTAGTTTATTACATCATTTAAATTGTAGCGTTTTTGATAAAAATCGTCGTACGAATACAAACAGAAATACATGAATCGAAATACAATTGATCAATGACCTGTTAGACTAGGATGACGTTGCTCCGGAGGGCATGAATCATCGCCGGACCTGGTGGAAATCGTGGTTGATCGGTCCCAGCCTCGGTCTGATATGTGGAAGCCGGATCGTTGCCCATCTGCCTCATTAGAAAAGCAATTTGTGCCTCCATCCTCTGCATCTGTTGTCTCTGAGTGACGAACTCTTGCTGTAGGCCCTTATGCTCCTTCAACGAAACTCCGAATCCACGTGCACCCTGTGACTGCGTCCGAGAGATGACATTGAGCTGACTATTCGG
The DNA here is from genome assembly GCA_035668315.1 of Drosera spatulata. Lineage (NCBI taxonomy): Eukaryota > Viridiplantae > Streptophyta > Magnoliopsida > Caryophyllales > Droseraceae > Drosera > Drosera spatulata. The sequence goes on along the minus strand of JAOVYX010000001.1, from coordinate 31,428 downwards.
ATAGAACTGGCTAGTAGCTGAGCCAATTCTATATACCCTCCCCTTCGACATGCCAGCAACGTCGATATAGGCATGGGACGTAGCAGCTGCCAGCTGCTGCTGCGACGCATCAGGATTCATTGACTCATCAACTTGCGACTCGGGGATTTGGCTGAGTCGCTCATAAAATTGATCCTATAATTATGAATGGAATCATTTATAACGAAAAATATTTGACGATTTTAGAATAATAAAATTTGAAAATACAATATACCCGAAACTGTGTAGCTGTCTCGTCAACCATCAGAATATTGAACAGTGACTTTCCAGCCAATATGGTGTTCACGATGTTAGGAGTACCCAAATTCCTATGGAACTCCACAAAAGCCTCAAACTGCGTGGCTTTCCTTTTTAAAGTAGTTTTCTGAATAGATTAATATTCAGATTAATTGAAATTTTAAACTAATATATATTACACAAATATAATTGAGGCCAGATTGAATTAGTAAAGTTTAAAGTTTTATCATCCTCTTCGCAACAATGATGGAGGAGGCACTGCCCTGCCCGTGCTTTGCCTTTCTTTTATTTCTGTTCGCAACATTGATACGGGATCTTTCCTGAATCTTCAGGTCAGACATAAACCTCTCAATCAAAAGATAGCCGACATCCTCACTAATCCATGGCACGGCCTCGTACTAATCATGTTCCTGCTGCATAATCTTGATCCTTGTCTTGAAGACGTCATCTCGCATGCAGTCATGCAACTTTACCTCCCAAGTTGCACCTACTTGGGCATCCAAGGAAGGATTCCAATTAAACAATGTTTGCAAATTTGAAAAATGAATTACTACGGATGGATAAATTAAATTAAATGAAAACAGAAGCATACAAAATATTACATACCGAGAAATATCTAAGCATCTGATCTCGTACAGCTAGGGGGACCTCACCAAAGTTCATCCACGGCTCCTCGTAGAACGCCTGGAAGGATGACGCAGTCCCATGCGCCACATCCCACTGATAAAACCTATAAATATAGAATAACACATGGATGACGTTCAGAAAAAATATAAAAATACTGTGATATGTATTTGGTATACGTGAAATTTGAATTTAAATGAAAAGTATACCAATGTGTATCTGGATGTAGAGGAACGTCAGAATCAGAATCTACTGATGTAGATGCACGAGATGTACGAGATCTGCAAGATCCACGAGAAGGTCCGGGAGAGGGCTGTGCAAACGTAGAAATACGTAGGGATGAGGCTGCTGGCTGTTTATCGTCGTGTAAACCGGCCATGATATCAAACTGGTCTGTCTCTGGGTGTATGGACCGAGAAGTGATCTCTATGCTCCTATCAAATGAGCGATCGACACTATAGGACCAGTACCTCGACCACTACTTCTCCCTCCATGGGAGCCTGGACGTCTGCCTCTACGTTTACTAGTAGATGCCCCAGAACACATCTACAAAAGGAAATTATACTTAGTGAAATCAAAAGTCAGACTCAAGCATTAATTAGTTCATTATTGGTCTAGTCGTTATATTTACATTAAAATTAATTCATGATCTTCTTCTCCTCTTTCTGTTTCTTCGTCCTCTTCTTCCTCCTCCCTCTCTTCAACATCTTCTTCTTCTTCGTCAGCTCCATCCATCTCATCATCTCCATCATCATCATCATCATTCTCATATTCTATCTTCTGTAATGGTTCAAGAATGGGTGGGCTGACATTCAACACTTCTTGAAAAGCTTCTTCCGCTTCTTCAGGAGCATCAATTGTTGATCGTGATTTTGTTTTGAACATAGCCCACCATTTCTTCAGGAGCGTAGTACACCTGAATTGCTTGAGTCGCGAGTACAAAAGGATCATAGAGACCTCTATATCGCATTGTCCTATCAATATCAACAATCCCATATCTAGGATGCGTACTCAACCCCAAGACAGAATCAAACCATTCACACTTGAAAAGAACCGTCTCCAAACTCCTAAATCTTGGCACGATATATTGGAGTTCCATAATGTCAACGAGGATACCGTAATAGTCTACATCACCTTCCCCTTTAACACACACTCCCCAATTAGTCGTCGTCTTTCCCTTACCACGATCATATGTGTCAAAGAAAAAGTCATTCACAACATATTGTTTGAATTTCTTAACATAAATCGCTGGGCCGACAGCAATTGCCTTTACGATCTCATTATCTTGTAGCCACATCGCCTGTGAATGGATCAAATAGACAAATTATGATATTTGTAAAGTCCAAGCTTTATGAATATTAATATTTTTAGACTCACATGATTTTTCAACCAAACCGGCCATATACTACGACCTTCCGTCCAAGCTGTCTCGGTAGTATTAACACAACCTCTCCTCACCATGTCTTCCTCGAAACAACCTATAAAATCCGGACTATTTCATTCACAAAATTTTACTCAGACAAGCAATATACTGCATCATTTTAAGTGAATCATCTTAAACGATACCTTTCAAACAGTGTAACAAGTTCACAATTATTCAGGATGTATCTATGAGCTGCCTCGACATCTCACTCCTCAAGTAGGAGCTTCTTATTTGACATTTTATTTTTCTTTTTTTATTTTTCTCACTCGGAGCATATCCTCCATTTCTTCGAAAGATATCAGGAAGGTCAGGAGCATCCTCATTATCACCATCTCTTCTAGCACAACGAGAAAGATCATTAGCCTTAGAATCTACGCTCCCTGAAAATACAATTTTGCAAAATTGTTTGCTTCCTCCAAAATATAAGCTTCGCATATAGAACCCTCAATATGAGTTTTATTCTCAATCTTCTGCTTCAGATGAAATAAGAACCTACATAAAAGTGCTATGCGAGTTTCAATGTTGATAATGCCTCCCTTGTAATGATGCGTAATATGAAGCATTATCTTTCAAAAATATACATCCACCTGTAGTGAACAGGTCCTCCTATCTTTGCCTCGGACGATAGATGGATTGGGAGATGTTCCATGGAGTTGAAGAAACCCGGAGGCATAAATCTCTCTAATTTACAAATAATCTCATGAATGAACCTCTCTAACCGCTCCATGTCACCACGAGTAATACAATTGCAGCATAAGTCCTTGAAAAATTGGCTCACCTCCGTGAAAGCTTGCCATACATTCGGAGGCAATAACTCCCTGAAGGCAACTGGGATCAAACGCTGCATAAATACATGACAGTCATGGCTTTTCATGCCTCGAAGCTGCCACTCAGACTCTCGAAAGCAACGATAAAGGTTGGAAGCATACCCATCGGGAAACTGTAGATCCTTCACCCTATCACACAACATCTTTCGTTGGTTCTTCTCAAGAACAAAAGGAGCTTTCGGCATCAATAGTTGTGTCTCACCATTATGACCAACACTCTTCACAACGTGAAATCGACGTCTTTTATAGTAGAGTGCCAAATCTCTTCTTGATTTTACATTATCTTTGGTCTTCCCCGTGACATCCATCACTGTGTTGAAAACGTTGTCAAACACATTTTTCTCGATATACATCACATCAAGATTATGACGGATCAGAAGCTTGCTCCAGTACGGAAGATCCCAAACTATGCTGTTCTTACTTCAATTATGACGGCTATGAAAACCAACTACTGCAGATGGTAGATCACACTTCAAACGTTCCAACGTGGTGGGGATCCTGGAAACACTAGCAAACACCTCATCTCCACTTCAAATACTGATCGGGGAGAAGGGGGGGAGGAACTCTATCTTATTCTTCATATATCCACTCTTGTTCTTCCTGAGAGGGTGATCCAATGGCAAAAACCGACAATGACAATCAAACCAAGAATGTTTCCTCCCATTCTTGAGGTGGAATGACTTTGTCCTCTCCATGCAATGAGGACAAGCCAAACGACCAACTGTGCTCCACCCAGATAGCATCGCATAAGCAAAAAAATCGCTAATGGTCCAAAGCAAACAGGCTCTCATCTGGAAGGTTTGGCGCTTATGCATATCGTATGTCGGTATTCCAACTTCCCACAAACTAAGAAGCTCCTCTATCAGAGGCTGCAAATATGCTTCTAAATTTCCCTTTGAACTCTTTGGACCTGGGATGATCATATTCAAAAACAAATACGGTCTCTTTATGCACATATTGGGAGGGAGGTTGTACGGTGTGAGAATGACGGACCAGCAATAATACTCCTTCCTCGACTTTCCAAACGATGCAAAACCATCAGTGCAAAGTCCCAGACATACATTGCGTGCCTCCCTCGCAAAGGACGGAAAAGTAAGGTCCACGTGTTTCCATGCCTTGGTGTCAGACGGATGTGCCATCACGCCAGCATATCGATGAGAAGAAGCATGCCAAGACATGGCCTCGCTGGTTGTACTATTAGCATACAATCGTTGCAGCCTTGGGGTTATTGGGAAATAACGAAGTACACTCACACATGAGCGCTTCTTAGATCTCCTCTTCTGCTTGAATCGGTCTGAATTACAGATTGAGCATCTTTCTAATCCTACAGCGTCTTTCTAGAAGAGCATATAACCGTTTGGACAATAATCTATCTTTCTCACAGGAAGTTGCAACCCTTTCATCTGCGACTTGATGTCGTACATCCCGTCCTTCATGATGTTATCTGGGAGGCACACGTCCTTCAACAGCTTACAGATTTAATCCACCGCTCTATGAGGGAGGTTATATTCGTATTTAAGAGTCAGAAGTCTTGAAACAACGGCCAAAAAAGACATTTTACATCCATCGTACAAGGGAGACTGAGAGGCATTCAACATGTCAAAATAATGCTTCGACTCCGGAAGGGGAGCCTCGTCATATTCATGTTCATTTGCAGCCTCGGTCTCTTCATAATATTCTTGAGGAAAAGCATCAACCAACATGTTGTAATTGCTATGAGCCTGAAAAGCATTGGACGGTCCAGCAACATCTACTTGAGGTTCTATCCCCCATGTTTCGCCGTGGTAGACCCAAATATAATAATTTTTTTTTCTGAAACCCCTAGTTACAAGGTGATACTTCAGATCATCTACCATTTGGAATCTATCGTTCTTATACTTCGTACAAGGACATCTCAAACGTCCGGGAAAATGACCCTCGTTGGGTTGAAGAGCATTATTGACAAACTCTTCGATCCCTTCAACAAATCGGGGAAGCAAGTACGGTCCATCTAGCCGTTCATACATTCAAGATCGATACAACTCCATATCGATCAAATTTCTACATATCAACAAGTAATACATGTTCAATCAGCATAGTCGAATAATATATTTTTGCTTCATTGTGGAAGTAATAAAAAGAATTTATGCATATCTTGTGGACCAAGGATTAGAAGTCCTTTGTATTAATTGCAACTACCATACAAATCGCATGAATTATGCAATGAGAGAACCTTTTAAAGTCTCATAATTTTTAGGTAGATTATTAAGCCTTGACCAGAGGTGATTCCAAAGTGAATATCAAATCCATAGAGTAAATTGAGCTTGAATACCAACAAAACTCAAACAGCAGATTGCTATCTAATGTTCCAAGGTTAATTATCTGCCCATAAACACAAACATGCACATAGCCACTTAGAACTTAACAGCAATATAAATAACAGTATCATCATATCAACCTAATATATCATAAAAAGCACGCAACTCAAAACTTGTCAGTAGATCTATCCTCCGTCTTTTGAGATAGAATTTGGGACACTAGCTTCCCCCAAATTAATAGATTACTCGCATATTACCCTGGCGTTACCACTACAGTGTTCTTGAAGCACAGATTAAACCAAAACTGCCTTTTAGACTAGACTACTTTGTTGTATACAAGGCATGAGCCGGATAAGAAATCCAATTCCTCAACCCCACGAAATTTCAGTGTGTTAAGCATGGAACTTGCTTTCATCAATACATGAAAAGGGAATCCGTTCACTATAGTTTCTACAAACAATACTCTTATCTTAACTATAGAACTCGACAAGTTTTCATCCATAAATCACCTTGTTGCCCTTAATTTCGAAAATAGATAGACCAAACCTTATGTATACTAGAGATGAAGCATTGGTCTAATCCTTAATATACCTAGATTAGCCAGACATAGAAGCACGCAGATCCAAGCTGTACTGCTACCACCTAGGACGCAAATGAAGGAAAGACAAATTACCAACAAACCAGACTCCTTTACCTAAGCTGCCCAACCCCAACACCATTGCCCTTTACTAGAGAGTAACCAAGTGAGGCTAGTTGTTATAGCCCATAATGCAGCTTATTCGACAAAGCACAAAACTTAATTCAGAAGTCTTTACTCAACCCTCAATTCAAAGCATTATCGGATATTAGAACCAACTAAACATACAAAACATCCAACATAACATCAATACAGAAAAGACAAGCTAAAAGGGTTCAATGAAAACAAGTATGGTTACGTTTTGGACAAAGCGTCGAAGATGTTATGAGCCTCCTCCGTCACTCCAACCTCGATCCTCTCTGCCTGCCTGCAACAAACCCACAACATCAAACCACATCACGCACTCCAAACCCCACCCAATCACTCAATTCACACAATGCAAAGAAACTGATTGTCATAATCGCGTCATTCACCCGATGGCAGAATCCTCTCTAGCCTGAATCGTATTCAGATCAAGATAACTCAACGTATTCAGATTAGCTGCGGCGGCGGCTAGATGAAAGGAGGCTGAGGAAGGCGGCGGCTATCGTTGGCAACGGAGCTTGCTGCGGAGGCGAATGCTAGAGTTTGATGTGGCGAGTAGTGGCGGATATCAAGTGGTGGCGGATCCAGTGCCTGAGCGAATGACGGAATGGCGACGTCTGCGAATGTCGGAGTGGCGGTGATGACGAATGTCGGAGTGGCGACAACGAAGAAGGGATGGAGCGGAGGCAGCGGTGGTCTGGTCGACGGTGGGTTGGATATGAACGGCCGCTATCGGGAAATTTTGGTGGATCTGAGCATAGGGATCTGATCGGCTGGATCTGGTCTGTTTATGGTAAAACCTTTGCGACGGATCCGTCGCAAAAATCAATATCCTGCGAGGGATCCGTCGTAAATACTATCCACTTTGCTACGAATCCGTCTTCATATTTTGACCGGCGATATAAAATAACCCTAATTATCCTAATTTTCAGCTCATAAGATAATCATTGCCTTTAACATCATCGACGTAGCAAGCTATTCCAAAAATTTTTCATAAAATTATTTAGTTTTCATTTACTTTATGAGTTAGAAGTAATTACTAATATATCAAATCCTAACATGAACGATAATCAGTTTGTAACGGAAATTTTTTGAAAAAAATTATCAAAAAATCGTGTTTTATTGTAACAAACTTAAACGCATCGTCGTATGCGACAAAAAAGTTGACAAAGTAAGAATCAAAAAATAAAAAATTGACATTATGCATGATCTGTGACGGATTCCGTCGCAAAATCAATATCCTGCGACGTATTCGTCGCAAATACTATCAAGTTTGCTACGCATCCGTCTTCATACTTTGATTGGCGATAAATAGCCCTAATTACCCTAATTTCCAGCTCATAACATAACCATTGCCGTTAACATCATCGACGTAACAAGCTATTCCAAAGTTTTTCGTAAAATTATTTAGTTTTCATTTACTTTATGCGTTAGAAGTAATTACTAATATATCAAATCCTAACATGAACGATAATCAATTTGTAACGGAAATTTTTTTTAAAAAATTATCAAGACATCATGTTTTATTGTAACAAACTTAAGCGTATCGTCGTAGACGAAAAAAATGTTAACAACGTAAAAATCCAAAAATTAAAAGTTGACATTATGCATGATCTGTGACGGATTCTGTAGCAAAAATCAATATCCTGCGACGGATCCATCACAAATACTATCAAGTTTGCTACGGATCCGACTCCATACTTTGACCGGCGATATAAAATAACCCTAATTATCCAAATTTTCAGCTCATAAGATAACCATTGCCTTTAACATCATCGACGTAGAAAGCTATTCCAAAGTTTTTCGTAAAATTTTTTAGTTTTCATTTACTTTATGCGTTATAAGTAACTAGTAATATATCAAATCCTAACATGAACGATAATCAGTTTGTAACGGAATTTTTGTAAAAAATTTTTATCAAGACAACATGTTTTATTGTAACAAACTAAAACATGTTTGAGTATACGACATGACAAAATGTTTACACCGTAAAAATATAAAAAATAAAAAATTAACCTTATGCATAATTTACGACGGATCCGTCGTAAATAATTTCCAATTTGCCACAGATCCGTCTCCATACTTTGATCGGTGATATATCATACACATACATATTTTTTCTAAGTGATACAAACCCATCTAGTTGAGACGGATCCGTAGCAAAAAAGGATCCATTAAATCGTTTTGCTACGGATCCGTCGCGATTTATTTACATGTTTACGACGGGAGTTGATTTTTCCGTCTTAAAGAATTCGAATTTTTTTTTAAAAATCATTATTAGAGACGGATCCGTCGCAGTTCTCAACTGAGTGCGACGGATGATTTCAGTAGCAAAATATTTCCGTCTCAAAAACGGTTTTTTTTTTTTTTTTTTGTAGTGTAGTGCTTTTAACATCAATTATAGAACGGTCACTCGCATGTTTAGTTCTATTTTATACCAAAATGGTTTCATTTGAGCAAATTCTCTCTCGATCATATCTTTTTTTATTTATCAAAGTACAATTTAGGCGTCGACGTGATTTTCTATAAACTTCTTTTCAAAATTTCATATGCATCATAAATTTTTCAAAATTATACCAATTCTTTTCAAAATTTCATACGCATCATAAATTTTTCATCGAATATTTTATCCTTATATTCTACTAATTTTTGAAGTATATTTTTATATGTTTTTTTATTAAATAAGTAAATTTGTAACCTTCATAATTCTTTGAAAGTGAAAAAACTTAAAAAATAGTCATAGTTGATGATGTGGTAAATATAGCTATACTTATCTTTGGTTTTAAATATAGAACCATTTTTTCCTCATTATTTTTTTAGCATCATTTTTTCCTCATGATTGAAGCACTGTTTTTGCATTTTGGTTTCAAATTATAGGTATAGTACCACATATAGCTCATGGTTGGATTTGCTCTGAAGGATTTATTTGCTCTTCTTTTTCCATCTATGCTTAATGGTTCCCTTGTATTCTTTTCATCGAATCCTTAATGGTTAGATTTGCGCATCAAATTATGTTTCATCGTATTATCTCTCTCGGGCCATCAGCATTGATAGAATTTTTTTTTCTCTCACAGATGATGTTGGATAAAGTTTCTGGAGAAGTGAAGATTGAAACCAATGATATAGCCATTCACCATCTGAAGCAAGTGAGGATTTCCACAAACCGTGACACAAAAGCCTTGTTTCAGTTTGCTAGCTATTTGCTGAAGCATGCTACCTCTCTTCAAAGATTGAAGTTAATGAAGGGGTCTCCATGGGATGAAGAAGAGTCGCATTATATTTCTGTTTTGGAAGAACACTCTGGCAATGCTGAATTAGTATATCACTATTGAAACGTGAACTATTATTGATTGTTCTGCATTTGTCTTTTTGTCTTGTGAAATTCAAGGGTGATAAAAACCTTACCCTTGAATGTATATGGTTTTTGTTTGCTTATTATAATGCGTGAATTTTATTTGTTTTTACTCTTTGTTCTTGAGATTGAATGGTGGAAGTAGGAATGCATAAGCTGATTCTTGTTCGTCGCTCTTCACGTTGGAGTATGAGATGGCGCTTTTCTTTTATTGCGGTTTATGGTGATTTTATGGTGATTTAATCTTCAATGTGATTCTGTGATCTATCTGTGTCTTTGTTTCCAAGATTCTGTTTCCGCAGGGGTATAATCTGATTTTGGTAGCCAGTTTATCTGTATCGTCGTCCATCAGTTTTCCTGTTGTATCGTTGGGAAGCAAGCCGAACTTTGCCCATTCATGAGAAATGGGCTCGTCGAGTTGAGGAGATTTGTTATCCAGATGATATCGACCCTTAATTATAATGTGAGTAAAGTCTATAAAGATTGCCATAGGCCAGGCTCAAAAGATGACGACCCTCTGTATCTTTATCTTACACGTTCCTCCCGAGTAGAAAACGTCTAAAACAAATTGATCAGAAGTCAATATTTGACCAAAACTCCCAAATGATGGAACTTAACCAAAAATTTGGTTTCCTTGAACACAAGTACAACTCAAAGACTATAATTATAATTACCTCACTATAAAAGAAAACATGACCTTGCTGCGTTGCTGGTATCAATACAAGAGAAAACCGAATTAGGTTCAGTGTCTTAATACCAAGTCTTCAGTTCGAAAAACATGGAGGAATTCAACATAACAGCAGTCCTAATAGGGCGCAATTGCCGATCACGGAGTACGAGTTGCAAAGATGCATCAACAATGTGCTAGCCACACGAGACACGTTGATCGAGCGGTTCGTGTTCTTAGCGGATGATGTTGAGCCCTAGACCGATAAGCCAAGGTTAAAGGCGAAGACCATCGGTGCCAGCATCAAGAAATCCCTAGACCAGATGGCCAACTGCATCAATAAAACTCTATTTCCATAACAGCGGATATTGTCTCTTGATCCCACCTTTGAAGGAAGGATAAAGCCATTTTGTCTAGCAATTCCAATATCATCACAGTTTAGTCGTCGAGTATGGCATTTCCTTGGCTGAACACCCATAAGATCTTCCGGTCTACATGATTAGAAAAAGCCAATCAAAATCACAGTTGAAAGCACTAGCTATCACTAGTAGAACTTCAATAACAGGGTTCTGTGTAACTCTAGTATAAATTTTTATTCCGTCGTACCTGTACTTATGATGCTTCTATTCGCGAAATAATACTAACACAGAACATTCTTTCTTTCTTTCTTTCTTTCTTTCTTTCTTTCTTTCTTTCTTTCTTTCTTTCTTTCTTTCTTTCTTTCTTTCTT
>JAOVYX010000001.1:1419-20411 GCA_035668315.1 Drosera spatulata | reverse complement strand
AAAAATCCAGTCTCGTTTTCGCTTTCCCACAATGGGAAACTGCATCGAAAAACCCGCACCACCACCACCACCTGAGCTTCCTCCCACCACCACCACAGACACCACAATCACCAGTGCCGCCGCCGCCACCGTCGTCGTCAAGCTCCACGGCCCCGCCTCGAACCCCCTGACCCTCTACCTCCGAATCGCCCTCTCCTACAAGCCCCTCACCCTCCGCTTCATTAACACTCCACGTGAGCTCTACACGCTCGAAACCCTCGACGACGCAGTCTCGGGCTCCGCGGAGTCGATTCTCGAGTACGCGGAGTCGCGTTTCCCTCACCCGCCTCTGCTGGCGCGTGGGAGAGGAAAGGCGTGGGATGAGGAAATGGTGGGGATGCCGATGGTGGTGAGGATGGGGAGGCTGCAGCATAGGAGCATGAGGAGGCACGTGGAGCGCGTGGTGGAGTGGGGAGCGGAGGTGGCGGCGCGTGGAGGGAAGAGCGTGGGGAAGGTGGAGGCGACGCCGAGGGTGGAGGTGAGGAGGTTTGCGAAGAGGTATGGGATGTTGTTAGATGTGTTGCTTGAGCACGCGCAGATGGAGGAGCGTGTTGTGTTTCCTGTCATTCAGGGTTCCGGTCCAGGTAGGGTCTTTTTCACCGTCGCCGTTCACTGGATTAAAAATGAGTGATAAAAATTCATGGGATTTTGGGGGCGTTCCGAGAATCGAACTCGGGACCTCTCGCACCCAAAGCGAGAATCATACCACTAGACCAAACGCCCTTCTGGTTGTTAGTTTTACCATATAAGATCAAGACTTGGTCAATGAGGGTCATTGATTGCCAGTGTTGTACTACAAGGGATGGAGTTGAGGAATGATAGGAATTGTGGGGTTAAATGGATGAAACTCATTAAATTCATGAGTGATTCTTGTTGGATTAATGAAATTGGAGGGGACAATATGTTCGAGTGGTTGATTCTTGCATGATGATGCGATATGATGTTCATTTTGTGGCGGTTTAGGGCTGAATGTGATCCTATATGGGGTGAGATCATTAAGAAGAATCGGTTAGGTGTTGAGCTAGGTCACTTATCTTTGACTCGAGCAGACATTTTTATTTTTATTTTATTTCGGCTTGGATTTTGATGGCTGGGATTAACTATTCATCTTGTTATGATGTAGAGAAGCCACAAATATTGATGCTCTTCGTTTGAGCTATGTAGTACCGATGAAAGTTTCTTAACATACTCGGCTGTTCGCTTGATGCAGGAGTGTGTATGTCTGCCAATGAGGATCATGGAAGAGACTTGCCGATTATGAACGGCATCAAAGAGGCTATAAAGTCCATTGTGGCCATTGATCCTGGTACTCCTGACTTCAGGGAAGCCTTGAACGACCTTTCTTCTAGACTTGAGACCTTGCAGGTACTCATCATTAGAACCATGAATGGTTGAGGTTGATTTAGTATCATCGTATTTCTTGATCAGATATCCAAAAGTAAGACTTGACATTGCTTAACATGACGTCGATATTTTTGTTGCGTCTTGTCAGGATAACTGCAAGAAGCATTTTGAAGAAGAAGAGAAATATGTGTTCCCCCTGATGGAGGTGGCCGATGATACCAGCGAGCAAGAGAAGAGGATGTTGAGCCGGTGTATAGATTTGATGCCAGGAACACATTCTCACCTTTTCAGCTTCTTCATCGAAGGACTTCTTCCACATGAAGCAATACAATACTTGGACTTGCTCCTCAATTATAATGATCAAGAGAGAGCGGCCCAGATGTTTCGTACACTCATCGAGTAAGATTTCTCGCCCTGACTGATCCACACGAATGAGTTATTTCGAGCTTTGTATTTCTGTCCGTATGAATAGCTTTCAAACTTACGGGTTGCCCATAAAACTGTTAAAGCTGAACCAACTCCTATAACAGAAACTATGTCAGCTGAACCAAATTGATAATTTCGTTCTTTTTTCTAGCATTTTTTGCAGCTTCACATAGGCTTTTATCAACGATCGTTTCAGGTTTTTTTTTTGGTTTTTTTTTAAAGTAATTCTGCACTGGCTCAGATGTCCAGAGACTTTATTCATTCCCTTTCATCTATTGTTTCAGTGGAAGGCATTTCAAGCGATTGAGACACAGCTTGGGCGAAGTACTGCAACAGAAGGAGGATCATTTTGAAAATAAGCTTTGCCGATGATGCAACTCTCTACCAGCAACACTCTCAGTTAGGTTAGGCATTCCGACTCAGTAAACTGCTGTCATATGCGCATGGGCTTCAGATACCTTGATGGCTTGATGTGCGTGATGTTCGAGATGTCATCGATGTCTTTTTCACGAAGTACAAAAATCCTCTAACGGTAGGTAGAACGATTCTACCGCAACATCGGATAAATCAATTTAGGCTGTTTTAGTTCACAAAAGTGTAGCGCTCTTAGTCTTGAGCGACTATTGTGTCCATTCTTCGTTGTTAGTTTGGAGTGGATTAGATTCAAGGTGTCATGACTTACTATGTTTCCGCAGTCAGTCCAGAAAATTGGCAATCTGCGCAGTCGTGTTATGTACATTTTTGTTCCATCGATTGCTTGTATATGTTCGCGCGTACGCGTATTGTTGTAACGAAACTTGCGGAGGGTTTGCCTTGGACTTGCAAAGGCACTTAATGTTTCCTGGTTTGGTCCGTGCGTTTCAAGCGACGCAGCTGGTAAATGTTTGCATGTTTAGCGAAAGACAAGACAGGGCCACACGCATTTTCCTGTAGTGCTTTGCTTTGAAGCAAAGATATGCATCATTCACATGCTTTTCCTGTTTGGTCCAATTATTTTTGCTGCCACAAAAGTTGGCAACTGATGATTCCTTCATGTGCACTACAACGTGATGTATGAACATAATAACAGCACTCGTACTTGTAGCTATGTTTTTCACAATTTAGAGAAGCTAACAGAACAAGCAACCATTGTAGTTAATGCTACACCGATCTCTTTTCTCAAGAACCTGGTACGTTGGAATTCGAACCCGAACATATAAAACCAAAACTTTCGCATGAGGCAAACTGCAACCATGTAAATTTGCGACTTTGATTAATACTAAACCATGAGTCTGAACAAAACCACCACAATGATGATGGAAACCACAAGTTTTGCCACCCAAAACAACATGGATGAGGTAACAACTGACTCAACAAACACAATGCACCGGTGAACAGAAGACTCGATATATCATGCAAGACGGAACAAAAACAGGCAGGCCATCACTGACTTGACTTTTGGCCGCCGTGTTGCCATCTTATGCATATAGACACCAATTGGTAGTCTAGCAACTACGGATCTAATACAGCTCGCCTTCCTTGTGAGTATGAATCACACAATCTGCGGTAGGCTTCGCAATGCAGGTCAACACATACCCTTTTTCCATCTGTTCATCGTCAAGAAACGACCCATCTGACTGATCCACTGATCCTGAGACAATCTGTCCAGCACAGGTCGAGCATGACCCAGCTCGGCATGAGTATGGAAGCTCTAATCCTGCATTCTCAACGGAATCTAAGATAGGAATATCATCAGGAGCCTCTATTTCATCTTCCTGGCCATCTGGACCAACAAGCTTGATCTTGTAAACTGCAGACGCTGTGACAGAAGACGACTTCAGACGGAGAGAGGGAGAGGGAGATTTCAAGCCCAAGGATTTGGAGACGTTCTTGAAGGAGCTCAGAGAGCTTGGGCTTTGTATAGGAGTGAATTGCCGGATTCCTGAATCGCCTTTTAATATAAGAGTTTTGGGGCTGCAAACAGACGACATCTTCGCAACCTGAAATCAGAAGAAAAACCATATCAAGAATCACCAGCAGGGATATGAATACTACCAGCAGTATAGAATCTGAGTATTCTGAGGTCTACACTGTTAAACTCAATCTTATACAGCTGATTAAATTTCAACCTCTTCAACTCTTGTTTGTCTCACCAGAAGTTTATTTTGAGCAATGAAAAAGCTTATGTTGATGGTGATGCCTCGAAATCAAACCGCGTGGACTTTCAACGCGTTTTTCCCTCCGCGTAGTGACTTGTGCTCGTTTTCGTGTGCCCTGCGTTTGCTCTTGTGTATATAAGGAGAGAAAGAGGAGAGATAGAGAGATAGGAGAGGAAGAAAAAGACAGAGGGGTAGGAGAGGAAGAGGAGTTTGGAGTTTTTGATATATAAACACAATAGACACATTAAACACAGAAAAATGAAGGTGTTTAATTATTTGTCACGAGTTCTTGATACTTGTATTGCTTCTTTTGTATTTCCTCATTTGGTTAGTGGATTTTTCGTCGTCGACGACCGCCCGTGGTTTTTTCCCGTAAGGGTTTCTACGTAAAAATCTTTGTCTCATTAATTTTGCGCACTTGTTATTGTTTGCGTTTATAATTAACAGATCCGTTCGTAACAGTTTAGTCGTGTGCACATAAGGCTCTTCTTAGACTGGAGAAGAACAAAGAAGAGAAGCAATCAGGTTTCATGTGAGTCCTTCAGTTCTCACGTATGTAGCCAACTTTATTCACGATCATCTCAGTAAACCCGCAACTTTCCTCGATCATGCAAAAACTAATGCCAAGTACTTCTTCAAGAAAATAAGATCTTCATAATTCCATAAAACAAACGCAAATTACTAATACATGGTCAGATCTATGACCATGCATAAGAAATTTAGATTTACTTTTAGATTCATGAAAATTGGTTATGAAGGCGGTGACGCTGACATGACACGACACGACCCTCGAAAACGTATCTAGATCAAAAGGGGTCAACGGGATACCAATATCAACAAGGGTTTTATCATTTCATCGATGGATCATCGAAATCCATCAGATGATCAAAGCATGGAAATACCAAGATGAAAATTCAATACAGCAGCAAAAAAAGCGGTCAAGAGTTCGATCAGAATCACATCGATTGGAAGAAAATGATTCATGGTTCAATATAACGCTAATCGATTAGAACTAGTTCTAGAAGAGAATGAAGCACAGGAAAAACAAGGATCAGAGAAAACTCACAGAGTCACAGGGATGTGTGTTGACTGTTGAGTTGATCGATTCCTTCTTCGCAGGTAGTTGTTTTTCTTTGTTTGTTGCGGGTGGCGGCCACAAGTCCCTAGTTAGGTTGGTTGACACTGGAAATCGACGAAGTTTGGTTGTTTTGACTTGTCTAAGTAAAGCGACAGTGGAAAGCCCTAATTTCATGCCCCCCTCTAAATTAGCAGAAGTCAGGAATTCTTTACTTCTAGGACTAAACCAAAACAAAAATGATTATATTTAAAATAATACTATTTGTGTTTGAATTAAAAATAACATTTTCAATAATATATTTTTTAGGTGAAATTTGATTTTTGTCACGCAACGATTAAACCTTATTTTTTTTAAAATCATCGTTAAACACTAATAATTCATTACATGATTTTATAAAGTCATAGTACCTCCATCCCATTTTAATTACAACTGTTTGATTCATTACATAGTTTTATATGTCTCTTGAATTTTTATGAAATTTAATATAAAAAAATATTTTTTTAGTGTAAATGAGATTTAGGAAAGAGAATAAGAGAGGAGAAGAAAAGAGATGATGAGATAGTTTGATTATATTACTACCTCCGTTCTATAAATTTTATAACGTTTTTCTTTCATATATTATTTTATAAGTAATTTAAGGAGTTTTGTTACTCATCTAAACGATATAATTTATATTTTCTATTGACCTCACGATGTAGTATATAACGTTTACAATCATTAATATTTCACAATATATTCTCAAAGATAAGGTTTGATCATCCCGCAACACCTATCAAAACTTACGTCGTCCCGTGTGTCCGATCAAAATACTACAAAATATATGAGATAAAGAGAATAATATAAATGAATTGTTAAATAAAAAATACAAATAAATCAAATCTAATTAAAAAATATTATAAATAAATTAAAATAGAGAGAGTAACTAATAAAGTTAACATGACTCTTTTTTTATTTACGTACCACCCCATATAACGTGGGCATTTTGTCTTACGAAACCAAGACAATAACTTGAGGCACTAATGTGATATGCTAACTTAGTATTATCATCGATCATTCCTTCCTTTCCTATCGTGTTGCACTTCCCCATCGACCTCCCAGACACCGGCGATTCGATTCGAACCCAGAACACCGAAACCCAACCAAACGCACATCTTCATCATCTCATCGACCCAAAATGGCGGCGGCGAGAGCGTTCCTCGCCGCGGCGGCGGAGAAGGCGGGGCCGAGCATCCGGCGTCAGGCGCTGACGTTGACGGAGGCGGCGGCGTCGAGGATACGCCACCTCCTCGAGCAACGCCAGCGATCGTATCTCCGACTCGGCGTCAAGGCTCGCGGCTGCAACGGCTTATCATACACCCTCAATTACGCTGGTAAAGATTTTCGCCGCGCCTTCTCCGCTCATGACATAAACAGATTGATTTCTCGCTTTGCTCTTTATCGTTCGCTTGTGTCTCTGAGTTGAGGGCTTTGGATTTTCTATTTGGTGTTTTTTTGTATCGGTTGTGGTTTTGTGCGAATCGAATTCGAAATTAGATTAGTTATCGAGTTTGGGGGTCGCCTTTGCCATTTGAGGATGTTTCAGCCTGATTGATAGAAAGACTTCATTTTGAAATCATATACTCTGAAAGCTAGTTGTCTGAATGAATTTGCAAAGGGATTTTGAACTCTTTCAATTTGGCAAGATTTAATTGTACTATATGGGCTGAAGAATGAACAACTTGGGAAGTGCTGCTAAAGATCTATTGTTGTTATTGTGCTCGATGAACTTGTGTCGACCTGTCATACCGCGAAGTCACATTACTTCATTCCATGTATTGTGTTTGGGGATTATTTGGGGGGATGATTGAGCCCGATTAATCTTGTAGGATATCTTATTGAGCCTTCCCTCATTTACCTCGCATCAATAATGGCTTGCCCCAAGAATCACAACCTGATGATCTTTCTTGCTCAAGTTCAATAAACCTCGGACCTTCTCTTGAGTATAACTAGAATGAGGCTAATCTGTTGATACTGAAGATCCTTGAAGCTTCCAAGATACGTGAAAATAGTGTGCCATTCCTTCACAGATGTATCACCTTAATCAAAAGTAATGACTGGATGCTGTCTAGCTAATTAGCTATTGCTATCTCAATCGCAGCAGCCTCTTTGCGGTCCTTCTGTATTGGCTGTCAGGCTGTGTTCCCCATCATTGATTTGGAAAAAACTGGGCATGCCCTCTATCCTCTAGATAATCATTCTTGTTTCTCCTTTCTTTGATACATACAATGGCTCGCCCCAAGAATGGGAACCTGATGTATATTGCTTCTTCTCTTGTTTAGCACACTATCTACTGAAAGTTAGATCTAGAGACCATGGATACTTGATCTTTCATTTCACATATTTTATCCTTTCTGTTTTGGGAATTTATAGAAATTTCTAATTCTACATCCACGGTTCTGACAAAGAAGAATGGTGCCGTGGTTGTGAATGTTATGGTTCTCCCTATCTTGTTTGTTCCGTTGACTGACTTTACTGGTTTATGATGCCCGTCTTTTGTCTGTGTGTTCAGATGACAAGGGAAAATTTGATGAGCTTGTTGAAGACAAAGGAGTCAAGATCTTAATCGACCCTAAGGCCCTCATGCATGTTATTGGAACCAAGATGGATTTCATTGACGACAAGCTCAGGTGAGTGACATTCATTTCAGCGATGTTGTCGCTCAACACTTCCACCCATCTTGTCACAGTACGTATGATATCTGTGCTAAATTGTTTCCTCACTGCAGATCAGAATTCGTATTTATCAACCCAAATTCTAAAGGACAATGTGGATGCGGGGAATCTTTCATGACAACAAGCAGCTCTGAAGCCACTAAGCAAAAGCAATAGCTAGGGATCGGCCATCAGCCTTCTGTTTCCTGCTTTGTGCAGTTCCCTGACGACAATTGAACCCTTCATATCTGTTTTGAAGATTGACTGTTGTAAGTTCGATATAGCGTACATATCAGTAGTGTACAAGGAAAAGGAAGGATATCCAGCCACTGTGCAATGCTATTTTCTCTCCATATTCGACACCATGTTTGTACCCAGGATCGATGACATTGTTGAGGAAGAGAAAACGAGAGTTACGATTCTTTTCTATGTGAGCTCTTGTTCTGAATAATAGAACGTTGGGCTACCATGTTCTATGTTGTATAGTTTCTTGTAACAATATGAGCACCCTTCATAAGCACAAATATCATGTTTTGACCAGTATTGCAAAACAGTGAATCGATTTGTTCAACCCACAAGTTTGTTCCATGGTGTCGATTTGTATAGTTTAGTATTATGAAATTGGACTTCAGCTATAGGGATTCGAACTTTGATCATGATGGTGATATCACTGGATTTTCATAGTTGGGCTTTCACCAGAGTGAATTAGAGCTGAAAGAAGTTCCTCGGAAGGTAGAGCTGAAAGAAGTTTCACCATGGGAAGTGTAATATAGTTATTAAAATATTGTTTCTCATCTGCTGAATGCATTGGTCAATTATGTCAACTTGAAGCAAAGTGCAACTACAGCGATTCAAATGCTGATAAGCTGCACATGTTTAGATCTGGGTTTTGACTTTCATGCTACGAGCTAGTTAAAGAAGTTCAACTCTGGATCCAGCAAATATACAGAAAACACGACTCTCAACGGCATCTAATCTCGAGTCACGGTGTTGAACATAGCAATAAGTTCACCTCTAGGATCCTGCGCGAAGAAATTCAAGCAGAGACGATAATTGAAGATCATCATACTAAACTATTGAATCTCTTCCATCTGAAGTCCAATTTCATAATACACTTGAATTATCTGACCAATGAATTTAATATGATGTTCGAGAGAAAAGAAAACAGGTTCAATGTCAAGAAAATATCTATAGCATGAATATGAAAACCTAGGGATAGTAACAAAAAGATTCATTCTTGAGACACAGAAACAGCCTCTCATATGCCAATGCCATCTTCCTTGCTGTAAACATAGAATGCGCATATGCCTTGCCGGCCTGCCCTCTTTGAGCCAGCCTCTCCGGACCTTCCTTCACAACGACCTCGAACGCCTCGAGCAACGAGTCCACGTTTGGTGCAAACATGAACCCGAACTCTTCCTCCACGAGGATCGTTCCCTTGATGCTTGGATACCGTGATGCCATCACGGGCGTCCCGGCCATCATTGACTCCATCAGTGTGAGATCAAGGCCTTGAGGCCTAAGGGTCGGGTTCACAAATATGTCTATCCCATTGTAGAATCCCCTGAGCTCAGATGGGTTCATGGAACCGAGGACCAATGCCTGGGGTCCTAGCTCCCTGTACCGTCCCTCCCATGGACCAGTACCCGCGATCACCAAGAACACATCGTTGTGCTTCTTGATCAGCTTTGAGAATGCTGCAAAGAGCAGCGGATGACCTTTATCTTTCACCAGCCGCCCTGCTATTCCTAGGACTATTCTTGCATTCTTTGGTATGCTGACTTTAGTCCTGAATTCAGCCCTCAAGCTGAGATCCTCCTTGAAGTCTCCGTCATCGACCCCATTGGCGATCACATGGACCCTCGTCCTAGGAATCTGATACACATCTCTAAGCATCTCGCCACAGCTATCGCTGATAGCAACGTGATGTGCATACCTATGGAAGAATCTGATCTCCTGCAACACCTTAGGCACCACACCATATATGCTCTTGTTAAACTCAGGTGACATGGGCTCATTAGGAAGCCGAATCAAGTCCTGATATATGCTCGACTGCAAGCTCTCCAGCGCTATACCATGCCAAGAGACCACGAGGTTGGACACATTGATCGCGAGCCAATGAGGCAACGCCACGCTCTCTGTGTGCACAACATCAAACCTTTCGCGAGCATTCTCCTCCTGGAACTGCTCCCAGGCCTTGTTATACCTCCATTGCCCCTGGTGCCCCTCATGGCAATGGATCAAAGGATACTTCACAGGCCTCGCCCGTACAGCAGCTTCACAGTTGGGATAAGGGGAGGTGAAAATATGCACCCTATGTCCTCTGGCAGCCATAGCAGTATGTAAAGTATAAGCGTGACGCTCCATCCCTCCCGGGACAGAGCTCGTGGGCCACTTCCTAGAAAAAACCGCGATCTTCATCCTAGCACGAGGAGGAAGAATCTCATCAAAAGTCAGCCGGTTCCATGCAAAGTCCGCCGTCCTCAGATCACCTGACCACCGCTGAGCAGTCGTCGTGATCAGGGACATGCATATCAACGTAGATGGTGTGGTATGTAGGAGAAACAAGGCAGTGATGGTGAATATACCTATGAAACAAAGGGTAGTGCAAAGGCTGAACCTCGATGGAGTATGTGATGATCTCTTTGATCCCATTTTCTTGAGCATAGTTTTGGACTTATGGGTATAGAGAAGGGACGATGATGAACGAGTATATGGTTTCTTGTTTCGCATAGACAATGAAAAAAAATAATGTGGATTTTTGGTAAGTTACAAGAAAGTTAGGCCAAGGCAAAGGTGAAGAAAGAACGTAATAATGCACTTACGCAAAATGAACTTTGACTTTTGATATGTGACTTGAGATTGGGAAAGGTGTGTTTCATTTCACATAGAGTAGGGTGGACCAATGCGGAGGGGTTGGCAAAGAAGCATTATATGGAGAATAAAAATGTGGGCATGGAGCATGTTTTTGATGATTATGCTCCCAATTTCCTCACATATGTGTGGGAGTTATAAATGCAAAGGTATAGTGAATAATGATTTTGGATAGGTCTGCATTTCGTGGTATTGATTTGAATCTAAGAGGCTATGGGCTGTAGAGTTGATGATAACAGTAACAAATTTTCAAATGAATCTCGCATTAAATCATCAAGGTAATGTGTGGCTCATCAACTAGAAAGAAAAACATGATTGAGCACGGAGAAAAGGGGAAAAGTTTCTAGGCTTCTACATATACCAAAACAGCAAGTAGTCGGAGTCTGAGACATACCTTTCTGCATCTTTCATTGGAATGTTGTTCGACTTTGACATCATAATATCACGGACGAGCTAATTTATGAAGTTTTTCTAGAAGAATTATTTAAAGTTTTTCATATTTCTCTAAACAATTTCATATTTTTATAGAGTTGGTTAGAATATTCTAAATTTTTTCATCTTTCTCTAGAATACTCTAAGACTTGCAAGACTAAGACGGCATTTTAGAAAATTCCATGTAAATATCTTAGACGAGAGTTTTCTTAGGAAAAAAACTCTAGAAAACTCTTGTATATACTTAAGAAGAGAAGAGTATAGAAGAGTTTTGACCATAAAGTCTAGATCTTTCTATGAAGTTGTATATAAGGGGTGCAAGACTTATTTGTCAAACATTCCTCATCCCACAAACTCTCAAAGTATTATAAACCTTCAAGTGTTTTCAACACAAGTTTATTTTCAAGTCTAAACTCTTGCGTTCTCAAGTATCGCCTTTGGGTGACGAGTAAAGCTGAACTCAAGCAAAGAAATGAATAATTTGAGTGCCGCACGGGTAGTGAAAATCTATCCCGTGACAGTTGGTACCAGAGTCTTAGTTCGAGAGATGACGGATTCAAGTATTGTTGAGCATGAGATTCCCGAGGAGGTGAACACCGCGAATGTAACCACGCGCAAAGGAAGGGAAAAGTTGAAAGATGTTCAAACTGTCATAGAGTCACGTCTCTCCCGGATGGAAGAGATCGTGGCTAAGATGATGGAGAGGTTGAAGGAAGGTGTGCCTAGCAACGATATTATCGAGGCTCGAGAGGAATGCCTCAGGGGTGTGTTGCAAGATGCTCTCAACTCATGCTTAGACACTCTTCGCAAGGAGTTCCGAGCGCAAATGGATGAGGTACATGCGGTGATAGCCACTCTCCAAGAGAAGATAAGGGTCTTGATGGAAGAAACCTCGCTATGCAAGGCAGCCATAACGAATGGTGGAGCAAACTTTGGAAAGATGACACGGTTCGAGCCTTCTAAGCCAAAGTCGTTTTTCGGAAAACGCAATGCTAAAAAGGTCGACACCTTCTTCTTCAACATGGAGCGATACTTTGAACTATTGGGCATAAAAGATGAAAATGAGAAGATCAAAATTGTGTCTATGTACCTCTCGGACACGACGACTGTAGTGGGGTCGTCGTTACAGTGACGTTCAAAGGGAACGTTCACCATGGAGATGTGGGATCAATTCAAGAAGGATCTCAAACTTCATTTTTATCCGAAGAATGCCCAATATGAAACCAAGAGATAATTACGAAAGTTGAGACAAACAGATACGATTCGGGAGTATGTGAAGGATTTCACGGAATTGCTTTTCCAAATTGGCGACATGTCCAAGGAAGGCAAGCTCATCTATTTCAAGGATGGACTTCAACCGTGGGCACAACAAGAGTTACAACGACATGGTGTTCAAACTCTTGCGACGACCATAACGACGGCGGAATCATTCATCGAATTCAAGAGGAGCGAGTCTCCAAAGGACAAGGAATCGAGGAGTGACTCCGAGAAAGATGGAGGAGAGAGCCAGAAGGGATCAAGCCTACTGCGAGTCTCGCTAACAAGAGTGACTCGAAGAAAAGAGAGAAAAAAGGACGAAAAAAGAGCACATCCAAGGACGCGGTGAAGTCCAAGGGTGAGGTAAAGTGCTTCTTATGTGATAGTCCTCACTTCGTTCGGGAGTGTCCGAAGAAGAATGCTCTCACGGCTATGGTTGCTCGGGTGGAGGAGGAGCCCGTGCAAAAGATCGGATTATTGAGGATCCTTAACGCGGTGAAGACCACGGAGGAAAAATCTTCATCGAAAGGGTTGATGTACGTCGATGCGGTGATCGGATCGTACACAACTCATGTCTTGGTTGATACCGGGGCAACTCACAGCCTTGTCTCGCGAGGAGAGACAAAACGACTTGGATTTCGAGTCGACAAAGGGCATGGCATGCTCAAGGCGATGAACTCGAAGGCCGAACCAATCGATGGCGTGGCCCATGACGTACGGTTTCGCATTGACGATTAGAAGGGATCAGTGAATCTCACGGTCGTTCTCTTGAACGACTATCCTTTGATGCTTGGAATCGATTTCATCGAGGATATGAAGGCGACATCAATCCCTTTTGTTAATGTCTTACACATAGTGAAGGACGATGGAGTTTACGTGGTTCCGATGGTATGACGAGTGACGAAGGCTCAAGCAAAGATGGTCGCAATTATGCAACTCTCTAAGAGAATCAAAAACAAGGAACCTACTCACTTGAGGAGGGGTGAGATCTCTCACGTGGCAAAGGAGGTGTCAAAGAAGATCTCATAAGTCTTTTCGAAGAAACACGAGAAGGAATTTTCACTAAGACGGCAAGATGGAAGCTCAAAGACTTATCGCGACGACTCAAGGAAAAGATCGAGTCATACAAGTGCGTCGTGACGAGAACGTCCGCGACATAGGTGGAGGAGTATGTCACGGACAAGCTAATTTATGAAGTTCCCCTTGAAGAATTGTCTAGAGTTCTCCACATTTCTCTAGACAATTCCATACTTTTTTAAAGTTGGTTAGAATATTCTATACTTCTCTATCCTTCTCTAGAATACTCTAGGACTTGCAAGACTAAGGTGGCATTCTAAAAAGTTCCATGTAAATATCTTGAAATAGAAAACTCTTGTATATACTTAGGAGGAGAAGAGTATAAAAAAATCTAGACCACAAAGTCTACATCCTTCTATGAGGTTGTATATAAAGGGTATAAGACTTATTTGCCAAACATCTCACATCCCACAAACTCTCAAAACATTGTAAGCCTTCAAATGTTCTCAATACAAGCTTGTTTTTAAGTCCAAACTCTCTTGCATTCTCAAGTATCGTCTTTGAATGACGAGTAAGGCTGAACTGAAACAAAAGAGTGAGTAGTTTGAGTGTTGTACGGATATTGAAAATCTATCCCCGTGACAATAGGCACCCTGCGTAGGACCAAACATGGTCAAGGATAGTTCCCTTTTTTTGGATCCAACAAAGAAAACCAGATGCAGAGAAACAAGATGTAGAAAACCAACTGATAAACAAAGGCTCATAAGAAAAGCCGAATAAAGCAAGGCCTCAGGAGAAACTTGGAACAAATACGCATGACGAATACAGAAGATTTTCAATACATGAGAAAAAAATACAGGTGATCAAACCTGATACAGAGATATGCAACATGCATCATCAAGCTGCAACAGAGAAATGCTGGTATACCTGATAACAGGATTCTAAAATGATCATGTGCTTTCTTTCCCAAATATGACGACACCATGGCTACCTCAACCAAAGGTCTGTTGGCTGGTACACAACACGAGGATCCTTTGTGATCATCGCGCATGAACAGGCCAGTCGCCATAGTTTGAGAAGATACCAAACAAATCCGAAAAGATCAGCCTGAATCCTGATAACATTATCAAGTCATAGCAACTCACAGCCAAGACTGCCGACAGTTCAAGTCTCTGTATAACAACTCACATCCACTCGAATCATCCCAAAAGACTGCCGGCATCCATACAGCGTTCTTTCACAAAGCGACAGGTTCATGGTGCCCGGGGAGTCAACCCATCAGATGGGTTCAATCAACAATGCTGCTGCAAAACTTGTCAAGTAACCAAACTGTCATACGTCAGCAAACAAGCAACGTGAATAGTGAATAGTGAATAGTGAATACCAACTCTCGAACACCAAACCACATTGTCAAAACAAATCAAAGACTTGGGCAAATGCCCACTTCACGTACAACCGAAACAAACGACACCAACTAACCACTTAGATCACTCGCAAATCAACACCTTGGTTGTCGATATTTCGAGGGCATAACATAAACAAGTGTCATCGACATACATATACCAGCACACCAATCGACAGGTTCGAGGGGAACTAATTGCAGCAAGCTTGTGCCCTAGCCAAACCACCAACAAAAGCACTGTACCCTTAGAAAATCCAAAACCCTAATCGAACCAGCAAGTGGCGAAAAAAGGTTGAACGATAAACAAATACTTGGCAGATTGAGAGTTCGTAAATGCGGAAACGAAACGAATCAAAATCGACGAATTGCGCAGACATTGTTGATCGCACCTTGGTAGCGGGCGATGGGAGGGGAGACAAACACGCGGTTATTTCTCGATTTTTTACCATTTCTTTCTGGTTTTACCGATGTGTAGGTGTTACGGGGGTAAACGGCGTCGACATTCCTGCTATGGTTAAGAGAGAGGAGAAATATAGGGGAAAAGCCCTGGGTGAGTTTTGGTGGTGTCCAAGCAACTCACGTTATTGTGCCCATAGATTCTGCACATGTCATTGTGTGAACCTTGTTTGTATGAAATGCACTCTAAATACATCAACCGGAAGCTATCCTATAGAAACAATTGTGAGTGGTTTGCATTAACGAGAAATTCAGTTGTAGTTAATCATTTATTACTGTTTATAAAAACAATCGAGTATATCTTTAAAATTTTTATCAAGAGTGTAAATAATCAAGGATTACGAATAATTTGATGCTCAAGACTAACTAGGATTACTTATCAAAAAAAAAAATATTATCTTTGTTCTATTCAAATTATAACTTTAGGTTATATAAGTAATAAAGTTATTCATGCTACATATAATATGCGGACCACGAAATTGTTAAATATTATTTTACGTAAAATTATTATGAAATATTAATGATAATTTAAATTATGTAGTTTAATCCTTGATCAGATTCAGTGACCTAATTTTCTTACGTCATTAGAATGAATAATAAACTTTTTCAAAATACATATTGAATAATACAATAATAATACAAGGTTGTAATTTGAATGAGGATAGAAGGACTAAAAAAATAAAATGTAGAAACTATTGCAGACACATAGGACCAACTTCACTATACATACTTTTACATATTGCTTATTCATAACCTAGTTGCACGTGTGAAATCTAATTTGAACGTACTATATCGACCACTTCTGTTTACACTATACTCCTTCCTTACAAAATCTACACGGACTGTCAACCCACAGTAGATATGGTATAACATAGAACTCCATATTTATCAACAGTGGGAGAAATAATTAAAGATTGTATTTTATTAATATTTTATTTTTTAATTTTAGTTGTTTTTGGATATCTCGTGAGTCTAATACACCTGTACATATCATGATATAATATGCCTCAGAATATTGCGTAAAAGAAACATGAAACTATAATTTGTCCAACTATATAATTTCTATATGTATTTCTGAGATGAAGAATGAAGTTTTAGAATCCTATTCAACAATTTCTAAAAAAAATTCTACACGGAGCTGTCAAACCCTGACGTAAAAAATGAAAAAAATCCTGTAAAAAGAAACCATCGTGAATCACCACTCCTCACCTCGTCAGCTCCCACTAGGCACAGAAACCCGCAGCGGATCAGTTGCCAGCAACAGCCTCTCAACACACCCATGGCGACGGCGAGGGCGATCATCGCCTCCACTCTCGTTCTCCGGCAACCAAGCCTCGGCGGCGCTCGAATCTCTCGCTTCGATACAATCAAAAATCCGCCGGTGATCTTCAACGGTCTCAAACACTCCTCACCTCTCTCCTTTTCGCTCAGAAAGTAAGTCAACGATCGGCATCGTTTTATCAGTTCTTGGATTCTCGCTCATCGTGATTGTATATGCTTCTTTATATGTGAAAATTGACTCTAGAGGTGGTGACGTGAGGGTTTGGTTTGTGTCTGATACTCTGATGAAGTGGAAAATATGGTGAAGTGGAATTGGAATTGTCAGCGGAGATTATGACTTTTGATGTCGAAGTTTCTGGAGTTTGACTTTGAGAGATCAGAATTTCATTCGTGCTTCATGAGTTGTGGAACTTGAGGTTTTGAATGTGAGGCTTATCTCACGTGAATTGGATCAATCGAGGTGTTATAGAGGGAACTGATTCTATGATTGGGGATAATTGTAGTACAGTGGCCAGATGCGATAGATTCTTGATGAGAATTCATAATTGGTTGGTTGTAATGGGATGGCCGGATTTGGTGGATCTTTGGTTTAAGGAGTGTAGGTTTCTTTATCAATGGTTTTGGAGTGGAAAATATGGCATGCGTTCAAGTAGGAGGAGTTCAAAGAGCAATCAAGAGATATGATTGTTTGTGATGGCCAACTTGAAGTTTAGGTGAACCTTTTTCCTTGGTATATTTTCTTTCATCGGTTACCTGGAATTCAGAATTGCTTCTTGATTAAAAAATGTTCCAAGTGTGCCTCTATGGTACTTGTGAGTTTACAAACAAGGGATCTGGACTATGATACCAAGTGACAGAAGCACGGAAACCTGATACATTAGTTTGTTGATGATCCAACTCCATTTTCTTAAAGCGTATGCCTAATCTTCGTGCAGCATCAATTCCTTTTACGTGTCTACTGCATTCGCATTCTCATAAACATCAAGGGTTTTGGGCTTTTTGGTCATGAAAGAGTGTTTGTGGGACTAGGTCAAGGAGTGTAAAAAAGCTGTTGACCACCAAGGCTTGAACTATTGACCAGGAAAAAGTCTAATGTTGGAATTTAAACTCTGCGGTTTGCTATGATTACTTTTACAATGTGTAATTCTTTTCATCCTGATGCTACGCGTTGGCTCTTCGTAAGCAGGAGCTTTGCTGCCGCAGACAGTGTGAACTCTTTTGGTTCAACGTCACTGGTCAGTGGCACATCTATACTTCCTCGCTCATCTAAAGATTTTGATGTTTAGATTTTGCTAGAGGCTTACTTTGTTGAAGAACCTGTTGCATGCAATGATAAGTGCTCATACTCGCAAAAGGGGGAAAAAAACACAAATATTTTAAAAATTCCGAGGAAAATGTATCAAAATGACAATCTGATTCATTTTTTGTGTACTAGCTTTAAGCTGGAAAACGATGCAACTGCTGACTGCATGGTGCAAAGATGAGTTCTGAATGCAACAAGCAGTTTGGAACTTAAGTGCCTGCTTTTTGCATCTTGTAATGAATGCATCACATTATTTCTGAATGGACTTATGTAATACAATTTGATTAGAAATTTTTTTGATAACAGGTAGTATTTAACAAAAAAATATTAGTATACAGAATAGTGCATAAATTTTTATTTTTGAAAGAACCAAGACCCTAACTACCTATAGAAAAACATGAACTGCAAGGAGGAAAAGGAGCTGCCAAGAAGCTTTGGGCTGATGATTGATTAGCAAAATTTTCTGAAATCTGAGTGCAATAATATATGGTTAAAGGAAGTCAATGCTCTAAATCTCACTTAAAATGTACATATGTAACTGATTTAGGTAATTGTGATGGCTGTTGTTCTTTCTATCTTGTAAACAGTCTTCATATTCTATGCCTTTTGCGTTGCCAAGTTGTATCCTGGAGCACACATTCTACAGTTTGTCCCTGCCTTCAGAATAAGGAAATTTCTGTGTATTATCTGAAGCTGAAGTGGTATTTTCCATCCACTTATTTCTTTCTGAAACTTGGTTCATTTTGCTCTCGTTTCAGATCTCTGACCTTGACAGTGATGGTGATCCGATACCTGTAGTCCTAATAGACCAGGATACAGAGCCAGACACAACAATCGTCCAAGTTAGCTTTGGGGATCGCCTTGGAGCTCTCATTGACACTGTAAAGTGGCCTTTCATGCACTTCATGTTATTCAGGGACAATAAGTGCCTCTTGTTTTCTGAATACCTATTATTATATTCCTGGGAAGTGGTTAGAGATAGTATGTTTTACATTCTATCCGTACTTCTTTTTCTCATTGTCGATGTGTAAAATATATATCTTCTTAGAATCATGGATTAATATTGCTACTTTTCATATATGAAGATTAAAATTTGAATTTGATATTTGAAACTATACTTGCACACAAGTTAGTTAAAAGTTAAAACAGCATCAGCTTCTTGTGGGATCTATCTATTCGCATATTTACTTTTGTAGTTAGCCCTTTTGATACTTCTTCTCCCCCTCTATTTCCAGTAGAGCTGAAGACACTGATA